>CM034467.1:16660676-17185101 GCA_019925255.1 Litchi chinensis | reverse complement strand
ACTATATCACAGCTCACCACATTTAACTGGCAGGTCTTACTATTCTATGTTTCTTTCTCTTTACTTCTATTAAAAAAAATAGAGGTAAATAACGTCGACGCTATTTTCTTTAATTAGGCTCTTTATTCTAATTGGCAGTTTTATTGATTCTTTGACACTCTTGTATCATTCTTGATTCTTGATGTTGATTGCTCAACTTGTAACAAGGCTACATATAAAGAACTAATTACATCTTTTTAATCTCATTGGGGTTTGACTATCTATTTTAACTTAGACTAGGAAATCTAACTTGATAAATATTTGAAATTATTATCCTAATTGATTGCATCATTTGTGTACTTAATTTTAGCCTCCAAATTCTAACCTTTTGCTTAATTTTCAAGTAAAAAGTGGTACACTTGATGTGTTTGTTAGTATTTTTAAGGAAATAAGCATAGAAATCATGTGTGCGCTTAAACTTAAAAGTACGAGCCAAAATTGAGTTGTAAAAGTGATGGGACCATATCGATCGAACGATCACAAACCAACCGAGCCTAGAAAAGAGCACCCAAAGTGTTGCGCCAGGTTTGGCACTGACCTTAGCAAGCGGCAGAAAGAGTGCCATTCATCCAAAAATTCATGCCCCTACTTGCATTTGTCCCAACTATCACTAAGGCTAGTATGATTAGGAGGAGAGTAACGAACCAAAGAAAAAGGTGATTAGGAGGAGAGTGATGAACCAAGGTGAGAGGAGAAAAGTGATGAACCAAAGAGAGGAGAAGAGTGTCGAACCAAAGAAGAGAGATGAGAGTGGAGGGAAAGAGTTGACAACTAAGGTTGTGAGTGAGAGTGAGAGTTTGCTAGAGATGAGAGATGAACCTTTTATACTCAATACAAACACACACGTATGTATATGTATAATTTTTTTACTTTGGGTAGGTTTTTTTTTTTTTAAGCAAAACTGACTCAAAACCGAAAAAAATCAGTTTTAAAAGTTGAAAATCAACCCAATCCAAAGTGAATTTAAAACTTGACATATTTTAGTTGGTTCAGGTTGAGTCGTTCTCGGTTGTTTTGCACACCCCTAGCTACAACAGAGACTAGTGGTTCTTCTGTATTTATTTTTGAGAATTTTAATGAGGTGAAAAAATTAATTTATGACTTTATGCTTTATAAGCCTTTTTATTTTGTTTTTTTTTTTAAGTTAATATCACATAAAAATCAAGAATTAAATTTTTGTGGATAGAAGAACTTAATTTACCCTCTACCTAAGGAGTTAAAGTTCTTTGCCTTGTCTTATTTTTATTCTTTGTTAGTATTGCATCGTAGAATTAGAAGAAGTAATTGCAAATAAGAAAAGATCTACAGGCGATAGGAGTTGGTAGGATTTTTCACTCAATTAGTAGATCTTTAGTTTTTGGTTTATATAATAATAAATGTAAATGTGGTTCATTGATGATTAGAGACAATTACTTATTATACCTGTTTAAGTTTTACCTCACACATAACTTACATCCTTCACAAAATATACATATTGACAATATTTTAAACAAGCCTTTCATTTTCATGGTAATGATTGATAATTACTAAATTAAATATAAAGCGAAGGAAAAATAAAAATCCTTGGACATCCAACTTCTTGATCTTTGGCATGATAATAGAGAGAACTAATAGAAGTAAGTTATAAGGTTAAATGAACACCAAACTCAGATTTGAGACCATCTATTTCAATATATCTATATATATATATATCTAATATTTATTAATTAATCAATATAATTATTTTGACTAATATCAATTTAATAAATATACAATAAATTATTGATGAAAATCCATAATCAAATTTTACTCCTTCCAAATTCTTTTATTTAGTAATTTTAATTTTATATTAAAAGTATATATAAGTTGCCCATGGTTGTGAATTTGGAAAAATTTAAGTAAATGGAGGACCAATAGAGAGAAAAGACCACAATAAAATCAATAACAATTGCCTGGCACAAGTAAAGGTGACAAAAAGGGTTAGCGTGTCGGGTTGAGCTAAATTCGATTCGATTCGTTTATGCATTCGATCAATTCGACACGAATTCGTTTAATAAGCGGGTTGATATTTTTGAATTCGACACGAATTCGTTTATACACGACTGACACGACACGAATTCGTTTAACCCGTTTAATGATTTAAATCGTTTAATTCGTTTAACCCGTATAATTCGTTTAATTCGTTTAACCCGTTTAACCTGTTTAATTCGTTTAACCCTTTTAATTCGTTTAACCCACATATAATAAATAATATATCAACTAAATATTAAATCAACTATACAACTTACACATTAAATCAACTATAAAATTTCATGTCATCCACATTTAAAAACCCCAAGAAAATCAAATTCAATATAAACACAAATATAATAAATAATTCACAATCAAACATTTAAACACCTAATTAATACATAAAAACCTACACATTAAATCAACTAAATAAAATTTCACATCATCCATATTTAAAAACCACAACAAAATCAAACTCAATGCAAATACAAATATAACAAATAATTCACAATCAAATATTTAAACACCTAATTCAACACATAAAAACCAACACATTAAATCAACTACACAAAATTCCATATCATCCACATTTAAAAATCACAATAAAATTAAACTCAATGTAAATCCATATAAATTAGAATGACATAATATTATTATTCTCCAACATCAAACTTTTGTCACTTAAAATCCTTTCCTCATTGATTCCAAACTCCAAAGGGACTTTCAAGCTACACAAAAAACACAAAAACAGAAAATTAGTCCGCTTTTTTTTCGAGCAGCTTTAGTTTGTTTTGACTTGTTTGAACTTCCCACATTTTCATGCTCATCTTCAACTTCAAGCTCATCTTCCAAATTGATGGTATCGTCATCGAAGTCAACACTCAAATCCATTTCTGAAAACTAATCAACCATGAAATTATATCACATTACTTGTTACACTATATATATATATATATATATATATGAAAACTGATATCATGCATGTACACTATGATTTTTCTAGTTACCAAAAAATGAAAAAATAAAAACATGATTTGTTTATCATATTGCAATCTCATTGTTAATATAGTCACAGTTAAGAGATCAAATAATGGCAGAAATAACAAAAAAATATATCATTCCAATTAACTTTTTACACGCAAGAATCGAAATACAAATTGCACAAAAGAAAATGAAAGAGAAGGACACTTGAAGGGAGAAGCTCGCGATTGTGACAGGACCAAACTGGACGACTACCAAAAGCAAGAAGCTCGCGACTGTGCCTTGGTGTTGTCAGGTTGTCGTCGGTGTCGTCGCGTCTTCAGGTCGTCGTCGGTGTTGGTGTCGTCGAGGTTGGGTCGCCGTGTTGTCGTCCTTCTGGTGTCGTCACGTCGCCGTTTTGAAAGGAAAAAGGGACCGTTGGACGGTGGTGTCGCGTCGCGTCGTCGTGTCGTCCTTCTGGTGTCGGCAGTGGACAACTGGTCGTTGGTCGACTGGTCTGGTCGTGACTCGTGCATGACAGCGTGCTGCGTGAGTGAGGAATGGAGGCTGCTGCCTGCTGCCGAGTTTAGATCTGCACTGCAAATGTCTAGGTTTAGCTAAATGTTTGTATATATATAAATGTACAATTACACTCCAACCCTTCAAATATATTAAATTACAGTTTAACACCAATTTTAATCGTGTCAACCCGCGATTCATTTAATCAAACCCGATTCGATTCGTTTAATAAACGGGTTAGATGGGTTGACACGATTACGACACGAATTCGTTTAACTCCAACCCATACCCATTTATTTTTCGTAAATTCGTGTCGACCCATCGTGTTGTAACCCATATTGCCACCCTTAGGCACAACCGAAAGACAAGCAGAACAAAAAGTCAAAATTGCCCTCCAACTCGCCACTAATTTGACTATTCCTTTTATAACAAATCTTTTGACCGTTGCTTATAAAGAAAAGGGACATTTATAATCTGCTCCAACTTTTGTTCCGAATATGAAAATGGTCCTTGTAGTTTTGTAATTAGCATTTTTCACTCCATAGTTTGACTAAATTAAGAATCTGGGTTCCCAGAAACTTGATATTTCTGGGTTTCTCGCCCACCTGGCAACCGAAAAATATCAGGTGAGTTTAGGGAGAAAAAGATGGAGAGAGAGAAAGAGGGGGGAGAAATGATCTTCACTGTTGTCCTCTACAACTCTAGCTGTCAAGACCAGACCAGAGCCTCTACAATTTTGATCTCCTTCGCCATTGCATCTCGCCATCGTCCTCTGCAACTCTAGTCTCCTTCAACAAAGGAGACCTAAGGGTCTCCATTGAGTCTCCATCCTTCATTGTCTCCATCACTTTGGTTCTTCATGATCCATCTAGTTTGAAGCTCACCAAAAAGGTCAAAGTAGGAGAGGGTGGCATTAAGGAGCTTGTCACAGAAGAAAATGGAGGGTGAAGGGCTTTGAGAGGTGGCGATGGAGGTAGGTTTTGTGGGGGAGAAAGAAAGAGATTTAGGATGGATGAAAGAGAGGCTTTATGGAGATTTTTTGGATCTCCGTCTGGAGTGAAATTCATCTGTTGATCTAGTTAAAGCTCAACCAAAGAATTATGGAGATCTTATTAATCTTCTTTTGTACCAAATTTATTTTTTAATTTTTTTAAAAAAATTATTTAGTATACTTTCTTCTTTAAATTTTATAAATAATTAAATAATTAATCTTAAATAATCATAACTCAGACATATGTCAAATTTATATTGGGTATATGTATTTTTTATTTTTAATTTATAAGCATTTTAATTAAATAATCTTCACTCATATTTTTTAATTTTGTTTTATATTTTTTAATTTATATTTATATTTAATTTAATCTTTTCAATTAAATCTCCTTTAATCACATTTTGCATAAAGCAGGGCAAATATGTCATTTTACAGTTTGCATGTCTCAGAGTTATCTTTTCTAATGTCTATCGTAATGGCAGGAGGAAAAATGCTATTTATGAAATAACAAGCACCTTATTTCATATTATGAGCAAACGTTAATGGCAAATTATAGGAATATCATGAAAAATCCTTAAAAAGTAAATTGATCATGATTAGCCTCCAATTTTTTTTATTAGATGAACTGTTCCTTGCCATCAATTTTGTATCCAAAAAATTAACATTTTCCATCTAAATCTATGAAATGACCAAAATATCCTTACCATGATTCTAAAAAATTTTTATCATACCCTTTAAATTTATATAATGATTGAAATACCCTTTAAATTTTTTTTATTATTAATTAATAATAATATAATAAAAAATAACAAAAAATTTTAAAATAAAAAATAATAATTTTCTGAAAAAAAAATGCAAATGATTTCCATTATCCATTAACATGATAAATGGTGGACATCATTTAATTTTTTTAATTTTTCATAAAAAATTAAATAACAAAATAAAAAAAAAAATTACCACCATTCACTACTATTCACCATTCTCTCTCTCTCTCTCTCTCTCTCTCTCTCTCTCTCTCCATTTCTCTCTTCTTCATCTTCTTCTTATTCGTCTTTTGGGTTTCTTGGTTCATCATTCTCTCTCTCTTCTTTTTCTACATATCTGGATTCATCGTGAACCCAGTCGAATAACCCAAATTCAACTGGGTACATGACGAACCTAGATTCGACTGAGTTTATCTTGAACTCAGATTTAGGATGTTTGAATTTTTTTTCTTAATATTTGTCTAAATATTTCTTAAAATGAGTTGATAATGATGGTTTGATGATGATAATGATGAGTTGATTTTGCTGATAGTGGGTTGATGTTAATGATGGTGGATTGGGGATGGTGTTTTGTTAACGTTTCGAATAGGTTGATGATTTTTTTTTTTAATGAAAATAACTGAACTGTTTCTGTTGATGTAATAACTTATAGGTGGAGATCCAATTTGCATATTGGATCTACACCCTTAAAAAAATTATTTTTTAATTTATTTTTTTCATTTCTTTTAGATTATGTCCACCATCATCAATATGATGGATGGTGGCATTCCTTTTAATTTTTTTTAGAAAATTATTACTTTTCTTTAAACAAAATGTTAATTTTTTGTTTTTAAATGTTTTATAATTTTTTTATTTTTTAAATTATTTTAATTTTAATTTTTTAAAAATTTATAATTTTTTTTATCTTTTTTCCTATTTAAAATTTTAATTTTTTTAATATATTACCATTTTACCCTCAAATTTTAACGCTAGTTGAATTTTTTTGATGATAGGGGATGGTTCATCTAATAGAAAAAATCGAGGACTAATTATGATTAGTTTATTTTTTAGGGGTTTTTATGATATTGACAAATTATAAATAATGAAAATATCAAAAATATCCAATTAAATAACATAAAATACATTTTTAACCATCGACTTTTAAAAAAATTTCATTTTAACCTCTCAAACAAATAATTTGCATCCTATACCCAAGATATCCAAATTGCCCCTAAGTTGAAATTACGAAATTGCCATTATATTTCAAAATTCAAAAATAAAACAAAAATAAAAAATTACGAAACTACCCTCACTATATAAGATGGAAAATTGGTCTGAAAAATGTGCACATCCATTGCTCTTTGTCAAACCACGCACTCCAACAACACATTTGCACAGTCCCCGACCATCTTACACCTTTGCCGTCATTCTGTAACCACTGTAGACCACCGATGAGCTTGTCGTTCTCCTCCTCCATTGGTGAAGGTACGCCGATTCGACATCCTATTGGATAACTTTGTGACTTTTTGAATTTTTTGTCATTTGTAAAATTGATTTATGTTTTTATATGTTGAGTATTGATGATTAGGGTGAGATTATATTCTATTTTGTAAGGATGTGGTTGGATTTGTGTTGAATATGCAGATTTGGTAGAGTTCATATTGTGAGAGGTTGATCAGCTTATGTGTGAAAACATAGGTCGATGTTGGTTTAAGTAGACTAATAAATGTCGAATCGACTTATGTTGGATAATTTATCTCAACGTCGGCTTAAGTTGATAAATAAAAGCCGATCGGCTTTAGCGATTGGTAGAGTTAGTTTATGTTTATTGGGTATTGATGGTTAGGGTCAGATTATGTTGTATTTGTTAGAATGTAGTCGAAGTTGAACTAAAAATGTAGGTTTGGTTGAGTGATCGACTTATGTTTGGAAACATAGGCCGACATCGGTTCAAGTGGACCAACAAATGCCAATTCGGCTTATGTTTGGAGATGTAGGTCGATGTCGATTCAAGTGTACCAACAAATACTGATTCGGCTTAGGTTTGGAAAGTAGGTTGATGTCGGTTCAAGTGGACTAACAAATTCCGATTCGGCTTACATTTGAAAATGCAGGCCAACATCGGTTCAAGTAGATCAACATATGCTGATTCAACTTACATTGGACAACATAGCTCGACGTCAATTTATATGTAGAATCATAAACTGATGTCGGTTTATGTATATCAACAGAGGCTGATCAGCTTATTTTGTCAATAATTATTTTAATTAGTTTAATTTGATTTATTTATTAACATCTAAATAACCGTTTGTTGCTTTTTTTTTCTACAGGTACAATTCAATTATAGCACCTGCTACAGAATGTTCCAGACAGAATGACGGGGAGTACACATAATAGTATGAAATATATTGGTTATTTAAATGTATTTCTTTCGCAGAGACAACTTCTAGAAAGGTTTGAAGGGGAGAGTTTGATGATTCATTTTATAAAAATGTCCAATCAATAACTGCTAGTCACTCTCCTTATGCTGGTCATTCTTGTTAGAGAGTTAGTATATCCTAATTCACACCCTAATGAGATGTGGTTCGAAATTAGGGGAAGGTCATATAGGTTTGAAAAGCAGGAGTTCTTACTAGTAATAGGACTCCAATTTGGGCATATCGACTTATATGTCTTTAAGGGGAAGCAAGAAAGCGAGAATAGTCTTCTGTAGTGATGTTTTAAAGGAAAATCGTCGAGATTGATTGGAATTATGCAAATGTTAAGGGTACGGGGGAATGATATAAGTGATGAGGACATCTTGAAGTTGACTAATATAGTCATCGCTTTCAGTTTATTCTACAGTTATGATGATCAGGTTAGGGTGGACGATTATCTATGAGTCTTGATAAAGGATCTTAATGTGTGGAATAAGTTCCCCTTTACTACAGTCGACTACAGTAGGTTTATAGAAGGCCTTCGTCGGGCACTTGTTGAGGATCGGCTTATAATTGGACGTAACATTAATTTGTATGACTTTATTTGGGCATTTCATATATGACATTTGGTATACTCTCTTCATAAATAATGAAAATTGTTTAGTATTTATATATATACTAATTAAATGTTTATCAAATTTTTGTTTAATCCAATAAAAATTATAGTCATGACCAGTGGAAATATTTTCATGGTTGGAAAATATGGTAGGGAAGAGAGTTATAGATAGCAATATGGTGCTGCCAAAGTATGTGAATTGGGAATATAATAATCGAAAGCAAAAAAGGTTGTCTAATGAGCTTATTCGTATAAGTGTCTAAACTAACCTACATTTATTTCCATTTATTAACTATCACTATTTGTAATTATAATATTAAGTATATTATATATTGTGTAATTAATAGGAGGGAGTAGTACCTTTGAGCCCACTACCGCGGAGAGAGAAAATGATTATTGGAAGTCCTTCAACCCAAGGTATTTGGTTAGGGACAATGCCTATAAAGTAGGCAGTGGAAGGGGTGCTAATGAAGCTGCAGATGATGATTCGAATAATAAGGAGAGTGAGAGAGAGTCAAATAGAGAGAAGGAGAGTGAGAATGAGTTTACTAGAGATGAGGGGGAGGAGCAACATCATTATCACATCTCAAACCCACAAGTCGACTCAGAGACTACATATTCAGAGGTAAGGACAAAAAGAGTGTACGGGTTTAGAGAGACAAGGATCAGCATGATGACATCGTAGTCCCACGGGGTCGTAGCATAGCTCCTAGACCCTCTCAGCGTCAAGTATGAATTTTCTATGATTATATTACTGTATTTCATTCTTATGTGACTATCTATTTAATTTATATTGTTATTTAATTGTTTTTGTAGGAGCTACAAACGAAGGTAAGCAAGATTATGACATTGTTGGAGTCTGTTTTGAAGACACAACAGGAGCAAAATGAGAGGTTGGGTAGGATTGAGAGGATACTGAAAATCCGTGAGCTTTCGGATGACGGGGATAACCCAAATGACTATGATGATGATGATGATGATAATGATATCGAGAGCTCTATCCGAGATAAGTATATCCATCACTCTTTACCACCAAAAAGACCACCACCATCGAAAATATCACCATCACCAAAAAGACAACGGTCAGTAGACGTTTCACCATCTTATTAGGACCCACTGCAGCAGCATAAGAGTGATAAGATAAATTTTGTGTTTATTTTGTATTTGAGTTTAGTTTTTCAAATCATTATAAATTTGTAATTATAACTTTGATTTTGTACAGATTGTAAAAGTTCAAGACTTAGGATTGCAGCTGCTGGAGGAGGTCGAGGTCCTACTACCCCAAGAAGACCTATAACTCTATCATGACCCGCCATCCCAGTATGAGAGTGATCAAGTAAATTTTGTGTTTGTTTTGTGTTTTAGTGTAGTTTTTCAAATCATTATAAATTTGTAATTACAACTTTTGATTTTTCATAGATTATAAAAGTCCAAGACTTAAGATTGCAACTGCTGGGGGAGGTCAAGGTCCCATTACCCTATGAGGACCTACCACTCCATCATGACCCACCATACCAGATAAGAGTGATCAGGTAAATTTTATGTTTGTTTTGTGTTTTAGTGTAGTTTTTCAAATAATTATAAATTTGTAATTACAACTTTTACTTTTTTTGCAGATTATGAAGGATTAGGACTTAGGATCGCAGCTGTTGGGGGAGGTCAAGGTCCCACTATCCCATGAGGACCTACCATTCTATCATGACCCACCATTCTAGCATGATATTGATCAGGTAAAGTTTCTGTTTATTTTGTGTTTTACATTAGCTTTTTATATCATTATAAATACATACTTACAAATTTTGATATTTTTAATATTATAAGGGAAACTGTTACAGTCCAAACGGAAGATTAAACCATCAGTATCTCTATTATCACTATACACAGATCCTGAACGTGCGAAAAAAGAAAAAAAAAGTGTCAAAGAAGCAGGTAGTGGAGACTATGCTAGTGTTGGATGATATGGTTGAGAATATGTACAAGCAGTACAAAGCTTCCTCTTCTTTAAACCTCAGGTATTGATAAAAATATTTATTACCTTAGTTTAATCTAATTACTAATCTAATATGAGTAACTTTTAATTCTTGTTTTGATTTTAGGCGCTACAACGACGATCATTCGATGGCATTCACCCTAGAAGAGTTTTGTACCATTAAGGATGAGAATAGTTGGTTGACTTCAAAGCATAACGACGGTTATTTATAGTGTCTACGGATCAAAGAAAGCGGATGGTGGGATGAGGCTCATGATGAGGATACATAGTGTATGGATCGACCTTTTTTGTAAGTGTCTACATTTCATAATTGCTCAATTTTTTTCATCTTTGTCATCTTTGTTAAGTAGTATATAATTTTATCACTTGTAGGCAGACATGAAAATAATTATGAATAAGGAATACATTAGTCAAGGAAAGACATTTGATCCCACTACGACTGTGATCCCCCCACACTCGATAAGGTTTGCTAGCGGTTTGGAAGACGCTAAAATCCCTTGGTGGTCTGTTCATAATGTAAGTGTCATCGTAAGATTAAAAGTTATTATTTGATCGTTTGAATTAGAGCTATATCACTGATGTTTTCAACATGCAACTATTGCTCTCGTGTAGTCTACTCAGACATATTGGATAGTCTGCAAGGTATGCCTAAGAGAGTAGAGGATTGTCATATATGATCCATTTGTAGATACAGAGTTTGAACACAGGAGAAATGCTATTGAGCCGTTGGTCCACTATATACCATTGATCTTACGGTCGATTGATTACTATGAGAAGACCAACATAGAAATGCCACCTTTAGAAAAAATATGGGATGTGGAGCGTGTAGATAAACGGAATGTGTCTCAACAACCTGACAGGTAAGTGCCTTTTTTTTTAATTATATATTTTAATAATAAAATTTTTAATGAATTATCTATCTCAAATCTGTGCGTAATATAGGACCAGTTGCAGGGCATATTGTGTAATGTATATTCATGACATTTTATGTTCTCTAGAGGGTGAATGGAAGTCTATCCAAACTAAGGAAAATGCTCATCGAATAGAGGTATAGATAGCATCCAATATATATATATATATATATATATATGTATTTCACCCATAGGTGCAGGACAAACGAATGAGGATGATGGACATTAGATGAGGATGGCAAAGTTGTATATGGTTGATGTAAACATTCGTTTATATTTGATTGATTCATTCATTATGTAGTACATTTTTTGAAATATTATGGGATAGTATAGAGGTAGAGAAACTGAGTCTCTAAATAAAATAGACGAAGTGTCATTTTTTATGTAGGTTAAACTACCCAGTTTGCGAAAAAATAGAGGAGACTCTATCAAATTTTTTCCAAAATTAACGAAAGGAAAATCAAATTTTAAATTAAAAAAAAAAAAAACACTATAGGTAAATATTATGAGCGGTTTAACTACTTTATTAGTAGTTTATTATGATCGAATATTATGATTAGTTTAATCATTTAGAAAATATATCATACTTAAAAGTAAAAATAAATAAATAAAGATAAAAAAAAAGGAGTAAAAAATTGAGTTAAGTGACATCATGAAAATCAATATCGGTTTAAGCATATAAACATACATCAACATCGGGTTCAATGAGAACATGTAACTCGATTTAACAACTCGGGTTTAGTAAGCACTCTTAACCCGACATCAAGCTGAATGTAGACATACAACACCCGACCTGAAGCGTTGTATGCTGTTGCATCCCGATATTTCAAATTTTACTACTAATAATGCATACTTTTTCTCTATTTTCTTTGTTTCCAATTATCAAAAAGGCCCAAAAACTATAAATTCCATATTATATATAATTGTGAGATAGAAATGGAGATAAACATGATCCAATATATCTCAAGTTAGAATGTGCATAATGACCTTGTGACATATCACAATCCAATGTGATCAATATAGTAAATATTGCAATATCTTCCCTTCAATTAATTAAATTAATGAAATTTGAAGACAATAAGGAGCATTTTTGAGCCACTACAATATTAGAAATGGCTATGACAATGAAAAAAAAATTGAAATCGATTTTCATGGCTCTACGTAGCCCAACGTCAATGTTTATGTCTCTTTAAACCCCAACATCAGGTTTAGATGTATCACAAACTAACGACTACCTTAAAAACTAACGTCGGCTCTAGTTTACCAACAAAAACTGATGTTGATTATTAGACAGACAAAAACTAACGTCAATTTAATTGACAGAGAAAACCGACGTTTGTTCTAGTTTATGGACAAAACCAACGTCGGTTTAATTGATCGACAAAAATCAACATTGGTTTAATTGACTGACAAAAACCGACGTTGGTTCCAATATACCAACAAAACTCGACATTTTTTCTTTTTTTAATTTCTAATTTTTTCTTCATTTTTTTTTTCATTTTTTAATGTTTCCAATGAAAAATTGATATTGGGTTTTACTATTACTTGATTTTTTTAAACCTAAACCAAAATGACCCAAACATAAAAAATTTCAAATCTAGACAGAACCTCTTCTGTTTTTTTTATATTAGTGACGGTATGAACTAACTTGCGATATCATATTAATGAATATAAATATACCACTATGATTACCACAAGAACAGAAAGAGACTTCGTCTCTATGTCAAATTTTCACAAATAAATGTGATAATAAAGTACTGCATTCAACGATTTTATGCAAATTATTTCAATAACAAGTACTTGTCACTTATAAAGAGGATAAACCACAAACATCATGTTTATTCATTATAAATTTTCATGATTATCACCATTTTCATCATCTTCTGAAAGTGGAATGGGGAACTATTGATGATATCAACAACATGTGTGTCCAGTCACACCATAAAAGCTGCATTTTCGGGAGGTTCTGGCACGTCCAGTAGGGGCAACATTCGCCCGAGCCTTTGCAGCAACTTCTACCATGCTCCTAGTAGATCTAGTAGTGATAGTGAAGCTAGTCCCAGCCTCTCCAACAGCTTTTGTGCTAGTTCCAACATCTTCAATAGCTTCTGCACTTGTCTCAACACGTTCGGCATGAGCTATGAATTTTTTTTTTATATATTCCGACATAATTAATATTATTTGATTGAAATTAGAATATAAAAGTAAGATTAAATTAGGAATTTTATGCATTTAGGGTGAGATGTATTTTTTTTAAAGGATTTAATATTTTGGAGGTATTTTATAAGTTTGAATTAAATTAGAAATTCAATGAGAGGAATTGAAGTGATAGAAAAATGTGATTGAACAAGAAGAGGATGCCATAAGAATGCATCACATGGGATTCAACTTTTGACCAATAAAAGATTGCCAACCGAAAAGGTAAAAAGTGATTTAATTTTGGTTGTATTTGAACTAGAATGATGGCATTCTAGTTAGTGAAATTATTAATTGGATTTTCCACCAATGAGATGTTAGCATTTGTAACTAATGGCATGATGATAATTAATGATTTAGTTGAGGGGTAAATTGGTCAAGAGAAAAGGTGTGTATATAAGGATAAGATTGCATGACAACCTTTCATTTTTCTCTTTTTCTTCCTCTTGTTGTCATCCACCCCTCCTTCATTTTCTCCCAATTTTTCTTCAAATTTAAGCCTCCAAATCACTCATTTCTCTTGTTCTACATATCCTCTACTCATTCAAAGCATCAAATTCACCAAACCCTATCAAGATTCACAAGTGATTTTTCAAATAAAATTGCTAAATTAAGGTGAGTTGATGTGAGTTTTAGATTTTATGATGAAGTGAGATTAGAAATGAGGTAGAAGCATTCATGAACATGTAAAGATAGTCACTTTTGCATTTACATTATTGGATTTGATTTTTATAATGATAAATGCATTTTTGAAAACCCTAAGTGTGGGATTGGCTCAAGGAAGCCAAGAAAAGGATAAGGAGAAGTCATAAGCTTCAATTGAAAGTGTGGAAAAGCTAGAAATATTGCCCAAAAGGTTGGTGTACCCTTGCTTGAAAATTTCACTTTTGTTAGTAAGGTGTTGATTTTGTTAGTATGTGATATTTTTTCATTTTTAGTTAAATTGATTTCATAAATATGCATGGATGATATGATGAATCATGGTGTGGCTTTGAATAATGAAAATTTCAAAATTTTGTGAAAGAAAAGTGTTGACCGAATTTAGAAATTAAAGGGTTTGTGACTTTATTTTGATGAAGTGTTATCAAATGGTATTGGATTGTGATTTTAATGACTTTTGAATGGGAATGGAAAGGAATCGGAAAGAAAATTTCAATTCTAGTACCTTGGCCGAAAATGTGCTAGGTGAAGGGCATGATGTTTTCAATAAGTTTTGATGAGATAATATAGTGAAAAATAGTGCTTTGTAAGACCTAAATGGAATGCTTCGATTAAATGAGAAAAACATGACTATATGTAATGCGTGGCAATTTCTAACGAAATTGTACTTTAGAAACGGAAATTGATAAAACGTAAAATTTTTGTTAACAAATAAAAATTTATAAAGGTCCTAATAAACCTGGACATAGGTAAGTGAGGATTGGTAATTGGCATGCCAGTAGGGTGATTATAACAGTACTACACCGATTTGCTTATATATATGGATACTAGATTCATAGACTTTGAAAGACACCGAGTATTCGGTCTCAAAATAGCTTGTATCTGAAAAATGTGATTCCAACAGGTAGACATCGAGTGTCCGATGCCGAGAAAACCTGTTTTCTAGTCCAAGGTACCATGTCAAAGTTTACACAGGGTGCTAAATGATATATTCAATGCAATTGTATGCTTATATTCGAAAAATGACTTTTATACATTTCATGTGTGTATTACTAGTATATGTGCTCTTTGTGATTCATTCATAAAAGTGTGAGAATTGTGTAACTTTGATTCACAATTTTGTTTTTTTATGAAATGATGAATTTAAGTTTTATGTACACCCACTAAGTAGAAATACTTAGCGCGTTAGAGTTTCCACGCGCAGATAATGATTTGGGCATTGAAGATAGAGACTGAAAAGGAGACTTCTACAGCATTTCAGCGAGTCACATCGCTCCATATTTGGATAGTTATTATTTCGATATCATATCAGTACATTAGGGTTAATGGACATGGAAACAATACATATGTATATGTGTACATGAATTTTTGCAAGTGATATTATATATAAATAGTAGAAAAATTTTGTATGGTAAAGGTGTTTGGGATAATACAAATATTACTTGTCATTTTTATTTATTTATTTGGCCTTTACTACTTGAGTGTAATTTTTTTTTTTTTTTTGTAAAGTTGTGATATCCCAAATGTTTGTGTTCTGAAGTGAGTTTGAGTCGGACAAAGAGTTCGAAATAGTAGTTGAAAAAACATATATATTTTAAAAGTGTTATTGTAGGTTTTTAAAATTTTGAGATTTTCAGAAAAATAGACAAAACCCAATCGGATTTTCATAAAATAATAATAATAATAATAATAATAATGCTAAATAAATGAGCACTGTAACATCCTTCGGCTCAATTTCCATTCTAATGGAAATTTAGTGGAAAGCGTTACAATGCTCTTCCTTCCGCTTGTGGTTATAAGGGATTAGGATAACGAAGACGGTTATGTCCCCTTTCACCACATTTTTCACACTTTTTCTTTCAACGACTTTCCGCAACTAGAGGAATTCGTGTCTCTTTTGGTCTACTTGCTTGTCGTCTTCCTTCGGGTCGTAGTACAATTATACTTTGTACTTCCGAAGGAATATGCCAATTTTTGGGGCCAAGGACAGGATTGATTGGATATATATATGCAGCTTCTAGCCATTCTTTGCTATAATAATCATGACAAAGTGTATAATAATGAACATCGTTAACCTTGATATATATGACAAAGGTAAAAGGTTACTGAATGACATTAAATAATGAAAAAAAAAAGTTATATTTATGATATCTTGCAACAGTAATTGCATGATGACATGGTAACTAATTTAGGTCTCAATGCCTACAATTGCATATTCGCTCAAGAGGCTGAACGAACTTATAACCTAGTTCATATGTGACTCCGAATTGGATTGGTTGTTGAATGGCAGATACCGTGGCATTCGTTGATTCATTAGCCATCGAGTTCACATGATCCTCCACAGTTTTGGTAACCGAAAATTTGAGTTTCTCAGCATGAACACATCTATCATTATACCATTTTTGCAGCATATGCCTTACATATTTATATGCGGTTGTTATTGGAAGCCGACGTGCTTTTATCATGCATTTGTTCAACAACTCTGTAATGTTGGTGATCATCATGTCATATCTTCTTTTTTGGAGAATATGCACGTGATCATTTTTTCATTCTAATATTAACAAATTTTCATGCATTTGCGAATATACCCATTGAATTTGTTCCAAATATCTATCATAATTTGGCCTTGTACGATAATATGCAGCAAGGTAAAACATGTCCTCCACATCCTTTTGCTTTTTATAGTGTTTCTTCAGGTTTTGCTTCAAGGGGAAGAAACAAAACACGTGTGGAACTTTGAGAAAAACATCACTCATCGTATTAGTAATGTTTTTATGACGATCAGACTATAATCAAATCCAATGGTAAATGCTGTCTTCCACCGATAATCTCTCACAATCTACTTAAAAACTAGATTAATGAATTGTTCGACTCTCTATCACCAAATCCAAAAGCGATAGGATAAATCATCTCTTCCCCATCTTTACATGCAGTAACAAAAATCACCACTATATATTCACTTTTCAAATGAGTGGCATTAACTGTAATAACCGGTCTGATGTAAGATTGAAAATCCTCAATTGAGGCTTTAAGTACAATAAATGAATATAAGAACCGATTGTTTTTGTCTATCTCAATTACAGTCACTGTACCAAGGTTTATTTCTTTTAATATGTGAATGTACGAAGAAAGCTGTTGAAATGACCCATCCGCTTTTCCATATGCTAGTTTCTTTGCATATTGTAAAAACCTTCAAACTTTAGTGTACATAATCTACACACCATATTGCTCTAATATTTCTGTAATCAAAAGCTGAGGTGTTATACTATCAAGCCCCACTTTTTTCTGATACAATGTTGCTATGATAACAGTCTTCACACTTCGTCTATGTGACTCGTAGATGTCCTGACAACATATATGTTCTGACACATACTTATACACATACCACATCAAACCACCATTTCTGCATCTTGCATGAACCTCAAAGTTGCAGGTCAGATCCTTATAACCAGCTTCATATCTAACCGTGCATGAACGTCTAACCTTATGTTAATACCTAAAATTAAGAACACATTTTCCAACGACCACATACAATTTATATTTACTATTAAAAAATGCACCTCTATACAATGTATCACTTCGGATGAAGGTCAACAGAACAGTTGATGTAGCATCAATTTCGTATTAATCTACATCGAAAATAATACAGTATGGTTGTGAAGGGTTGGTTTCAAATTGTGAACCAGAAAATCTAATTTCTGGATACTCTACAATCTCTATATCAGCTTTAGTTTCAATGTCATCAGCTATAGTTTCCTCATTATCATTTCCACTATTCGATGTCTCATCACCATCACTATCTATGTCTTGATCTTCATCATCACAATCATTTCTGCCAAAATCAATATCACACATTAGACCTTCTACAAATGTAAATGTGGAGATAGAAGCTGAAAGTTGATTGTTGTCACTAGAAGAAATAAAACAATTTTGACCTTCACCCATAATCGAACTTACAATTCTATCCGTAGGTGCCTCCACATGCCCTGGATTTGATATTGTGTTGATGGCAAATGGAGGGACAGTAGAGCTAATACCTCTAGAGTCTCTCATAATCTTGTCAACATAAATCTCTCTATAATCAGTTTTTTTGTCTGAAATCACACCTTGGACACTGAGATAAGTGATGATAGGTATCTTAATTGGAGTCATTCCCCTAGCTCGGAGTAAATAATGCAAATGAATATCTCATATTCTTCTATCAATACCAGTCATTGTGTAAACAAATTCTACTAATTGAGAAAAATTGACATTTTTAGAGGCCCCCATCATGAATGTCTTACCCCCAACATAGTTATTCTCATTCCACTCTCCATTACATTTGGTTATTATCGTTATTTCACCCATTCCTATAAAATTTAAAGTATAAAATAAATTAGTCTCACACATACTTTCGTAATATTTAATATCTAATTTCATATTGCCAAATCATAAAAATCTAACCAAATATAACCACATCTTATCAATACAAAAAATACACAATAGAAAGAATTGAAAAAAAAAAAAAAAACCAATAAAACTCATTTTCAAGTTATGTCAGTACACGTAACCCAAATTGGGTTATGTGTACTCGCAAAATCCGATTCGTTGTAGGTACATATAACCCGATTCCGGTTACGTGTACTTGCAAAACTCGAAGAAATGCAGAAAATTGCAGTTTTGTTTTTTCTCTTCATTTTCTGCAAATCTCACTCATATAAGGTTAAATCACAATCAAAAGTCACTCTCATGACCTTTAATTAATGTGAATAAAATAAATTGAAAATAAACCAACAACAATCACTTACCTTCAAACTTGATGAAAAACTTGAATATAGAGTTTGTTAGAGACAAAAAATCTTGAATGTGCGTTTTTAGGAGCCAAAAAACGTTTAATGGGTGCACAAATAATCTTAAATGGATGGGTAAAAAAAATGTAGAGAATGGAAGAGATGAAAATCTTATGGAAGAGAAAAGGAAAGAAGAAGAAGAAAGGTAGTTTGGTTGTTTCAAGTAAGGTTATAAAAGAAATTTTAAACTGAAAAATACTAAGGGATAATTTGGATATGTGGGTATAAATAATAATTAGTTTGTTTAAAATGTCAAAAAGAAATTTTTATAAGAAATGGGTTAAAAACATATTTTTTTTTTGTTGTGGACTTAATTTAAAAAAGCACTCTAATAAATATCCCAAAACAAAATTGCTACCGTTGGCCAACTGTCACAAACAAAATTTTTATATGATCCCTTTTTTATTTCTTTTTTCTTTTAATGGCGCATTCACATCTGGTAAGCCGAGAAATTAACACCTATAACCAAGGGCAATATCGTCCAAAATGAAGAAAAACTATGGCCGTCCCACTGAGGGGTAAAAATGTAAAAGACACAGAAAATTATAACCGTTGGAGGCGTCTTGGCTCTCTATAAATACACCAGGGTTTCACGATTAAAAAAAAAAAAAAAAAGAAACCTAATTTTCAAAAACTGCGATCAGTAGCTGTGAAGAAATTGGCTGGATTTTCGAAGATCCGTTGATATAACCCATTTGTTAGTTCTCTTAATTAATCTGGGTTTTTTTTTTTTTCTTTTTAGTGGAGATTTTAATGTTGTATATCATCAAATGATAGTGATATGGGTTGCGTTTTGTATCGATGATCTGTTTGCTTTTGTATGCTGTGAAATTAAGAGATTTCAAATATTCTTGCAGTTTAGATTTTTAGGGTTGTAGAGGAGACCAAGATAGGACATTGAGTTAGTTCAAGTTTTGACTTTGAAGGTTTTTGTAGTTTTGTAGAGAAGACCGAGTAGGACATTGAGTGAGTTCAAGTCTTGATTTTCAAGATTTTTAGGGTTCTAGAGAATACCAAGTTAGGATATGATTTTGAACGTTTTTGCAGGTTAGATTTTTAGGGTTCTAGAGAAGACCAAGTTAGGATATGATTTTGAACGTTTTTGCAGGTTAGATTTTTAGGGTTCTAGAGAAGACCAAGATAGGACATTGAGCGAGTTCAAGTCTTGATTTTGAAGATTTTTGTACTTTCAATTTTTAGGGGTTGTAGAGAAGACCAACATAGGACATTGAGCAAGAGTCCTGATTTTGAAGATTTTTGTGTTTTAGATTTTTAGGGTTCTAGAGAAGACCAAGATAAGATAGGACATTGAGTGAGTTCAAGTTTTGGTTTTGAAGGTTTTTATAGTTTAGATTTTTGTAGTTAAGATTTTCTTGAACAGGAGTTGACGTTGACTGTGACATTGAGCAAATCTATTTTCTGTTCTCTTTTTTTTCCTCCGGGTGTTCTTGGCAGACAAACAGGGGGGTTAAGGCAAAATCTTGAAGGTTTTTTTTTGGTGTTTGTAGCTTTGTAATCTTTCTGTGTGAATCTAAAAAAAGGAGCTGTAACATGGGGAAAGGGTCGAATTTCATTTCACAAGTTTCTTGTGTTTTCTTAGAAACCAAACAGTGGTGGTAAGGGGAAAAGTGAGATAGTTTGTTTGTATTTTTTTCGTATAGGGATAATATAAGGAATTTTTGATAAGATTGTTTCTGATTATAATACTAATTGAAATGAAATTTAACAAAAGAACAAGTGAATATATTATGGAATTGAGAGGGTCTTTTGAAAAGGTTTTGTTATTTTGAGAAATTTTGTTTTCATTGCACTTATGGTTATGAAGTATTTAGAAAATTTGGTTTTTTTCGTTTCTTTTTTCTCTTTATAATGACATGTTTACATATAGTAATAAAGACAATGGCTATGCCGTATTACAGAAGATATGAATTCTGTTAGAATATCCTTTTACAAGTAATTGATATTTTTGGGAAACAAATTGAGCCTAGATGTTTGATTTTTTGCTGAATTGTATGATACACTGTTTGTTGTGTACATATATGATGCTGCTGTCATTCGTTTTTAGTGGAGTGAATTTAATGATTGAATGTGGAGAGGTTTTATAGTGAATAATAGAGCATGATCAGCAACCTATAAGTGTATACTGCTACCGTCATTCATTTTTAAGTGGGGTGATTTAATGGTAAATATGGAGAGATTTAATGGTAAATATAAGTGTGTGGTCCTTGTAAGGGTTAAAAATCAGTGTAGTGACAAGCAAGCAATTGAGTGTGTGGGGACTGCATTGCATTTTCAATCTCTTGTTATTATCTTTCTCTTGATAGTGGAAATTTTGTCTCCCTTAGCCAAGGTAAACTGAATTATGTAGATATTTTGTTATGTTATTTGTTGCCTTCAGTTGGATCAGGTTTTCTCATTTCAGACAAAGTTGGTTTTTTATTTTTGGAGGGCGTGCCTTGGCCTCTTGATTGGTTCAGAGTCTTGAGTTCATTTCTTTATTTCAGGTTCTTTTTTTTTTTTTTTAATATATTATTATTAATATATTGGTGTTGTTGATGAAATCTGTAAGACCAGTTTTCATTACCTTTTCTTGTGTTCTTATATCAGTTTCTCTACCATTGCAGAACACTGATCTAAAAGTTACTCATAGACATATACAATGGCACAAGTTGGTAACTTGATCCAAGTTCAGAATTTGAATGTTGACTTCAATGGTATCGCCACCTACCCTTAATGTTCATTGTTTGACTTAAAATTGATTTTCATGGCTTTCGTGGTCTAACTTCAATATTCTCCTCTACAGAAGCTTCTGCTGGGGGGAAGACTAATGTCTCTAAAGCACCAAGGAAAGGAGCTGTTAGCAGAAGGAAGCCTCTTGGTGACTTATCGAATTCAATTAAACCAATGCCAAAGCAATCATTAAAGAAGCAGAATTCTAGCATTTACTATTTTACTGAGAAAGACACTGGTGCTTCTAAAATCACATTTGATGGAAGCAAGAAGAAGACTTTCAATAAGGCTCCTGAAAGACAACAGACTAGTGGTAGGAAAGCACTTACTGACGTATCAAATTCGAGGAAGCAACAAATGTGTATGAGGCCCTGAAGAAGAATGTGAATACGAAAGTGAGTGTTGTGGTAGAGGATCATCTCAATGTGATTGCTGAGGAAGGGTTTATTCACAATCATGAAGAATGCATCAAGGCACAAACAAAAGCAATGGATATCGATGAATTTCTCAAGACAGTTGGACTAAATAATGGTAAACAAACTCAACAACTATTTTAATGTCAATCATGGTGCATTTGGTGTTAGACAACTTAGTTTTCCATTATGCAGGGTTTCCCAATCGGTCAGTGTCACCATTCTTTGGTAAATTTCGGGTCAGTTTCATTTGTTCCTTTTAGCTTCAACCAGTTTCCGTTTTGTTTCGAGAGTATTTGTTTTCAACTCCAGTTTCTAAAGTGTATCTTCTGTTTTAGCCTGCAAGTCCACCAAGGTACATGGAACTAGAAGAGGTGCCCGATCCTCTTTTTGAAGATCCGTCTCCATGGAAACACAAGGAATTCAGTGCTCTTGACTCTCCACCTCGATCTCCAAAATCACCAAATCATTCTATGCTGTGGAGGGACAATGAAGACATCAACTTTATGTTGATCCAGTCACCCTAATTGCCATAACAACACTATGACCAGAGGGACAATGTATTACTTGTATAGTAGCTAAATTTTGTGCCGGATTTATGTTTAGCTCATATTGTGAAACTTCTGCGTCATCCTCTTCATTTTGTTGTTGTTAATATTCTTGTTTCATATTACTAGGTAGCTATTTCTGATATTTAAATACACAACGGAAAATGCTTGTAGAGTGAGTGACCTGTTGGCAAAGATGATCCAAGGACAAGGGTCATTATTTTTTGTTATCACTAAAAAAGCACTTCTAATCTTGGTGGAAGTAGTAGTAGATACAATTTTTTTGAATACACAACATCGGAAAATGCTTGTAGAAGATACATATTTTTTGAATACACATCGGAAAATGCTTGTAGAGTTATAACCTGTTGACAAGGATGATAAGGGAATGGACAAGGTCATTATTTTTTGTTATCACTGAAAAAGCACTTCTAATCTTGGTGGAAGTAGTAGTAGATACATTTTTATTAAGTAGGCTAATCTTTACCATGAAGTACTAGTATAGTAGCTAAACTTTGCGCCAGATTTATGTTTATAGAACTTCTGTGTCAACTCTCTTCATTTTGTTGTTGTTAATATTCTTGTTTCGTATTACTGGGTAGCTATTTTTGACATTTGAATGCACAACATCGGAAATTTGAATATCATTGGAAAATGCTTGAGAGTGACTTGTTGACCATTGATCAAGGACATAGGTCATTATTTTTTGTTATCATTAAAAAAGCACTTCTAATCTTGGTGGAAGTAGTATATACTTTTTTTTTTTTTTTTTTGAATACACAACATCGAAAAACCATTTCTAATCTTGGTGGAAGTAGTAGATACATTTTTATTTTTAAGTAGATTAACCTTTACCATGGGCCAGGCCTGGGCCCAATAGGAGTAGACTCCATCATTATCTTTATTCTTTGCAACAAATTTCATAACCTAATGTACATATTTAAATCATCTTTCTGTTCAAAAGATTGATTAAGTAATATTGGTCTATTAGTGATGAGAATTTAATTGGTTTCAATTTTGCTCTTAATTTTACTTATGACTTTTCAATTCAAGTATATATAAACTTCAGTTTTGACAATTAATAACGTGTTTACTTGCCATAACATCGTTTCTTTTTTTTTTTTTTTTTGGAGGTGTAGGTGGGGGGGGGGAAGGGGAATTAAATTCATATAAACTATCTACATCTTTAATAAAAATGAGATTTAAATCTTTGATCTGTTGAGGTGCTCAATCATTCTTACTAAAAGTTATGCAAACATGATAGTTTGAATATATATATACAATATAATTCTCAACAAACAACTAGTCAAATTCTCTAACAACAAAAATGCAAACTGGTTGTAAGACAAGAAAAGAATAGTAATGTGTGTATGTATGAAGATTGACAGCATTTTTTAAAAATGGGGGATTCATTAGAAATAAGATGGCGTGCAAGTGCAAGTTCGTTTGTGTTCTTAGAAATAAAATGGCCTACATTTAGCATGACTGGAATTTAAAGCCCAACAAGGACATGTTACTGGCCCATGATCGAAAAAATTACATCAGACACTAGACAGTGCTGGATGCAATAGTTAGTGTCTACTTAGAACCAAATTCAGTTACATTTAGTAAGGCTCCAAATATTTTTGCCCAATAAGGAGATGATACCGGCCCATGATCAGAAATTCAGGTCAACGGTAGACAATGCAGGACCACCATCACATACATTACGCCCGACCATACACACTCACAATTGGGGAAATTTAAGAATAGGTGTGTGTAAACGAAATTGTGGAAATTTTTTAATTTTCGTGTGTTTTAAGTTTTATAGTTTTGTTAGAATTTAGAATTTAAAATGTTAAAAAATTTGCATAGTTTCTGAGTCAGAGATACGGAGTTATGAAGTAAGACTTGGATTAGATGTTTGTTTGGTATGACTTTTTAACCGGGCAAATGAGCTTCTTGGATTCGTATTTTTACTAAATTGTTTTGTCACTTTTGAGATAGAATTGGATATTAATCAACAATAGTTGGTTCAGGGAAATAGTGAAAATTTTAACTTTAATGTATTTATAGTTTCGTTAGAATTTGAAATTATTGTTGTAAGGTTTTTTATTGTAACTAGTTTCGTATTTTTGGCCATATTTAATGTTAATTTGCAAAAAAATGGGTGATTTTGTGCTTCAGCAAAGCATGTTTGTTGGGTGATATAAGTATGCTTTGCCCTTCTCTCCAGCTTCAGCCTGGTTATATATTGGCTGTAACGCGCTTGAAGTAATTGTAATCTTGTAGAGAACCTTCGAAATCTCCTGAACTATATTTCTCATAAACCGGATAAATTAGACTTGTATATATCATATGAATTCATGCTAGTGTATAGAAGAGAATGATTGAATAAATTCTTCTCAAACATGTATTTTTTTTCCTTTTTCTTTGTTGCCTTAAACAGATTAAAACAGTGTATATTTATCCAAAGTCATTGCTTCCAGGATAATTCTTGTGCCTGGGATTGTTGGTAACATTTATTTGGATACTCATTACATTTCTTTCCGCTTTACGTGCTTTGTTTTGTTCTTAAAATTAATAATTGATGTTATCTTCCATGTCTTTTAAGCCTTGAACTGACTAGTATCATCAGATTGACCCTCTTCATATAAGAGAAATGGCTTCTTATCTGAGCAGCAAAATTTGAACACCCCATTTCAAGCAGCAAGTAGCAAGCATGGCGACAATGATTTTTGTTGATGTTTCAAAGTGCAGATTTCCATAAGATATATTCACTAGCAAGTTCTATAAGTATACTAATGGAGTAAGGGAGACATGTTTCAAAGTGGTGTAGTTGGCAGTAGACTTGCTACAATTTTGTAGATTTCCATTTGTTGCACAAAGTCAAAAATTAATGGAGTACAGGTCACATACAGGTTACAACATATTAAAATGTTACAAGGTTAAATGTTAAATGTTATGAAATTATTAATAAGATGATATTAATCCAGTGATATATTTTTAATTACATATGAGTTATTATGAGTTCAAATATATATATAATGTTAAAATATAGTGGAAATTGAGTTCCACCGTACCTAAAAATCATAAAGAAATTTACATTCTATCGTAGGAAAAATTACTCTTAGATAGTAATAGAAATGTTGATAACTTACAAGTTATTGGATCTCGCATGATTCCAACTTTATAAATGTTAAGTTAAATTGCAAGTGAAAAACCGTATGGCAATTTGCAATTCATAATGAAAATTTGAGTTTCACCCAGTGAAATTTTGCAATCTGTAGGAGAGAATGAGTTCCATAGTACACATTTATACATACATATGGTGAGTTTTCAATCCTAGCAGATTATACATATAAGTAGATTTTCAATTGGTTTTCTCTAGTTTCGGGATATGGCCTTGCTTAATTAAATGGGATGCGTTCAAAATAACAATTTTATTAATGATGAACTAAATTACAAGACAACACAAATAAAATCTTATTTATAGGACAATACTAGCTAAACTTGAGTTCCAAGTCAAGTTATATTAGAAAAACCTAATTAATACTAGCTAAACTCGATTTCCAAGTCAAGCTATATTAGGAAAACCTAATTAATACTAGCTAAACTCGATTTCCAAGTCAAATTACATTAGAAAAACTTAATTAATTTTGTCTAACTTACATATGGATTGTGAAAAAATTACATGTCACATAAAATAAATAAACATTAAATTAAAATAAACTTCTTCAATAAAATTATTACTCATCAATATCAAATTAAGATGGTAAAAAAAAAAAAATAGACATTGTCAATATAACCATTGTTTGAAGGAAATCTAACACCTTCATATATCAATTGAAAATCAACCGAGGCAATCCAAAATCAATTGATCCCCTCAGCCCAATAAAAATGGATTGCCCTAGCTCCTAAAATCAATTTAGAAAGGCAAACACATGGAGAATAAAATTAATATGAAGCTTAAGCCCAAAACACCCTAAAAGAGCAAGAGCAAATTATTTTGTCAAAATGAAGGGAAACCCCAAAAGAATAACCAATTCCCCTCTTACTAGAAAAGCATTTCAAACATCACCCAAATGACAAATGGTAGAATAAGGCATGACATTGACATAATACAGGAGTGGCAGGCTTCAACAAAAGGAAAGGCTTACAAAGTGCCATCTATCCCTCACAGACAGACCAACCAGTGAGAGGGAAGCGTACAACCACTGCAAAACAACTACAAACAAGGCTTTGCAGCTTATAGCATGGTTGGAAAGCAACAAGACAAAGAGAGGAACGGGTAGTAGAAGATAGAGATGCAACAAAAAAAGGCTAGCAGGAGCTCAATTGCATTAGGAAAAGGGAAAATGACCATTAAGTCCACATAGCATAAGTGACACAGTATATAAAAGGGTAATTGTTCATCAAAGAGGTAGGTTTTTGGGAAGATGTGTAGAAAGTAGACTAGTGTGTGAGGAACCTCTTCTAGAAAGGATCTTCAAAAATGCTAGACGTAGTTCTAAACCTATTAAGTGTTGAACTACTTCTTTCCTTTAAAACTCTTTAAAAAACACCCCTCGGTTCTCAATTGAAGGGAGCTTTCATATGGAAATCAATTGACTTTAGCATTGGAGAGTTTTCATCGATGAAGCACTAGTGACCCATAACCTTTTACTTGTTTTGTAGAAGGAATCAAAGGAGAAATTAGAAGAAAAAGAAAGAAAGTATATCAACCCTAGGAACTGAGATCCAATACCTAGAATCAGTTGTCTTAAGGGCCAAATTCCTTGACACATCAAGAGGTCTACTAGGAAATAAGTTTTCACTTTGCATTTTAATTGAGATCTTGACATTACTATCGATGTAATCCCTTAAGGACAATTTTTGTATCAATAACTATCTATTTTTATAAAGTCTGTTAGACAGTCATATCAGTTAGTCAATAATTATTTAATTTTAATTTTTCAAATTTAATTAAAAAAATAGAAATATTAAATTAAAAAAATATATATAGAAGCATTAAATGGAAATACATGAAAGTATTGAAGAACAATTTTTTATTTGATTGTCTATCAAATGATATTTATGTCATATAAAAAATAAATCTTTTGACATTGATGACATAGTATTTTTTTTTTTTAAAAGACACAATCCATTAAAGTATTGGAGAAGTTTTAAACAATTAGTTTAAAAAAAAAAAAATCCTAGAATCAACTTGTTGACAAAAGAAGTAAATATGGAAAATTCTAGAATTAACTTACTTATTAACAATGAAAATAATTAGGGTATTAATACTTATTGATCTAAAAATTAATAAAATCACAAAAGTAGCCCCTTTTAGAAGTTGTCATATAGTAGAGGGTGTCCCTTCTTGGCTAGACAAACTTCTACTGGGTGGTGATTCCCTAAATCCTTTGTGAGTATGGATTATTTGTTAAATTCTTGTCTTTGTTACATTTTTTATTAGAGAAGTTTAAGTTTGAGTTATGTATAAAGAAAAAAAGTAGATAGTATTGTTAACCTTAACTATCTTTTTTTGTTTTTTTTCATGTTAATATATCATTAGATTATCAAAACCTTAGTAAAAATTGTGGTCTAATTGGATGGTAAGCCAAACCCATCTCACTTGGCAGATGGGGGGTTCGAAACCCTTTTAGTGGTGCGTTTCTCTGATGTTACTTCCTCCTCGTATGGAGAGTTCTTTTCTCCTCTTTCTCCTGTAGAAGCTTCAATTTCGGGCTGCTCATCAAGTGTGCCTATCTAGAAAGTCCACTTAATAATATTTGTTTGTGTAATATGTAGTATTCGATGTTTAAATTATAAAAAAAAAAAAAAAAAAAAAAATCAAAACGTTAAAAAAAAAAAAAAAAGAGGAATGGCTGATTAGCCCGTATGGCCACGTGTACTGCGCTGTCCGACGTGGCGAAAACCGATTGATTGAATGCCGCCAAGTGAGAGTCAACATCCCGTACCACCCACGTAGGAAAGTGAAAGCAGCTCATTTGTTCAAGTTCAGAGAGAAAGAAAGAAACAGGAGTTGGACATGGGAACTCGGAAGAGAGCTTCAACCACAACAACAGACGCCACAAAACCCGAACCCACCACCAATGTCCAACATCAAACCGACCCACCTATCGCCCCGCCGAAGTCGGGTCTGATTTTGAAGCTGTTTATCTTATTTTCGATGCCTTACTTTTACCTGATATTTTACCGCTACAACATTGAATCCCAGCTGAAGAAATCCATCCTCATTAACGCCGCCCTCAGTTTGGCTGGCTTCTTTGTAACCCAGAAGATGATCCCAATCGCTTCTACATACGTTTTGAGGAGGAACTTGTTCGGTTTTGATATCAACAAGAAGGGTAGCTCTCAAGGGACAGTAAAAGTGTTAGTTTTTTTTTTTCCTCCTGGTTTTTTAGATGTGGGTATGTCTTATATTTGGTTACTGAAATGGGTATGTCTTATATTTGCATTTTGGTTTATGATGTTTGTGATTGATTTTGTCCATATAGACTGAGAATATTCATCTGCTGATTATAAGGGTATATTCAAATGCAAAGTTATGATGAATTCAATGTCTAATATTTTGTTTTCTTTTCTGTTTTTGGAAATGTAAAGAGCTGATAAATGAATTTTTATTATAAAGAATGCTACATTGAAGTAACAGCATAGTTATTTTGACCTTCTGATTTTGTTCATGAGCCTGAATTAGGTTCTAAATTTACACTGCAATTGTTTAAGCAAATAGTGATCCTTTCTTTGATTTGTTTTTCACGTATAAGACACCGATGTATACATCTGGATCTATTTCTCTCTTTTAACTAGCTTATTCATGCATGTTTACTTAATGATGCTTTTTTTGGTTGTGCAGGCCAGAGTCTTTGGGAATTGTTGTTGGAATTGTCTTTTTGGTTTTGGCCATCTTGTTTCAGTACTTTAACTTCACAGCAGACTCAAATGTAAGTGTCTTGTGTCTCAAAAATTTCAAGTTCATGTTTTCAACTACTTATCTTACAGCATAAGTATTTATTTAAGTGTTAGTACATTGATTGTGGTTGTGGGGAAATTAGGAGTTAAAACGAGGATTAGATCATGGACAAGGATGCCCACATACTCCTTTTTGTTGCATTTGAATATTTGATTACATCTATCATAGATTGAAGGATGGTATTAGTTGAAGTAGAGCATTGAGATTCAGCAAAAAGAAGTGTGGATAGAGTAACAGATCAAGTAATGCTTTTCATACTGGAGAGAAGCTCTTTGGGCCAACAACACTGCCGATTTTATTTCTAAAAGTGTAGGCAGTGGAGGTAGATGCGTCTGATGAACAAAGCTGCAAGTTAGGATGTTTACATGGTTGAGCAGGAAAATAAGAAAGGATATGTGAATGCATTGTGGTGAATATAGGAGCTGCATCAATGGAGACCATATAAAAGGCAGCTAAGATGGGTTTGTTGTTTAAACTTAACACTAATTGCAGCACTGCTAGTAACTCCATTTTAAGAGTAAGAGTTTGAAGGGCCTGAAATGGCAAGTGTATTGATTAAAAAAACTGCTTTAGATTATGAGAAGAACAATGTGGCTGATTATTATTATTTAATGACTGTAGATGAATAAGTATGAAATATAGTGAGCATATTCTCTAAGTAGTACAAATGAAATATAGTGAGCATATTCTCTAAGTAGTACAATGTAGTAATACTCTGTCCCTTGTACATTATTGTAGGTTGTGAAATATTTGTTTGTATGATTAAGGTGCTGACTATTTCATTCATGCAGTGGCTTGTTGAGTACAATGCGGCGTTGGCATCCATCTGCTTCATGACTTTGCTTGGATTTGTTGATGATGTGCTTGATGTCCCTTGGAGAGTGTGAGTATCTGATGTTTTTAACATCTTGAATAGTGTTTAGAAGCCTGTTCCTTTGTTAGGAGTACTTGTCTTCCATTGTCCTAAACTAAAGCTTGTTTTAATGTGTTTGTGCTTTCTTGTAATTGTGAAGAGCAGGAAGTTACTATTGCCATCATTTGCTGCCCTTCCCTTGTTGATGGCATATGCTGGACATACCACTATTATTATACCAAAGCCTCTTATCCCTTATGTTGGGCTTGAAATCTTGGATCTTGGTATGGTCCCAAATATTAAATCACCATCACATTAGTAGAATGTATCAGTATCTGTCAACTGAAATTGCTTCTCTGCCTCTCCTGATCACCTGCCATGCTTTGGAAGTCTGAATTTGAATGCTTGTTTCATTTAGTTACTAATAAGATATGAGATGTTGATGTTATGTTGGTTTATACATCACGTGTTATGTAATATATATATATATATATTTTTTACTTATCTTTGACTATAACTTATAATTACTCTTTTCATCCTCTTTTTTTTTTTTTTTTTTTTTTTTGTGGGAACAGGATGGATATATAAACTCTATATGGGACTTTTGGCAGTTTTTTGCACCAACTCCATCAACATTCATGCTGGACTGAATGGCCTTGAAGTTGGGCAAACAGTTGTTATTGCTTTTGCTGTAAGCATAAATCTGGTTAACTAGTTTGAATCTCACTTGTTTATGTAATCTGACACAGGTTAGCAATTTGCAGATTTTGATTCATAATCTCATGCAAATTGGAGCATCTGCTGATCCAGAGTATAAACAGGCCCATGCATTTTCTATTTATCTTGTTCAACCCTTATTGGCAACCTCCTTGGCTTTATTTTCTTACAACTGGTAGCAATGCTCTGCTTCTGTTGATAGTTCTTTTGCAATAATTTACTACAGCATGAAACCTTCTTTACATTTTGCTGTTGTCTCGTTTCTTTAGGTATCCTTCATCTGTCTTTGTTGGAGACACTTACACGTACTTTGCTGGAATGACTATGGCTGTAGTTGGGATTCTAGGCCATTTCAGGTGTGTTTCCTTGCATGTCTTGGGATATTTGACTACTCTATAAGTCATCATATATATGTATATATATATAAAATGGTATGAATATCAACATCCACAACAGAAAATAATTATTCATAAGTAGAAATCATCTGTGGGATCAGATTTAAAGGTTGTTTAAAAAAATAAAAATAAAAATAAAAAAACCTCAAGACATATCTTTTTTGAAAGTGAGTTTGAACCTTTTTTTTTTCCATTCTTCTCTTATGCTAATAGTATAAGATGCATGCTATATGCCTCAATGTACTTCCCTTAGAAGGAATATCTTCAAAACATCAGAGACCCACATACACATTATCAACGCTTGAAATGGTGTAGCCTTTGTGAAAACAAGCTCTACTTCTTAAAATTTTACCTTACTTAAAATACCTTATTGATTCTCATAATTTGATAGAAATGTGTTAGAAACAAACTAGGTAAATTTCATCACTTACTTAAATTAAAGCATCAACTAGAATTTCGCATACATTCTGTTATATCTCACAATCATTCCTTATTTGATCCACTGTAGTATCAGTTTTTTTAAATTATTTGGAATTTAAGACATCCTCCACGATTTTGTTATTATACTGCTTGAGTCATTCTCAAAAGTATATATTAACATTCACTAAGCTTGAATCTTCCTGTCTTATCATGCTAATCTTTACATTGGTACACAATTACTTTCATTTCCCCTTTTACAGTGAGACACTCCTGATTTTCTTTGCCCCTCAAGTATTAAACTTTCTCCTGTCCGTCCCCCAGGTTTGACTTGATAAACTCTCAAACTCCTAAGTCTGTCAACCTTCAAATATTGAAAATCATGTATGATGCTAGTCATCTAATATGCTGTTAAATTTCTTCAGCTTTTTGGCTTCATCAAATGCCCACGGCATCGCCTGCCTAGGTAGCTTTCTCTCAACTATTACTCAAGTAAGAACTGTTGCTGGCATCTTAAGAGAATTTACTTACACATATTTTGGGTACTTTACTTTTCAGGTTCGATCCTCAGACTGGACTGTTGACTGGGACAAATGATGGGACGCTCGTTAACTTTTTCTTAAGAATATTTGGCAAGATGTCAGAAAAGGCACTTTGTGCCAGACTTCTTATTTTCCAGGTGAATTAGTCATTCATGTGTTCGTTTGCTTGGAACTAGTACATTATGTAGTTGTAAATCAAGTTCCTAGGTGTAGATCACTTAATTTGTATGTGCAATGCAATGCAAGTTCCAAAGCTCACTGATTGTGTAATTGATTTACATATTCAACTGTGTGTGCAATATTGATGTCCAGATGTTTGTCAATCTGCTAACTTTTCCCTTATGGCTATATTTAAGAGGTTCTACAAGAATTTTCCAAACCCATAAAAAGAAGTCTTCTTTTGTAAGCTACTGCGATTTAAGTTTATTTAATTTCGAACATGCATTTCTAAACTTGTTGCGCTTCCTAGTAGCTGGATAAACTGGATTTGGATCCATTTGAAACCTTGTTCACCATTATAGAGATGTGGTTAAAGCATAAATGCCGTTCATGAAATGCTTTTCTCAAACATAATGATTTTGATGTTAATTTTGGACATTCGCATTCTATTTGTGCTGGTGAGGCATAAATGCTTTACATGATGATTTTCTCAAACATTTTGATTTTATGTTATTTTTGGACATTCACATTCTATTTGTGCTGCTGTGTCCCATTTGCAGCTTTTCTCCTTATAGTTATGGCTCATACATATATAAATATGTTGTGTTCTTGTCTCAACAGGCTATGGGATGCTGCATGTGTTTCGTGTTAAGATATTTCCTCTCTGGTTGGTACAAATGAAGCAACAATATGCAAAATATCCTCAGGTCATAACTATTGAAATGCTGGAATTAATAGGTTTGTTGTACAATAAATTTTTTTATCTGTAGAAAGAGAAACTTAGGGACAGAAATATCGCACATTTTTCACGGAGACTAATCATAAAGTTTTGAGATTTTTTACATCCGTGGAGTTGATGCCAAATAATATGCGAAAGAATAGTACTTGCGTAACTGTCTCAGAATTATGTTTTGTAGTTTTGCTCCTTGAACAAGGGCAAAGTTAATCGAAACAATGAGAAAAACCTACTATTATTTACAATATGATGACATAATTTAGGGCATCAGTAAAACCTTTATCATTTCTTAAAAGCATATTTTATTTAACATAATTTGCTGTTCTTCAGTGATTTTGCCTTGATAGCTGGGTAAAAGATTGAAAGGAATTCTTGCTTTTTTATATAACTTGAATGGTCCTACAGCTAGTCTGTCTAAGCTTGGGTCAACTCTTTTAGCTGCTGAGCTTGAAGATGTCATTTCTGTAAAAATTTTAATAATAAATTAGTCTCGATAAAATATCAGCTAGATCATTATTCTTTCCATTTATATGTTCAAAATTAGCTTTATATTCTCTACCAGTTGAAATGTTCAAAAAATATAGTCATCTTTTACTCAGCAAGGACATTTTCTTTTTAATGGATAAAGTTTTAAAACCCTACTCTCATTTCTGTATGGTTTATGTAGATGATGTTCTAGTGTTTAGCAATAATAAATTCAACCGTGCTTCTCATATACATAAAGTTCTAGATATTTTCAAGAATAATAATATAGTAATTTCAGAGAAAAGTATAGAATTGTTTAAGCAAAAAATCGAATTTCTGGGATTAATGATAGATAAAGGATAGATAGAATTGCAAAAGCATATAGTGACTGACAAAAATATTAGATTTCCCTTATAAGATAGAATAAGCAAAAGAGTCACAAAAATTTTTAGAATCGTTAAATTATAGTAGAACGTTTATTCCTAATTAATTATGTGATAAACTAAATAAAAACTGTCAAAAATACTGATGGACTTGTTTCACATTCTTCTATTGGTTTTTTATCTTCATTTACAATAATCTCATCTTCTATATGGTATATATTTTCTACTCTTAACTCTTTCAAAATCTAATTTTTTTTTTTTTTATTAGCATTTCATCTACTTCATTTTCTGTTAATTCTAAATTATTATAAAGTTCTTCAAATACTTCTTTTAAATAATCAGTAGGTTTTTCAAATATTATATAAGCTCCTAATAGACTATTAGGAAAATGGCTTTAAGTTTTCTGGCTGTAACATGATTTGGATAATCTTTATTTTTAGTATATCATTTTTAAGTTAGCATGGATTCATTAGGGTAAAAAGTCTTCAAGAGAAGGTGTCCTATCGTAACCATTGTTGAAAATATCGATATCGACGGAAATATCGGTACTACGATTTGACGGAAATGTCGACGGAAATTGGAGATATCGACGGAAATTTACGTAAAATTTATTGAAAGTATGAAAATTTAGTTAAAAACATAATATTTTTTAATGAAACTTTTAATAATGTTAAAATAATCATTTCTACAACCAAAAATCATATTATATTTTTAAAAAATCATATTTTATTTAAGAAGTAATAACTAAAAGGTATAAATATGAATATAATATATAAAGCAGATATATGAAAATATAAAAAACTTCCATTAAAACTTTTTAATTAATTTGCATCACACAAATCATGTAAAATTTAATACCAAAATGAAGTCTTAGGTGGTTCATACATGGTATAGTTAGCATCTAGATTTATACAATACTGATACCATGACATATAATTTGAATGGTTTTGAAATAATCACGAACATGCCATGAATAAACTTCCTGATTTCTCCCCACCATCTGTCCATAGATAGGAAATTGTGTGTAAAGATCATTGGAGATCCCAAAACTTCTATGGTCATCATCACTAGTCCCTAAACTCATAGATTCAAAAGTAGTTGAAATGTTATTTTCATTAGATTATGACATCCTTAACTGCATTTGATGGATTCTCCTTGAATAATCCTTATCAATAGCCCCTATGCTTGGACCCGCAGCTCTACACCGATGGTCTTCATCTTGTGTACAATAAGTATATTGTTCTTCACAAGCAAATGGACTCAATGACAAACTTGTATCAGTATCATTTCTTTGAGTAAAAGCATAATTATTTCCTCCATTATCATCATCATTGTCATCATCGTCGTCATTGTCGTTGTCATCATCATCATCATCATCATCATCATCATCATCATCATCATCACCACCATCATCAACACCATTGTCTTTATTATGAATTCCATCAATATGATCATCTTGATTGAAGCTAGTTGTGTGTGGACCTGCGCACCTCTCCTCGCATTACGATGTTACCAATGTCTTCATTATCAATTCCATCAATATGATCATTTAGATGAAAGTTAGTTTTGGACCTACGCACCTCTCCGTGCATTCCCATGTCCCATGGATCACCTCCACTACTACTCGTAACCTTTTCAGATAACACATGTTCAACATTGATTCCATATTCACGAGCACTTGTAGCAATTTGGGGATTAAGGTTACCTTCATCATCATCAAGGTGTAGTGGATGAACTCATTGAGAGAGTTGATTCTCATTCTCTTCTCCTAGTTCCACTAAAATGTCTAAAAGATCCAAATACTCTGTTTCTACAACCTTATCCTCTACAGCCTCCATGTCTCTTATTTTAAGCTTTATATTATAGTAGCAATGGTTTAGGAATTTTTGTTTTTAAAATAGAATAGCAATCACAACATATTTGACTATTAAAATAGAATAGCAATTATGAGATGCTTGAGTTTGACTATAAAATGGAATATAATAATGATGAGAATAGCACTTGAAAATGAAAATGAAAACATAGCAAGGGCTTCGAAATTTTTGTTTTTAAAATAGAACAGAAATCATGATATATTTGACTATTAAAATAGAATAGCAATTATGAGATGATTAAGCTTGATTACAAAATGAAATATAATAATGAGATTCCTGATGAAAATGAGATTCCTCAAGTGGGTTGAAAACTTATTTTATTTATTTGATAAAAGCTTAACAAATTTTTATTTGAAAAGCTTAAATTTCACTTTTATTTTATGAAAATTTAACCGATATTTACAGGATATTTCACGGATATTCTACGGATATTTCCGGAAATTTCCTTGATATTTTGTAAAATTTATACTACACACTCACGGAAAGGATATTTTATGGAAATATCACGGATATTTTCAGGATATTTTGACAGATAGGATATTACACCCCCTATCGATATCGGTACTCTTGATTTACGGAATATCAACGGAAATATCGCGAAAATCACGGATATTTTAAACTATAATCGTAACCAATGTTATCGCTCGGCGTCGGATTGTCGGCCGTGTGGTGTCTAATGCCTAGGCGGCGCCTAAGTAGGTGAACCACGGTCAACGGTCAAACCTAAAAACAATACCACTTCACGAACACTTTCATTTCCACAAAAATATCGTCTCTAATTCGGTTTATTTCCATACATAAATACAATTACAACATCACTTAAAGCAATAAAAAAGCAAAAGAAGACACAACTCCAAATATTGTCATATGGCATTGGATAGGAGTATTAATGCATAACATTTGCAAAGCTATAATTCATAAACACCTAATTCAAACTTAATCATCATTCTGAATAATGTAGGAATCAAACGTTTAAGCTGAATATGCGATGATCAAATAAAATTTTTTCTAGAAGGAAACTTGAAGTTGAAAAGAACAAGTTGATCACAAGAACCAGCCAAAAATACCCGGAAAGAAATCTTTACATTTACTAAACTGCTCCCAATTTAATTTTACAGAAAGTAAAAATGTATCTGTTTTCAACCCCCACAAAAGAGGGAAAGGGAGGAGACGCACAATAATTTAATCAAAAGAAAGGAAATTGATTTCTTAAAAAGATGTGACAATGATTCAAACGAAAAAGGAAATTAAGAAGATGCATATATATACTTGTAATTTATATCACGATAGAATACTTTGCGATTTCAAATCGAGCATCCAAGGTCACTTTTGACCACTCACTATAAATTATAAAAAGATGTGACAAGAGTTCACATTTCTTTACTTTTACAGTAAGCACATTTTATACAGTACATATTATATATGTAAATTGCTTTCATTGTATATTTATAATGTTTTTTTTTTCTCCTTTTTGAAACTCATATATATATATATAATATTGGTTTTATTTTATTTGGTTATTCAACACCAAAAGTTAATTTTTCTTTTTTCAGTTCTACACAAATTATTCTAAAGTCTTCATGATGAAATTGTGAGTTATGCCAAACACTTAATACATGAAAAGTTGATATAATTGATCCTTTTAAAAAAAAAAAAGGATTTAGATCTTGTCAAAGTCTGATCCGGTCCAGAAAAATCTTATTCGGCCCGACCCCTTTGGAATCCAAATCCTATCAGATACGATCCGAAGTTTGGATTTATCAAGCTTATTTTTCATTAGGCCCGCCTAATCCGATCCGAATATTATTTTGGTCATGATCCGATTCAGTCGAAACAGTGATTTAAAAAAATATATATTCGGGTCAGACTAGTCCGGTCTGACTCGTTTGACACCTTTAATTTCGACTTTGTATAAAATAAAATGAAAAATATGGTGTATTAAAAGGTTGCATTCTAAATTTCGTTCTAGTTTGGCCAGTTTGACACCTCTACTTTTGACTTTAGATAATTACTTAATAAAGTAAATTGAAAAATGTGGTGTATTAAAAAGTAGCAAGTGTAAATTTAGTCATGACAAGATAGGCTGATCACTTTTATGTTTCTCTGTCACATTTATGTTCTCCAAGTTTACCAAAACAGTTCAACAATAACTCATACTATCAAGACAGATGCATCTTATTCTTTTGCAACCAATTCCCTTATAATTTCAGATATAATTTACTTATAATAGTAAAAAAGTATTTACATAGTTTGTATAGATTAATTTAAAATAAATAGTGTTAAATAGCACAAATTTTTTTCCTAAAATTAGTGTACCGATTGTAACAGTCAAATAAATGAAAGAGATTGTATGGTAAAGAATGCATTGGTTACAACAAGCAAGTTATATTATTTTGAGCAAACATTTTACTCCATCTGGTATTCCTCACCTAAAATAGAAAATATTTATGGTTTTGGATGTAGCATGTCAGATGTTTGCTGCATAATATCCAGTCCGTATGTTTATATACATGGAATGCGGATGTTTCTATTTTATGAATAGATTTGATACCCTGCACCAGATGCTGACAAATTGACATGGTACATACCATATACACTCTGACTTGCTGTACTTTCTTTTCGTGGAACAGACTTACTTTTGACATGTTCTCTTTAATTTTATCACAACATTCCAGAAGTGCTTTTGACATTTTTGATTTGGAAGCCAGAAAGCAATCTGTTTCGAAATAGAATCATCAAATCAAAGTGTTGCCACATAACATCATAACAAACAATTTTCTTTAGGCTTCAACTCTTCTTTAAGCAAAACTGCAAAAGAAAAACATCAGTTTCGATCATAAAGACGAAATGAATAGACAAAAAATCATACATAGACATCACAAACAAGGAAAGATCAACATCATATTATTATTGGCTCAAGATTGAACATCTTTTTTTTTTTTTTTTTAGAGAATCAGCCAAAAATATATTTGACGACATATTCGTATACACAGTTGATCCAACCAACATTATGAGATAGTTGAAAACAAATATTATAGCTAAAGCTGCACACTTCTAACTGCTCACTTATCTGGATGCTTTAGACGATGCTCGAATTCTCGGATTTATCTTTCTTCTTATCGTGATATGAACAAAAAAGCAGCGCAACAACATCCATGAAATCCTAATGACTCTGTATATAGACAACACCAAAAAATTAAGACAAAAAACTGTATCATATAATATGCTGACAAAACTTGTTTCTTTTCAACCATATCAGATTCCTGCTTCAACAAAAACCCAACCGTGGCTCACTGGTCCGCAGGAATTATTGAGTTCGATTCCTGAAAGAATGTATATCCATCCGCACATGATCACCTACACGCAATATTTGACCTCTTCCATCCTTTTCTGTTTTTCCATCCTTGATCCATCTGATATTCATTGCTGGAAAACCTTGATGTTTTATACCTGGACATATATTGACCAGTGCCTTCTCTCTTCTTCTGGCTGTCCCAATTCCACGTTTTCCAATCTCCACCACCTCTTTGATCATCTCCATTGCTCACTTCCTTAAAACTAGCATCGCACTGATCATAATTGCTGCCCAACTGGTTGCATTTCCCTGAGTCATTGGAATAACTTCCCCATCCATCATCTTTCCTAGTTTCATTGCAGACCCCTGAGTCATTGAAATAACTTCCCCATCCATCGTCTTTCCTAGTTTCATTGCGAGGAGCGAAATCTTGTTCCCAACTATTTTTGTCGTTATCGGCATTCTGGGTACGATCCCCATATCCAGGAGCAAAAACCAAGCTAGGTTCCTTCGGAAAATCCTCCTCATTTCCCCATCCAGCACACGAAAATGATTGATGATTCAAGATAAGCGAGTTAAGAATTGTGCCATTGGTCTTATCTTCACCACTCTCTTCAGGTGGTTCAGGATCTCGTTCTAAGTCCAAAATCAATTCAGGGTCAACCTCAGAGCTCCAGTCAATTTGATCGATGTAAATATCAGGATCAGGCAATGGAATATCACAGGGAAAGCCATGAAACTCTGCCCAATATCGCTTTTTAGCATTGTGAAATGCCTCTTCAACGGCACAGTCATCCCAATTAACCACATCTTTGAAAAGGTACATACACCTCTTGGCATCCAGAAGCTTTCGCCAAGGAACAGACCCAACTGAGAAGCAGAACTGCTTCTCCCATGTAGGCACTGTCTGCTGCCAAGTAGCTGCTGAAAAAGAACGTGAGTATTATGTAAGTTACTTTCAGGTCACTATAATCAAAATAACTAGAAGCACAATAAACCCAATTTATCAACAAAATTTAAATAATTAACATAACATGAAGATTGCAGCGCATTGCATCTGATCCAATAACATCCTTACCCAAGCCTCTCTTTATAGCAGACAGAAAACAACATGTAAATCTTAATTAGACAAATTTTAAAAATTTTGTTGACATTATTACTTCACTGCTTTAGGCATTGCATTGCTTTTCATCCATGTTATTGAGCTACTCCCTAAATTATCTCACACCTTTCCAAAAACCGAATGCATCCAGAAGAGAAGCTTCGATATGCCCAGCCAACGTTGCACCTCCCACTCGAATCACAGCACATGGCTCAAAAATTACACAAGATTAGCTATGTACGTACGCCACGCGCAAGATTAAGTAGAAGGCACACGAAGCGAAGCACACTCTGCAGCCAGACTACTACGCGTTTCCCTTTCTGGTAAAGGAAATAGATTCCACATTATATAAAAAATAATTGAAAACAGAAGCAAGTTTCCTAAACCACTAAAGCTAAAGAGTAAGGCTATATATACATCTGAGCATGAGTCAAAGAACATTCATAGATCAATATATAGCACATCAATTTCAACTTCCAGTGGCTGATTTTGTCACTTAGTCCCTCTGCATGACAGTGGATCAAACAGAAATCACATAATTTTGTTCTTCCAAACAGAGAACATACACAAACAAAAAATAAAAAATACAAGAAAAATACATATATAGCTTTCATGAAAAGCCTTGTATCACTAGACAATAATAACATGAACAATTCAACACAATTTGCAAAAACTATAAAATTTGCATTCATTCAAGAAAATCAAGAAACGCCATAATTCAACATGCCAAAAAAAAAAAAAAAAAAATCATCAAAGGCCAAAGAGATACCTAAAGGTGGCTTTCTGGGGTATGATCTCGGACGGCGAGCATGTTGATCATGAAATTCAGCTGTGTGTTGTCTCCTCCGGACATCCATGAACAGAACAAGAACGAAAGCAAGAAAAGTAAAAGAACCCCACCAAGAAAACGGTGGTTTTGAGTCTCACCCAGAAAAGCAAAAACGAAGAATTGCAACAATTGTGTTGTCGAATAAATGGTGTGAATTCCGGGAATTTGAGGGGGCAAAGAGAGCAATCAAGTCATATATGTTTTTTGAACCTGGTGGAGGTTCAAGCGAGTGCCACTTGGGTATTTATAGCCCTTCTATTTTATTTCCTTGTTTTTTTTTTGGGTTTTCAATTACTACAAGATCGCTGTGTTGTGTCTTCGCTTACGTCTCTGATAAGAACCCAGTTACCAGCGGTTTCACTTGTCCTTTTCCCACTCTCGCTTTTGTGGCGCGTGTGTTTTCATTTAACTCTTATTCGGATGATTTTTTAAGGTTGTCGAAACATTATTATATTATTTTATTCTTTTTCTAATATTTATTTAAATTTTTTTTAAAAGAATTGTAGTATTATGCTAGGGCATGTCCCATATTGATAAAGATAGAAAATTACTATTCATTTTTTAAGATATTGGAAAGTAATGTTAAGAATATGTTTTTTTTTTTTAATATATATCAATACAAAATTAGAACATTATTGAGACCAATTGAGATGACATTCTAAAATGCGCCCTAAATTTATGCTCTAATGAGTGGAAGAATACTACTCATATATAATAGAAAAACTAGGTATAAATGTGAGATGCTGCAAATCGAATCCATGATATGCTGTGTAGATGAGGAAGGCTAAACGATAGAGCCAACTCCACTTGCTACTTGTAAGGAATATGCTTTGATTTCATTTGGTTTTTTAATTTTTATAATAATATGAGTATTGGAAAATAAGGTTTTTAATCGGGAGTTATTATTATTATTTTTTAATTAGTATTCCGACCAGTTCAATATTAAATCCATTTCAAGGAGTATTTTTGAAATTTAATTGTATTCGACTATGGTATTAACACTCAAAGTTGGAGCATGTTTTTGGATAACAACAATAGAGGACTTCTTACAACCATGAGTGCTATTGTAAAGGTCGTCATGTTGTTACCGACATATGATTTCTCCAACAATTAAAGGCATAAATTTATCTGGCCAGAAAAGAGTGTTAATTAATTAAATAGTTAAAAGGGAATTGTGTATCTCCCCATTATAGTGTCAAACTATTTACATTAGTTTTCTAGTGGGGGTGGATAAGTAATACATGAAGCTTGTTCCCTAGTCCCTACCACTCATTATGGACAAATCATTCATAAATCTTAATATCCATTAATTGTTATTGACAAATTATTTATAAGGCTCAACCTCTACCATATTTTAGTAATGTGTCCTTATCCTCTAATGACAATTACTTTTTTTTTTTTTTATATCACATGGTGTTATCCTTTGAAAATAGTTAATTTAATATTTTACCAACTTAACATCTCGCAACCTGCAAGCTAGGACTAGCAACTTACAACCTAAAAGCTGCAAGTTGCAAGCCAACAATTACGGCTAGCCACTTAAATAGGAATTAATCTAAACCAAATTAATTTTCTGAAGATCAGGTTTTATTCAGTTCGTATGACTAAGAATTGATTATTATGTTCAATTTAAATCTCCAAACTCAAGACTCTAACCAAACTTGAGAGATATACCAAAAAAATTTCAAAACTTAACCTTGGATCCCTAACATCATATTTTTATATTTTCAAACTTCATTAGTCTCCACTTTTCGAGCCTAACATCTCTTTTTCACACTTTAAATCTATGTCTTCCTCTTAAGCATTGTGGTCATCCTTCTCTCTCTAAGGTCAGTTCCTTACTCTTTCAACATCTCCCCTTTTTTTGGTTATGTAATCGAAAATGAGTGACTAGACATTATTGAGTAATACTATACTACTCAAAATTTTGTCTAAATTTATTGTCCTAATAGTGTGACAAGTTTATATATAATTACTATATCATCAATATTTTATTAAAAATTGATGTGATATTTACAAATCAATTTGTCATGTCATTTACACAAAATTTTTGGACAAATTTTTAAATAAATTCACCTGTAATATTTTGAATTATGGTGTTATACAATTTATTATTATTAACAATACTCTAGAGTTGTTGAAAAAAAAAATATTAATAGTATTCTTGAGTCTTCAAAAATACATATCTACCCCATGTACTATAGTTTGTTTTTATAATGTAAAAACAAATCATATTAGTCGCCACTTGGGGGAAAAAAAAAGATCATATTACACATGAATTTACTAAATATAAAGGACGGAGTAAATTCTCATGTAATTTGCTTTTTCGTTTAAAAGTGGTAATGACGCACTTTGGAGAGTAGAATGCACGCGCTCTGACAGAGTAATCGCAATGTTCGGAGTAGTCGATGGCGACACGGCTTATCGGGAAAGGTGTACCCCTCAAAATGTCGTAAATACCCTTCCCCGCCTTGATAAATTACATATTAATTTGCAGTGAAATTGAAATTCAAAGTCGAAGTTGTGTCTTCCCCTTGTTAATTACGTGTCTGTGTGGAAAGTTGCCATATTAGACTCGTTGACGAGTGAGAACAACAACTAGTTTACTTGGGGCTCAATTTTTGCTGAATTGACTCATGTACCCTTCATCGAAGTGGGTAATTGGTATTTTAATTTTTTGAATTATTACACTTTATAAGGTTTGAAAATGAAAATATGATTTATGCTTGCAACTTTATAGATGTGTGTGAGATATACTATTGAGCCAGCTTTACGTGTAATAAGCTGAAATAATTAGAAATGCATCTCTTATGCGGGTTTTTATTTATTTATTTTTACATTCTGTTTTTTTCTTAGCACCCACTTTTTTTTATAAAAGTTACTTAATTTTATATTACAAAAATTCTAAACACACTTCATTTGTTTTTAAAATCATCCTGATGAGAACCTCCGTTTATTGGTGAGGGAAAAGAAGAGGAGTATCTGTTTCAGAATTTGAAAGCACTTCAAAGGTTGGAATAAAAAAGATGTCAATGGTAGGTTAATTTAGGACATTGTCTAATTTAGGATTGAGTTTTGATTATTTCCTATTTTATTTCTTTTATTAAATTAGAATTATTTTCATTTAAAATTTGATATTATTTTCTTTTTCGATTTGATATTATCTTAATTTAGGATTTAATATTATTTCTTTTTTGGAATTGATATTATTTCCTTTTAAGTTTATATATTATTTTCTTTTAAAGATTTAATATCATATCCTTATAGGAATTGATATTAGTTCCTTTTAAATTTAGATTTGATTCCTTTTTAGGTTTTCTTTAAATTAGTTAATACTATTTCCTTAATTGTAAGGGTGGGCATGAAAATATGAAACCAACCCGAACTGATCTACGGGTGTTCGGTTTAGTTCCTATGTTCAAATTAAGGTTGTTTGGATCTCATGGCTAGAAAACATAATGTTTCACCAATGTTTAAAAACTCAATGAGTTTCATTGAGTGCTTGTCGGGTTCTCGTTGATAAGCACTCCGCTGATTCAAGAACACCCGGATTGAAGGTCGTGCTCACCGCAAGAACCCCTGGATCGAAGGTTTTGCTCATTGGAGGTGACAACTAGGCCTAACTTGTCCTAACTCGCCAGGCTATCTCTTCTTATGGGAAAAGAAAACTGAAAGATCACCCTCTTCTTCTCTTGTCATTGATCCATAGAACCCATCAACAAAAACTCACTCACATTCAAGAAACCCCCCAAAAATTTCACCTATTGTCGTCAATTACAATTATGACGGAGAAGAGAGAACATGGTCAATAACAGAACCTCTACTTAGCCACTGCTCACTAGATTCATCACCATCTTATTCTTCTCTCTCTGCTCAATTACCAGATTCATCGCCATCTTTGTTTTCTCTCTCTTGCTACTGTTCATCGTCATTCATCGTCATCTCCAAATCTGCTATTCATCCTCATCTCTGCTCATCATCTAACACCCACATACATGAAGATTGGAAGAAGAAAAAAAGAAATAAATCAAAGAGTGGAGACAAAGAGAAGAGAAGAAGATGTGGAAGAAAATGGGTTCTAGTTTGGGATGTGAACATGTGGGAACTGGGCGATTTTTGTTGAAAGGAGAGACTTTTCAAATTGTTAGTCTGAAAATGTCCCTCAACTTTTTTACCTTTGGACAAAAATACCATTCATTATATCCTTTTTTTTAAAAAAAAAAAAAAACCACTGTCTTTTACAATTTAATCATTTTATTATTTAGAATTAGTCATTTTCTTTATGATGTTTATAATTTTTTTTTTTTTTTTACTTTTTAATAGTTTTTACCAATTTTTTCCCTTACCGAGTACTTATTGAGTTTTCAAGTACTCGCTACTCACCGCTTCGCCGGTCAAGTAGCAAATAACGAGTTTCTAAACAATGTGTTTCACAAATCAATCGAATTTAGGTATCTAGAACTAACCCGACCCATGAAACAATAAATATACAGGGCATATGCATTATTTCCCAACTGTCATATACAAACCCCAACCTAAAACCTACCCATAATCTTTTACATTCTCTCTTATCAGTTGCTCATCTCATCTTTTCTTTCATCTCTCTCCTTTATCTCATCTTTTCTCTCCTTCAAAATCCAAAAACCCACCTTAAAATCCACAAACCCACCTTACTCTCAAGATCAACAAACCTATTTCATCTCCTCTAATATTTTCTCTTAAGATCAGCTGCCTCTTACTACTCTTCCTTTTGCTGACCCTTTCATCTCTTTTTTCAAGGATGTGAGTAGATGCCAGCAAAGATGACTGAGACTAGTGGAAGAAGATGGAGCACCGACAGTACTCTCTCTTTCTTTCATCTTCACATTTTCTCCATTTTCTCTCTCTATCCCTGCTGCTTGTTTTGTGTTTGTTTTGTGAGATGCAATTTGGGTGGATTTCATCATACGTATTTAGGTGAATTTCAATTGTAGAGATTGGTTTTTAGGTGGATGATTAGGATTTGCAAGTGGTGATTTTTGGGTTTTGCAGGTGGTAATGGTGAAGTGAGAGTTTGGTTTTGCCACTGGTAGTGGTTGAGTAAGTATTTAGTTTGGCAGGTGAAGTTTTTGAAGTGGTATTTGGGTTTGTTTGAATATTTTGGAAACAACACAAAACAACCTTGATTCGAACCAAATCACCCATATTCGGTTTAGTTTGGATTTACCCCTCAATCAATTCATGTTTAGTTTCCATTTTGAGAACCGACAATAACAAGTAAGTGCCACCCCTACTTAATTGATTGACAATATTTCCTTTTTATTTATTTATTTTTTTTTGTAGGAAATATTATTTATCAATAAATTGTAAAGCTATAAATAGTCATGAGATATTAGAGTTTATTTTTGTTTTTGGCTTTGAAGAATTAATAAAATTCTCACTTATTGGTGAGACAAATATCATGTGTTTTTAGCTTTTCTAAGTAACAATACTAGAATCACTCAAGCTAGATTTTAAGTCAATTCAATGAGTTGATTTTATTTTAGCTTTTCTGAAAATTCGTTTAGGGATTTAATTGGCCTAAGGTTTGATTCTCGAGGGTCAATTTGTTCAATTCCATGGGTTGATTGATTCAAAATTTATCCTATTTAAGGTGTATTGTTGGATGGGAATAGGCATGTTGTTGGATTTAAAATTGGGTCATCAACAATTTGTTGCTTTTATTGAGAATGTTAAAAAAAAAAAAAAAGTCATTGAGAGAGTTTGAAGAAAAAAAAAATCGTGATAATCATGTCGGCCGAATGGTTGGAAGCTTTGAAAGAAATACAGTTAAGAACTGTTGAAAGGTAGTTAAGAATTGATAAAAATATGGAGATAATAGCTGCGACTCTTGAGCAACCTGCAAGAGGATTGGAGAGTCACTATAGACGAACTCACGGAGAATTTTCTAAAGCACCGACGGTAGAGGAGAAATCACTGGAGAATCAGACAGAAACTGTAACGGAAGGTCATGAGGATGGCAACTCGAAGAATTCCGAAAATTTGAAAACCACCGAGTAGCAGTTCCAAGGAGAAGAAAATAAAGAAGACATGGAGCTTGATCGTGATACTGATATTGGCCTGTTCATGGATGGAGAGGAAACTATGGTTCCTCAATTGCAGGTTGAGTTGCAGGGGTTAAAGACAGAAGAAGATAAAGTTGACGCCTCTGAACCTCTTAATGTACCAAAGTAGGATAATGGTGATGATGAAACTGACAATGAGGATCAGAGTGAAGATGTTGAAATTGAGGTTGGTAATGGGGTCTCCGACTGTGACTTAGAGCTCAAAGATGGCTCTAAGAAGAGAATGGGAACTCCAAGACAGACATTTCTAGTAGAATCTGCAGTGGAAAGCGTGAAAAGGCTTGTATTGAGAAAGAGAACAACTTTAATCAACCAGGAGATAGATGTCGATCATGGGCATCAGACAGGCAAGAGCAGTTCATTAAGCATGTGGTAAATAGTGTGAAGTGAAAGAGAGGCTTTCGAATCTTGAGGATTAAGGTATTTTTGAAAAGCAGGGAATGACAAGAACCTGCATCTATTAGCGAGGGAAAAAAGGAGGTGTATTCGTTTCAGAATTTGAAAGTACTTTAGAGGTCGAAATAAAAAAGAAGTCAACCATGGATTAATTTAGGAAACTGTCTAATTTAGGAATTAGTTTAATTAGAATTTATTTTTGATTATTTTCTATCTTATTTCTTTTATTAAAATTAGAATTATTTTCATATAGAATTTGATATTCTTTCATTTTCGGATTTGATATTATCTCATTTTATGATTTGATATTATTTCCTTTTAGGAATTAATATTATTTTCTTTTAGGTTTACATATTATTTTCTTTTAAAGATTTGATATAATTTCCTTTTAAATTTAGATTTTATTCCTTTTTAGGTTTTCTTTAAATTAGTTGATACTATTTCCTTAATTGATTGATACTATTTCTTTTTTAGTTATTTTTTTCTTTATAAGAAATCTTGTTTATCAAGAAATTGTAAGAGTATAAATAGCCATTAGAAGTCAACAACAGGTTAATTTAGGAAATTATCTAATTTAAGAATTAGTTTAATTAGGATTTATTATTGATTATTTTCTATTTTATTTCTTTTATTAAAACTAGAATTATTTCCAGTTAGGATTTAATCTTTCCTTTTTGGATTTGATATTATCTATTTTTAGTATTAATATTATTTCCTACTAGGAATTTATATTATTTCCTTTTAGGTTTAGATATTATTTTTTTAAAATAGTTGAAATAATTTCCTTTTAGAAATTGATATTATTTCCTTTTAAATTTAGATTTTATTCATTTTTAGGTTTTCTTTAAATTAGTTGATACTATTTCCTTAATTGATTGATATTATTATTTTTATTTATTTATTTTTATTAAGAAAATCTTGTTTATCTAGAAATAGTAAAATTACAAATAGCCATGAGAAGTCAACGGAGGGTTAATTTAGGAATTAGTTTAATTAGGATTTATTTTTGATTATTTCCTATTTTATTTCTTTTATTAAAATTAGAATTATTTTTATTTTGGATTTGATATTATCTCCTTTTAGGATTTAATATTTTTTCCTTTTAGAAATTAATATTTTTTCCTTTTATGTTTAGATATTATTTTCTTTTAAAGATATGATATCATTTCTTTTAGAAATTGATATTATTTCCCTTTAAATTTAGATTTTATTCTTTTCCAGGTTTTCTTTAAATTAATTGAGATACTATTTCCTTAATTGATTGATATTATTTCTTTTTTAGTTATTTTTTTCCTTTTTAGGAAATCTTGTTTATCAAGAAATTATAAGGGTATAAATAGTCGTGAGAAGTCAATGGCATATTAATTTAGGAAATTGTATAATTTAGGAATTAATTTAATTAGAATTTATTTTTAGTTATTTTCTATTTTATTTCTTTTATTAAAATTAGATTTATTTCATTTAAGATTTGATATTCTTTCATTTTTAGATTTGATATTACGTCCTTTTAGGAATCAATTTTTTTTTTGCTTTTAGGAATTGACATTATTTTCTTTTAGGTTTAGATATTATTTTCTTTTAAAGATTTAATATCATGTCCTTTTAGGAATTGATATTATTTACTTTTAAATTTAGATTTTATTCCTTTTTAGGTTTTCTTTAATTAATTGATACTATTTCCTTAATTGATTGATATTATTTTATTTTAGTTATTGTTTTCCTTTTAGGAAATCTTATTTTTCAAGAAATTGTAAGAATATAAATAGCCATGAGAAGAAGTCAACGATGGGTTAATTTAGGAAATTGTTGAATTTAGGAATTAGTTTAATTAGGATTTATTTTTAATTATTTCCTATTTTATTTCTTTTATTAAAATTAAAATTATTTTCATTTAGGATTTGATATTATTTCATTTTTGGATTTGATATTATCTCCTTTTAGGATTTAATATTATTTCATTTTAGAAATTGATATTATTTTCTTTTAGGTTTAGATATTATTTTCTTTTAAAAATTTGATATCATTTCCTTTTAGGAATTGATTTTTTTTTTTAATTTAGATTTTATTTCTTTTTAAGTTTTCTTTAAATTAGTTGATACTATTTCTTTAATTAATTGATACTATATCTTTTTTAGTTTTTTTAGGAAATCTTATTTATCAAGAAATTGTAAGACTATATAAATAGCAATGAGAAATCTATGGTGAGTTAATTTAGGAAATTGTCTAATTCAGGAATTAGTTTAATTCAGATTTATTTTTGGTTATTTTCTATTTTGTTTCTTTTATTAAAATTAGAATTATTTTCATTTATGATTTGATATTCTTTCCTTTTTAGATTTGATATTATCTAATTCTAAGATTTAATATTATTTTCTTTTAAAAATTGATATTATTTCCTTTTAGTTTTAGACATTATTTTCTTTAAAGGTTTGATATCATGTCCTTTTAGGAATTGATATTATTTCCTTTTAAACTTAGATTTTAGTCTATTTTAGGTTTTCTTTAAATTAGTTGATACTATTTCCTTAACTGATTGATATATATATATATATATATATATATTTTAGTTATTTTCTTTTAGGAAACTTGTTTATTAAGACATTGTAAGACTATAAATAGTCATGAGATTTTAGAGTTTATGTTTGTTTTTGACTTTGAAGAATTAATAAAATTTTTGCTTCCTAGTGAGACAAATATCTTGTGTCTCTGGTTTTTTTAAGTAGAAATACTAAAATTACTTGGGCTAGAATTCAAGTCAATTCAGTGATTTGATTCTAGATTATTTCGACTTTTCTGAGAATTCGCTCCAGGATTTGCTTGAGCTAAGGTTATATAAATTTTATTATCTAATTTTAAAGGATCAATTTGCACAATTCTATAGATCGATTGATTTAAAATTTATCTTATTTGTAACGTGTTATTGGGTGGGAATAGGCTTGTTGTCGGATCAAAGTTAGGTTCTCAACACATCTATTTTATCTTTTAATATTCCCATTGTAAAAACATTTCATTCAAAAATAAATAAATAATAATAGAAACTTTAAAGGCACTTTATTTCATTTTAATATATGTTTTTTTTTTAATCTATTTTGATGAAATGTCTAATAGTCTTCAATGAATATAGGCATAAATCAATAAATTTAATTTTTTTTTTTAAGTACTACATCAATAAATTTAATTTTGAGAACACGGTAAGTTTAATTATTTTATAATTTAAAAATCAACAGAAAATATAATTTAAAATTCTTTAAGATTCAATAAAGAGGAAGACAAGAAGTTTAAACTAATTGAAATTTTATTTCTTCATTATTGATTGAATCTTGATGAAAATAATTATCCACCTCTTAAAAGTTTATCATTGATTGCATAGTATTTTCCAATTACTTTCAAATTAAAGTATTTTTAATTAAAAGAGATGCTTTATGATTTGTAATTGTTAAATAAGGAAAAGGATTTATCACTAGATTGCAAAATATTGTTTTCTAGTGTCTCTAGAAATATTTTGTCATTTTTTGTTAATTTTAATTTAGGTTAATATTGTCATAAACAAGATAACAAAAGATTGAAATGTAGGAAAATATTTGATGGATTGCTAGATAGCATCATTCTTTTTTATTTTTTCAATAAGATCAGGCTAAATTTACTTATAATTCAAATAATTAGTGCATTTTTCCTTCATATTCATGATAGAAGTTCAAGTATCATTATGTATATGTATTAGTTCATTATTGTCGAACTACATACATTCCTTCACGTAGTATGAAAATAGATTTTCAGATGACACATAATATTTTTTCAAGCATGTCTTGACAGCCAATGATCATTGGTGGACATTATCAGATTAGATGATGCTTCTTACCACCATGTCACGTCATACAATGGTATGTGAATATGGGGGAAGGAGGCGGAAGGTGGGGGGGCACGGAGGGAGAGTGGTGGGAGGTGTGGGGAGATAGCGCGATGGAGGTATAATGAACCTTCCTCGTCAAATTACACACATTAACTACAATACAAAACAAGGTAACTACAACCACTAGTGGTGTTTGGAGAATTCGACCCACTTGATTGGTGATCTATTTTTTTTCTCAAAATATGAAAGAAGAGTTTTTCATGGCTTAGATGAATGATTGCTAATAAGAAAGTTGATCAAAGCCAACATATTATTAAAAAAGAAAAAAGAGTATTAAAAGCGAAAAGGCAAAAAAGCCAATACAAAAAAGAGAACCATCTTAAGAGGAATATGAATCAACCATGGGAAAGAAAGACAGTAGAAGATTCAGTCGAAACTAAAACTTTGCAAATTAATCCCTATAGTAGACCTCATTAAAAACCTTACCAGAAAAATCCATTAGGAAAAGCCCGATAAAGAAAAAAAGAGTGCCCCCTAAAGTCTAAACTAACAAAATTGATATTAACGTTTGCCAAGTAGGTCGTTAGAAAGAAGAAGATCCAAAAAGTCATGAGTTGTCCACCACCAGGTGGAACAAACAAAATATGGAGAACGAGAAACCAGTGCATTCACAACAAAATTTCGGTCGCGATAAATACGTGTTACCATGAAATTCATACCTTGCAAATAGTGAAGACACTTCTCCGAAGTTGGTTGCCAGAGCTAAAGAACTTTAGAAGAACAAGTAAGAAAAAAAGAAACCACAAAATCGCTTTCCAATCAAAGCTTTGTCCAACGATAATTCCTAGCATACTAAATGACATGAATAGCTGTTACTCTAAAAGTAAAACCATTAGTATTAACTTTGATCCATCATAAGGGAAGGGGAGACCAAACTACCTCTATAATACATGAGGCCTTAAGATGACAACCTGAAACATAAAACTTATGCAGAGCTAATAAATCACCACTAAATTCCACATAACTCTAGAACTAAGAGAATCTACCTCTCGAACGGAACGGTGGACAAAAGATAGAACTCCATGAAAGGAAGAACACTTACCTTTAAAAGTAACAAAAATTTGAGTAAATGATATCAGCCTTCCAAAGATGTTGGAGTTTAGAACAAAAAGTAGTAGAAATAGCAACTTGCCACAAATCTCTAACAGTCCTAGATAAATAAATAGTATGATCAATGTAGAAGATAAGGAATGTCAAAGACCTACCGCAAATGGGCAGTTGAGAAATAGATGCTTTAAACTCTCCTCTGCAGACCAACATAAACGATAATAGGAAGGTAATATAAACTCACAACATTGTAAAGACAAATAAATGGGCAATCTATCATGCATAATTCGCCAAACCAGCGTTGATCTCAAATTGTTTAACATTATAGCCTAATATTGTCAAATCACTTAGTTAAACAACTTGAAAATAAAATTAACATACATACAATAAACATTAAATTTAGTTTCCTAATGTAATATGTATGACATGTCAACAAAAAGAACAAACATCATATAATGTCTTAATAAATTAAATTAACACCACATTTAATTGATTTAAAAAAATACAATACAGTTTTCATACTTGTAATAAATTAAAATATAAAATCAATAAATTAGGAGTAACAAAATAATTATCCAAAATTAGAAATAATAATATAAAACCCTAAGTTATACAATAAATAAATAACTTGAAAATGAAAAAAATATATATATATATATCTTGAAAGAGAGATTGGAGAAAGTAATTAGATTATTGAGCATGATTCCTTGAGAATAATGAGCAATTGGAGCTAACATAAGACGAATAAAATTAGAAATAATAGTGTAAAACCTTAACTCATATATTAAATAAATAACTTGAAAATTAAAAAAAAATACCTTGAAAGAGATATTGGAGAAAAGTTGGATTTTTTTATTTTTTTTTATTTTTTTTATATTAGGTTGTTAGTTGAAGCCAACATTTTATTAATAAGAGAAAAGAAACAAAGAAAGTAAAGCAAGATCAAATGTCAAAATAACACTAAGAGATATGGAGAGAAGAGGAAGGACAGGAGAGAAGAGAAGAGGAAGAAAAATTGAAGCGAAGTGAAATATATATATATATATATATATGACAATTTTTAATTAATTAGTAACCTGAGGAGATTTTCGTAATACTATAAAAATTTTAAAAATTTTTAATTGGCCTACAAAATACATCCACCACCCTTGTCTCACAATATGTAATTATTATTTTTTTTAAAAAAGTGCTGATATTATCACCCATAAATATGATTTACACACTCATTTTATAAGTATAACCAAATCTAAAATTTAAAAATTAAACTATAACTATATGCATCCACTCTCAAACCAATAGTACCCTTATTAATATTTGAGTTTTGTAGGGTTTATATATAATGGATTAAAGAAAAATTGAGCTGATAATCCATGGTGATTCGCCTTAGCGATAATGTGGATACATGCAATGGATTAAATAAAAATTGAGCTCATATTCCACGACGATTGGTTGTAGGATGCATACAATGAGGTTGATCAATTGAATTTTCGTCTATATATGGGTACACAATCGATTAAATTTAACATATTTCTTTTACTGAATTCAATCCATACTTTGAGAAAAAGTTTAAAACCTAGTGTTGCTTAATTTCGCATTGTTGGTTTTTGGAAAGATTTTCTCTTTAGGAGTATCATGAAGTGAGGAGCTTCATCCGATGAAATATTTTCGAGTTTCGTTTTCATTTTTCAATATTTTAATTTAAAAAATTACATATGGATAAAATTTCAAATTAGGGAAGAGTAATGATGTGAAATAACATATATTTTGTGCGGGTTAGATTTAGTTAAATTATTGAGCTGATCATTTTAGTAAGACTTATTTATTTTGGATCACTAATCCCAAGAACTCAAATGACTACAGCTTTTGTTTTTAGCTATTTCAATATGTATAGAAATATGAAAAAAAAATCATGAATTACCTTCCCATTTATAGAAAAGCCAATTTTAGGCCCCGCCCCTTCTCCCCCTTCCCTCCCCCCCCCCAAAAAAAATGTTGTTTTTAACCAAATTGAAATATAATAGTACAAATGTAACGACTTATCCTTTCATAGGCCAGCTAGGTTGGGGCTCGCCCCCAAAACCAATCCCACTGCCTGACCTCGACCACGTGGTTCTTCTGGCCCGACCACCTGACAGGTACTGTTCCTTTGCCCTCTGGAGAATTTCCTCGCCTCACACACCTCTCGAACCCAAGACCAAGGGCTTCCCAATTGACTATAAGCCCTTGGTCTTGGGTTTGAGAAGTGTGGGAGGCGAGGAAATTTTTCAGAGGGTAGGGGAACAATACTTACCTAGTGTTGGGCCAGAAGAACCACGGGGCCAAGGCCCTGCAGCGGGACTGGTTCTGAGGGCGAGTCCCAGCCTGGTCGGCCCATGAGAGGATGGGCCATTGCAACAAAAATTGAAAAATCATATTCTTTTTCATTGAAATTTTCTCTCTAACTCTTCTCTTGACTAGTTTCTCACTTGTTTTTCTTTCAAACCTGCAAAGTTCAACCCATTCATAAGGTCAAGAAAGAAAGGAGAGAAGAGAGATATGAGAAGAGATATAATAAGAGAAGATTGAGAGAGAAATATGGAGAAAGGACATAAATTTTTCATTATTTTAATTTAATATTTTTTATTAAATAATTTTTAGACTAAATTACAATTTAGAGAATCTAGTAGAAATGTAATTGCAAATAGAGCAAACATTTTAGTTTTATTATCATTAACCTCTTATCATTAGGGAATCTTCGTTAAAAGTGACAATGAACACTGAAAATATGACTAAAGACCAAAATACCCCTACTTTTAAATTTTAAATGTTAAAAATGAGAAAAATGAAAAATAATATTTATTAAAAAATAAATAAGAATTAAAAAAAAAATCTCCACTACCCATCACATGATGGACAGTGGAGATTAATTTTAAAATAAAAATTAAAAAAACCCAATAATCTCCTTCAACATTTAATTAATATACTTTGATAATCTCTTCAAAAAATCTGGACCAGTTCATCCTTCAACCTCAATCCAGTTCAACTATTGTTCATCTTCAAAAAACCCAATCATCTCCTTCAACATTGATAATTGAATATCAAGAAAAAAAACAATTGAATATCAAATCACAAAAAATTGACAAAAAAAGAGATGTATAAAATGCAGACCTTTAACAAATGAATAAGGTCTAGGTTTAACCCAGACCTTCTTTATTTGGGTTCGCACCTAGATAAAAGGCGACGGTGATGTAGATGAAAGAAGGAAGAAAAAGAAGGAGACTGAGAGATAAATTGAGGAATGAAGGGTGTGTGGTGAATATGAACCTATATGTTGATGTGAGAGAGAAGGAAAAGAAGGACGACGATGGCAAAGAGAGTAGAGTAAGGAGAGTGGCGTCTAAGAAAGGAGAGGGGAATGAGAGATGAATATTGATCTTAGGGTTTAAAGATTAGTCTTTTATTTTTTATTTAATATTTAAAAAAATTATATTAAAAGACAAATAAACAATAAGATAAATAAGGTTAAAAGATAATTTTACCCCCTAATCCTTTAGCTTTAATAAGGATTCTCTAACGGTAGGAGAGTTAATTGCAATAAACCTAAAAAGTTTGCTCCATCTGCAATTCCATTTCTACTAGGTAGCTAAATTGTAATTTAGTCTAATTTTTAATTTCAATTTTTTAGTAATTTATCTATTTATGCTTTTTTGTTTTAAATATTTAATGGTTTATTAAGACATTAGTAATGTTATGTGGATTTTTGGAGATCTACTAGAATTAGAGAGGGGTTTTGACTAAAAATTAAATTATACGATCTATTTTCTTTTTGAAAGTTGACACTATACAGTTCAAAGGACTATCAGGCCTTCTTAGATCAAATACTTGTTACATGATTTGACTTTTTACTCTCATAAATAGAAGACAAGTTCAGAGGAAAATCGGGATCTGTTTAGATCAAATACTTGTTGTGTGATTTACTTTCTATTTCGATAAATAGAAGACAACTACTCTCATATACAGGGAGACAACTATTTGTACAAGCTTAAAATGTGTTTGGTGGGAATTGAACTTCTAATACCTTAGTGAATAGATAGATACCCAATCACCTCTACTAGAATGTGATGTATAGTTACGAGATGTATTTTGAAAAATACCTCAAATTACCAAATATAATAATTATCCTTAAAATAAATAAAATTGGTGTCAAATTTTGTTAACTAATGTACTTAAAAAAAAAAAAAAAGAGTAATACTAGACTTCTCAAATATTTTGCTTAAATTTATACTCAAATGATGTGACATGAATTATCAAGATCCCATTAATTATCATATTATCTCTTGATTTACAAGATCTTGGCAACTCATATATAATATCATTTGAGTATTACTCTAGAAAAAACTATGCCTATGCTTATTTATTATTTTCTTAATCATCATGTGATGATTCAAACTTAGGATGTTATTAGATTAAATAAAATGCTTTAACCATTAAATTATATTGGGCAATGATAATGTCTATGTTTATTGATAGTGAGATAATCTTTTTTATATAATAATTATTCATTCAAATAAAAGGACATTTATCTTGCACTTGATTTTATAATTTAAGAAGATCATCTCTTAGTATAGGTGATTGTGCACGTCGTTATTTATTTAGTGATAAGGGTTCGAGCCCTACTAGAACATTTTATAAGTTTTATATAGGTAGTTTTCTTCCCTTATTATGGAATAATTGTCTCTCAATTATGAGAATGATGCAAGAAATTTTTATAAAAATATTGAGCTATGCATGCCGTTATATTTTATGCTTGTGAAAACCGAATTGACTAGAATGTTAAATAAAGAGTTAACCACATAAGCCCATTTTGGTTGTGATCAATATTGGTTTGTCAGACTTGATACAACTTATTTACATTATATAGAATATGGTATGGTAATGGGCTATTTCATAAGTGTGGGCCTTGTTATCAACCCTATTACGACCTTGTATCCTTTGTGGGCATAGGATTGAGTTATGAATCCTATTAGGACTTTATATCCTATAAGGTATACAATTTTGAATTTTTTATGGGTTAGGATTCAATTACTATTACTATTCTTATTATATATAGTGGTCCCTGTCTCATTCATAATATTCATAAACGTGTATCCTCCTTCGACAATCTACGAAATAGTGAGTAAAGAGTAGAAGATCTCTTATACTAATAATTTCGTTCATGATTTCATGATTAGTAAATCGTGGATTAAGGTTCATAATTATATTAAAGCCTTCAATTTTCCATTTTTGCATTTAAATGCATCGAAGTGCATATATTCATAGTTGTGTATACAATACAAATTATTTTATATGCACGTAAACATAAATTTTATCAATAAATAATAGATTTCTTCCCTTATTGTGGAAAGGGATATTATTGAAAATCTCCCTAGAAAAGTAAACTAATCATGAACAGATCTCGGTTTTTTTATTAGGTGAACAATCCCCTATCATTAATTTTCCATTCCAAATGTTAACAATTTCCATCCAAAATCTTGAAATGGCCAAAATACCTTTATCAAGATTTTATAAAATTCCTATCATGCCTATTAAACTTATGTGATGATTGAAATGTTTGTCAGATTTATTGATTATTAATTAATAATAATATTAAATAAAAAATAACAAAAAATTTAGAAATAAAAATATTAAAGGCAAATTGCACAAACCTTCCGCAAGGTTTGCCATAATTGCATAGAAATGATGATTTTTGGAAACTCGCATTGCCCTCCCCTGAGGTTTCTAAAACTCACCACAAACCTCCCCTGTCAACACAACTTGCCATTAATGAGCAGGTGTTATGTGGCACAAGATAAGGGTTAAATGGTCAAATGACATTAATGTTGTATAAAATATACAAGTACAATGATTACAATGATATTTTTTATTATTATTAAATGAATTAATAGCCATTGAGTTGTGTGTACAACTGCCTTTGATTAGACACACCAAATGATGTGTATAGTGGACTGTTAGAGACCATACACTTGTAAAATATATATATATATATATATGCCATTTTCTCAAAGAACAAAGAAAAATGAAGTTTTTGTCCTTCATTTGAGCACATTTGTTAGAAGCATTTAGGTAAGAGGACAATGGAGAGGCTTTGATATTTAATGTGAATCAAGTAAGTTAAGTTGTAATGTATGAGTTTGAATGGTTGTGGGTGGGTTTTGATGAAAAAATGTGAACTAAACTTGAGGAAAAACAAAGTTTTTGCTTCGTTAATAAGGGAGGTTTGGTTTTGAGGAAAAAAAAGATGGGTTTTTTGTTTGGAAATAAAAAAGTTTGGGTCTTTATTGGTTCAGTTTAAGGATTTTTGACAAAAACTTATGTTTTTCTTCAAGAATCATCTTGAAAAGTTCATTTTTCATGATTGGTTTGGTTCCTTGATGCATGAAATTAAAGAGACTGTAAAATGTTTATGTGTTTATTTCATGGTTTTGTTGTTTGGTGCCTCAAAAAATACTGTCGTTTCAAGGTAAATTTTTCTTACATCTGTAGGTTTTGATACCTATAAAAATGACAACATAATGCCTTCCTTTAGTATGATATGTTTACTGGCTTTGAATCATTTTTTTTTTTGTTGGTTGTTTGTTTCACGAATTGCATATGAAAATTAATGTATTTATATGTTTTGTTGAATGATTAGTGTTTATAGGTTTATTTATATGTTTAGGTTTTAGGGTTTGTGGCACAAATTGATTTTTTCTTGAACTTGTGTGCTTAAAATATCATTTTTGATGATTGGTTTTATTGTTTCATGCATGATATTAAACATTTGATAGTATGTTTATATGTTTATTCTTGGTTTTGTTGTTTGCTGGCTCAAAACACATTGTCTTTTCAAGGTAAAATGTTCTAACATCTTCAAGTGTTGATATTTATCAAGTATGAAAATGTGTCTCATAATTTGACAGGGGAAAATCCTTGAGATTTTGAAAAATATCAAGTTTTTGAAGTTCTTTTAAAAGACACTTTTTTTATCCCTAATTTTTCTAAAACTTTAAAAAAAAATCATAATTGTTAGTCAACTAATGATTAATGGTGACATGTAGTTTGAGTGTGAAAGGTAAAATGGTCTTTTTGTATGAGAGGCTGAGATTGTGACATATAGATGGCTAAAACTTTAAAAAGGAAAAATTTTAGTTTAATCCCTAACAAAATAATTAAAACAAAACAAAACAAAATTAAAATAGAAAAATTGAAATGAAATTTACAAAATTAAAAAATAAAAAACAATTTTATACAATCATGAGTCGCCACATCATCATTTATAATTAAAAAAATTATATAAATATAACTTAAAAACAAATTTTGCTCCAATCATAAATTTCCACATCTATATTTAAAAATTTGAAAAAAAAAGGTTCTTTTACTATCACTATCCATCTTATGAGATGGATAGTGCATTTTTTAAAAAATTGAATTTAAAAAGTGAAATTTATTTTTAAAAAAATCAATCAAAATTAGATCTCCATCAACCCAGATCCTTCAAACAATATGAATCTCTACCAACCTGGATCTCTAATATGCATTCACCTAACTCTTTCATGCAAAAAAAAAAAAAATAAATAAAAATCAAATATCAAAACCACAACCAAAGAACCAGAAAAAATAAAAACTAAAAAAAAAAAAAGAACTTTTTTCTTTTTTGAGGGGTTCGATCGAACCCCTAACCAAAACTATTCTAAGTTTGGTCGAACTCAAAACTTCATGTTCTGGGTTCAATCTACCTTAGAACTTTGTGTTCTAGGTTCAATTGAACCTAGAGAATGAAGCTCATGTTTTGGTTCGATTGAACTAGAACATGAAAATATTTTATTGATCTAGATTTAACCAAGCAAATTAGATAGAGGGATGAGGGAGACGGAAAATCAAACATGAAGTTCCTTGACAGATGGACCGGGTGCCTCGCTGTTGATGCCAGTTGCCATCACTGTTTTGACTTGATTTTGGGTTGGATCACCTTAGAACTCTAGTTAAGAGAAAGAGTGAGACCAAGAAAAAAGAGGAAGAGAGAGAGAGAGAGAGAGAGAGAGAGAGAGAGAGAGAGATCTAGTTGATGGTGGAGAAAGGAAAAGATAACACTGATAGTAGATAGTTAGATGATATAGGTGTTAATGATTTTAGAGATTCAATTTTAATTTTTAATTTTCTTTAAAAGATTGTGTTTTCATTTTTACTTAGAATTTGTTTTTACTTACTCAGATGGACGGTGGAGATGCACTTTTTATTTTTTATTTTTAAAATTTATTTTACTTAATTAATTTTAATTACAATTAAATAATTACATCAAGTGCAAATATGTCTTTTTATGCATTCGGTCTTTGTTGATCATCAGTTGACTGATGGTTTAGACCTTTTTTGGAAGAATTTTGGAAAAGTTAATGATAAAAAGAGTTGTTTCCAAAAGAGCTTTAAAAATGTGATATTTTTAGAAACTTTAGGGACTAAAATGAAGTTTTCCCTAATTTGATGTGTAACTATGATTTGTTTAGGGTTTTGAACCATTTTTGTTGGCTAATGGTTTGATGAATTGCATATCAAAACTAATATGTATATATGTTGTGAGAATTGATTTTTATATGTAGGTTGTTTTATATGTGTATGATATATGTGTTATATTTGCCTTACATGTTTTGAGACCTAATTTGTACTCCAAATTTGTATGATATTGTAGACAACTAGGATGATAAAGTCATTCAACATCTTACAACGTTTTCAAGTGATCAGTTTGAAGTGACTGTAACTGATCCCAAAACCTATACTTTAAGAACCCTATGAACTACAATTTATATGCTATTATGTTTAGAATTGCGTGAGCCTGATCAGCATTTTAAAGCCGAGGCTAAATTAGATTGGACTGAAGGTTCTAGGGCTATAATGGATGATCGAGGTTTACAAGAACTGTTTAGGCAATGCAACATCAGAGGTGTGGATACCGTTAGGATAGATTTTGACTCAGTCCCACTTGAGGCAATTCCTCTAACTAATCTTAGCACTTGGCATGCACAAAGACCTTTACAATTGTATTCATTTAAGCATGGTACTACACCATTTACAGATACACTTACTGGTTATGTGCACATTTCCTTAACTAATAAGGAAGACAATGGGGAAGGGGAAAGTGAACATGATGATGTAGATCTGACTACATCAGATGATGGTGATTATGTTCCACTACTATTTGATGAAGTCAATGAACAAGAGGAAGGCAATCTAGCAGTGGGTAATGATGATGATGTTAATTGTAGAGGGAAATTGCAAGTAAGAGAGCCCCGAAGCCACCACGTAGTCCAATCTTGTTTGAAGATGAAGTGATGTCTGATGCAACATCATATCATGGTGACCCAAATGTTAAATTTGGTGGCAGTGACTTTGAGGATGAGAAGGTTAAAGGTTTAAATGAAGTGCCATTTTTGGTGGATAATTATGGAAAGGTTAAGTTGATAGAAGGGCAATTATTTAAGGGATTACACTATTTTAGAGTGTTTAGGGAGTATGTGGTACATGAGGTATTCCAAGTTAAGAGAATTAAGAATATGTGTGCAAGATTCATAATAGTTTATGCTTTTGAGGGGAGTCCATGGCGGTTGTGCAAGCTTTACCACTAACAAGAATGGATATCAAATCAAGACTTTAAATGATACACACTATTGTCAGAAGGTGTATGGAAATGTGAAGGCTACATTAGTATTGATTGCAAAGAAGTTTAAATACTTTATCCAAGCAAACTCTACTATAGATATAGCTATGCTCAGAGTTGAGGTAAAAAAGCATTATGTGTTAATAGTTAGCCATTGGACTCTATATAGAGCAAGGTCAAAGACCTTAGAAGATATTGTGATAGAGCCTTTAGGATGCTATGAGAAGATGTACACATATGGGTTTACGATGAGGGACAAAAATCTAGGTTCTGTTGCTATATTAAAGTGCCTTACACCAACTATAAATGCCCTATCTACCTTTTAGAGGGTTTTTTTAGCTTCGCTGCACAAAAGCAAGGTTTTATGTTTGGTACAAACCTTTCATTGGTCTTGATGGATGTCACCTTAAGGGAAAGTTCCCTAGTGTGTGATTGATGCAAACTACAATGTTTTCCCAATAGCCATTGCAATTTGTAAGGAAGAGTGTAAAGATAGTTGGGGTTGGTTTCTGTATCACTTGTATAAGCATATTGGTATAGAGGACAACTAAAGATTGACCTTTATGACAGCTTGGCAACAAACGTACTCAGCGCATTTGAAACTCAATGTCCTAGGTTAACAAAACGATTTTATGTTAGGCATATCATTGCCAATTTATGAGTATGACATAAAGGTTGTTTGGCTAGTGATACGGTTTAGAAGGCTACGAAGAGCACAAATGTTAAAAATGTTAAAGAAGTGATAGAGGATATTTCTAAGGTAGATATTACGGCATTTGATAGTTCATGCAAGCTATAAATGTCTAATATTGGTTTCATCATGCATTTGATGATCATGTTAAATCTTATCATGTGACCAATAATATCATCGAGAGTTACAACAGTTAGGTTGACAAAGTCAAAGGGCAACCAACTTTGACCATGTTTGAGACCATGTATAGGAAAACCATGAAGTACATATCCAAAAGGTTTCATGCAGTAAGGAAATGAGGCTCTCTTCTCTCACCATTGGTTATGAAGAAGCTGGTTGCAATTTAGGATCAAAGGAGACTTGTTGATGTCTTGTGTTTTACTGAAGTTAAGTATGAAGTTAAAGATAGGAACATTTATACAATAGTGAATTTAGAGAAGAACAGTTGTGATTGTAATACCCTGTAAACATGCAATAACAGTTTTCACAGTGACAAGAAGACATGCACCTGATTATGTCTATCCATATCTAACTACAAATACATACCTTAGAATGTATACTCATGTTATCCATCTTATAACACATCAATACTACTGGCCTAACTTGGGATTTAATAGAGTGTTACCACCTGTGAAAAAGAAACCCCTTAAAAGGCCTAAAAAGGTAAGAAAAATAGGTGCAGATAAACCTACCAAACAGAAATGCAATAGTATAGATAGATGTGGTCGTTGCAAAGAAAGTGGGTATAATGTTAGGGGTTATAAAAAAAAAAAATCAACCTTCTACTAGTCAATCCTTTGCACCAGTAAGATATTTTTATAATTTGGGGTTTGTTTATTTGCTTATATTTTGCAAAAGTGCGCCCTATATTTACTCTTAGTTCGCTATTTTATAGGGAAACAACTTGAGGAATGGTGCAACAGGCAAGAGAAGATGTGAGGCTTAAGTTATTGTATGAAAAGCAGTATTAGCATAATAGTTTACTTAACTAGTTTATAATTTCATTTTGGCAAGTTGAGAGTAGTTCTACTAATCCTAAAATAAATATGAGCAAAAACGGAGCTCCTGTTCAAGTAAGTTATCACTTTTGCAATAATTGATGTTGTTTTAACTCTTTTACACTTGCAACATCACTATTTTCCATATTCAAAGTGAAGCACCTCCAAATATGCCACTAACATCTGGACTAATGTTATCATCTCAACTTATGACACTAAATGCCGCAGATTTCACTAGCCTTCCCCTTGAATCAACAATATGTAGGCCACGCTCATCCTCTCAGCCTGTGACATAAATTGCACCACTATTTAACAACCTTTTCACATCATCTTAGCCAATCTAGGGATCATCCAACCTAAGTATGTGCAACATTAACGATGGCAACCTTTTTTTTTTTTTTTACTAGTTTTATAACATCTATAAGTAAAATGAATGATTTCACAATCGAGACTATTATGGGTTTGAATGGGGATTGGACAATTGCTTAGTCACTGAATCGATATGTATCATAACTTGGTCTTGTTTTTTGGATTTTTTTGTTCATATCTACATTTTGCACATAGCTTTGTACATGCGTGTGCATAAACCATCTGGTATCAGCTTCATTTTGCTCTTTTGTCCATGTTTATATGGTATTTGAAGATACAACTATTAACTTGTATAGTATTTGATATGGCTATTGATCATTTTATGGTAACAGCCTCTAATATCTATAAATAGATCACTAGGTTTAGATAGGATACATGTCTTTTTGTTGTTCTTGGGTTTTAACATTGATTATGTAAACTGTATAGGTGCAAGTGGGGTTCATGTTTGCCCTATACATATGCAACATTATGCTGCTCAACAACTTTATCAAGCCTTTGGGAAGTTATATATGATATTTTAATTTTATGTTTATTATTTTCTATTGAACCACTATTTTGATGATCAAGTGAACAAAACAATTTCATTTATCACATATATGGTAAATTTTTACTTCTTTGTAAGTACCATTACAACACCTAAGATCACAACACCAAAGAAAACTATAGGAATGCTTAGAAACTGTCTAACATAGTTCGTCATTTTTTCTTGCTTATGATATCTTTCATCCATTCCAACAATCATACACATAACATTCTTCATATCTTTTGCTATCTGTTCAATTTGTCGATTACCCATACACTTAGCTTTGTTTTGCACAACATCTTCATTTGATGGATAGTTAAAAATGAGTAAGAGTTGCAATTTCCTATTTTGCAAAAAGGAAAAAAATAATTTGAAGGATTTGCTCTTGAATTAGATATTCGTATTGTAGCTTTTTGACCACATTTACACCTTTGATTTTTGAACTTTATGACCTCTCCATTAACTTCACTATTGCGACAACTATCTAATGCATCCACGTTAAGAAATTAACTCGAAAAATTGAGTTCATGAAAAAATATAAAATAAAAAAATTACCTAAAAAATATAGCTTGAAAAAATGAGAGAAAAAAAAAAAAATTGCAATGGTTGCAATGGAGGCAATGCACTGCTTGCGTGAAACAAAGGAAAAAAAATTTTAGCCAACTTATAACTTACTAATTTTCAAACCATGCACTGCCTCAAATGCCTTTAAATAGGCACCTAATATGACTGTTGCCACAACAGACAAAAATGCCTCATCAGTCTTTGTGTAATTTTTTTCAATTGCAAGGGGCATAATGGTCTTTTCATTATGGATAAAATCTTCCTAAAAAGCAATAACTTACATGGATCAGTTGGTCTTTGTCTAGGGTCATTTTCATCCTTGTACAAGAAATGACATTTTTTGTGGTTGCTAATTAATGACAAGTTACTGACAAGAGAAGTTTGTGCTAAGTTTTAGAAACCTCAGAGGAGGACAATACGAATTTTTCAAACATCTTTATTTTTGTACAATTATGGCAAACCTTAGGAAAATCTATGTAAGTTTCCCAAAAGTTAGAATGTTCTCAAAAAAAAAAAAAAAAGATATCTACCGTCCATTAGCATGATAGACGGTGGAAATCATTTTAAGAAAATAAAATAATATTTTTATTAAATTTTAAAATGTATTTTTTAAGGGTGGAGATTTAACCTCCAAGTTGAATAACCACTATCCATTATTTTTATGGATGGTAGAGACGTAATCTTCCATCTCCAACTAATCATCAATGTCAACTAGTTTAAAAAAAGGGTTTTGTTGAAAACTAACCTATTTTTCATGACCCATTTGACAAATAACTTTTTTTTTTCCAAAGCATTTCACATTAACACTTTTTGGACGAAAATACCTTTGACCCACCCCTTTTTTGTGTGTCGGTCACTCTCTCTACCAAACAGTTCACTCTCTCTCTGTATTCCCAACTTGTTGCTCACATTCTCTGTGTAATTCAAAACGAACCCACCGTCCGATGGCATCACCATCACAGCTCACCCATTGCCGACCTCCACCCACGACCAACGAGGCAAACCCAATGCACCCACCGTTGATCTCTCTCTGTGTAAGGTTTTTGTATTATTTACTGTCAAAGAAACTGTGTAGGAATCCCAACCCACCCTCCAACGTCATCACCATCGCATGTCACCAATTTTGATTGATATACTGCTTGATTTTGGTTGATCTGCTTATTTAAAACGCATGTTGATATACTACTTGATTTTGGTTGCAAACTTAGAGCGGTATTTATATGAAATTCTTCGTGGACAATAACTGTGTTGTTATCAAGTGTTAGTGAGTTGAAATTACTGATAAGTTAAAGCTAAATGTTAATTATTTTCGTGAAGATTGCAGAAAAGCATAATTTCTTAATATTTGAACATCGTAAGTTGGCAGGCATTGGTAAAACAGTGACTATGCAGTAGGAATAGTAGGACTCTAGTGCCTTGCTTTACTTTTTCCAATTTCCTAACGAATCCTTGTGTTTGCCTGAGGGATCTTGATTTGGTTGTTGCAGATGTAAATTTCATATATTGGACTAGGCTGACATTATTAATGCTCACATAATCTCTGGACCAGGAATTGTGGATGGCCTAAAATTGAAGGTTAGTATTAACTTTCCAACCTAATATAGCAACTTGTTTTTTAAGAGTTCAACTAATTTCTTCTAAAGGTTTTATTGTTCTTCGTGTAATCATGGGTTGCCTCGTGGGAGGGGTTTGTTGCTGCTTACAGAAATGAGTTCAGTTGGAAACCTAACAACAGGAGACTACGCAGTTGCAACTTGTGAAAATTGCAGAAGAACAATCTGATTTTGTCATTGGCTTCATCTCAGTTAATCTAGCGTCATGGCCAGGGGCACCAGTCAATTCAACTTTTATTCAGGCAACACTTGGAGTTCAAATGGTAAAAGGTGGTGATAATCTAGGACAACAGTATAACACTCCTTATTCAGTAAGTATTGTTGGTCTTCGCTTGTACTCCATTTGAAATTCCCTTTTCATATTTCTTAACAATCTGTCTGTCCTACTTTTCTTATTGAATGTAAATTAATTCACTGTCTAATCCATTCTATTGCTGGTAATTTCAAGTCTTTCTTTTTATGGTAAAGTGACAACATTCAGTCGAGAATACTTGATTCTAGGTAGGCTTAAGAAGTGAAAACAAACATAGGAACAAGTATAGCCATTGGCAAAGTTTTATAAACTGGCATAACTATTTTGTTTTTCTTTTCGTCTTTGCTTATCTTACTACATTAAACAAAAGTTTGAAATGTTAAATTATGAGTGACTCTAATGAAGGTGACGGGGGGGCAGGGATCACGCCCCCATTTTGAGTTTTCAAAGTGATCCCAGCTTCATTTTGAGTTTTCAAAGTATTTCACGTTTATTGATTGGAAGCCATAAATATTGAACAAAGTTGAGGAAGGAAATGCAATAAATATTTTAGGTTATTGATTGGATGGGTTTGATCTCTTCTCCCTCTCATCCTCTTTCTATATTTGTAAGATGATTCTTTTGTTTTAGATCCATTTTGTAGCATATATTTTCTTCTCCATGTGATGTGTGATCAAATTTGAAAAATTGCTTATGGCATGTTTTCTGTCTGTCAACTGTTCAACCAAAACCGTTGCAAAATAAAACAAATTTATTTGGTTGGATAAAATGGATAAGATTAATGTCCTGCTTCTTTTTTGGGCTCCTTTGGTACCATGCAATCACACATGCCAGATCCCTTCTGACTTGCAAACAGGTATGCAAATTCATGTTATGGTCCATTTTGAGCGGCACCAAACTTGAATCCATATTTGGGAGACAAAAAAATGTATGCAGTTAATTACAAAATGTTGGGTAAATTTTGATATTTTGTGTTTCTGATGCTCACTTTTGTATATTGTTTTGGCTTTTAAACAAAAGTTATTAGATGAACCCAACAAATTACAGGGAGGATCTAGTCAAGGCCTATGAAGGTAAATCTGAAGGAGCTAACGTCCTTTTGGTTGGTGTTGCTATCATTGGAAATTTTTTAACATCGAAGTGATATAACATTCTCTAATGCTGAAGTTAATTGTTCACAGGTGAAGCCAGGTCTTCCTTGTTTGGATACTATAAGACTACTCAGAGAGAATCTCCTTTGCAAATTGCAGCATATCAGGTACTCGATAACTACTTTTAAGTTGCTAGGTGTCAAAATATCAATTCAAAGTTCCTGTTTTTGTTGGCTTTGTTTTCCTTCTGTTAATCTATTTCCATAATCTACTTCCCTTTCCTTTTCATTGCAGCCCTTCATTTCGGAGTTCAATGCAACAACTACTTCAGTCATTGTTCGTTTATTGGTAGGAGAAATTCCTCAGAGGACTGTTTTCATATAGAAGGACATGGAAAAGGCTTTGACACCATATTTTGAGCTGACAAATGTAAGTTTCAGTTTTTTTTTTGCTATAACTATTGATTTTAATTCTTCATCCACCAAACATGGTTAACTATATTTTTTTATTCCAATTTGGCATAACTTGACTATGACAACAAGGTAAAATTACTTGTGTTGTGGCTATTTGCCTTAAATATAGTAATTTCTTCATTGGTTATATCAATATTTTTTCATGTTTTCGTAACAATCTCCATGTCAGTTGAACTCTGTTTGTGTGGTGCAATCGGTGCAACAGTGCATCATGCAAATGGTTGGATGGTGTTGAAGGAGACAGGAGACATCTACTCTAAAAACAAACCCCAAATTGCATTCAAGGGTAGGATTGCTTTCGGAAAAATGACCATGCACAATGAGGTCATGCGTGCCCTTCGCTTCCCACCAAAGTCCCACAAGGAAAAAGTAAGCGTTGAGAAGAGGAGGGAGAGACAATAGCAAGAGCAGCAGCTCGCAAAACATATTGCTGAGGATTGTATCGTACATGCACTTGCATTATGTGATCATTTGATACATGAACGATTTTAATTCCATTTCATGATGAGTTGATATTGGATAAGTAATTTTATGAAGCAAGTTTCAAAATGACCGTTTCTACTTCTATTTGGTTTACAAGACACACTTATCAATCTAATCTCAATCATTATATTGATTTCATTGAATAAACGTTGATCCCAACCTCCATTATCCAATAAAGGTTGTTAAGGGTCTTTCTTGCGTGGCTACTGACATTCACAATATAATTCAGTTAGGAAATTAGGCTAATGAATTAAACAATGAAAATATGAACAAGAAACAGAAAATTGATTAAAAAAAACAAAAAAAGAGAAAAATGATGACCCCAACCTCCATTATCCAATCTGGGTACTCATAATCGAAAGAGTTTTAACATCTATTTTTCAAGAACTATTGGAAGTACAAAAAAGAGTACTCAATTCACAACCTAGGTACTCAATTCCTAATCTGTGGGTTGGGAATCCCAACTCGAAGGTTGGAAAACGGATTGGAATTCTTAACCTCTCAATTCGAAGGTTGAGAAGATTCCCAATCTCGGGGTTGGGATTCTCAACCCCCTAGTTGGGAGGGTGGAAATCCCAACCTGGGATTTCCACCTAGGTTGGGACTCCCAACTCGGAGGTTAGGAGGGTGGAAATCCCAACCACCAAGGTTAGGAATCCCAACCGGGGGTTAGGAGGTTGGAAATCCCAACCTAGGTTTGGACTCCCAACCAGGGGTTGGGATTCCCAACCCAAGGGTCGGGATTTAGGGTTGGGATTCCCAATGTGAATGAAAATCAAGATTGGCAATCACAATCTCCAAGTTGGGATTCCTAACCTAGAGGTTGGGATTTCCAACCTGAGCTTCGTTTGATCCCAACCTTAAGGTAGGGATCCCAATCTTCAGGTTGGGATCAAAACCTTCAGGTTGGGATCAAAACCTTGAGGCAGGGATCTCAACTTCGTGGTTGGGATCAAATCTGGATGTATGGATACCCACATCAACTGATGATCCCAACCTTAAAGTTGGGATCCCAACTTACAGGTTGGGATCAAAACCTGGAGGTAGGGATCCCAACCTTCAGGTTATGATCAAACTGGAGTTATGGATCCCAACCTTAAAGTATGGATCCCAACCTCGAGGTTAGAATTAAAACCTGGAGGTAGGGATCCCAACCTTCAGGTTCGTATCAAACCTGGACGGATCCTAACATAAAGGGATGATCCCAACCTTAAAGTGGGGATCCCAACCTTTAAGTTGGGATCAATACCTGGAGGTAGGGATCCCAATCTCCAGGTTAGGATCAAACCTCGAGGTATGGATCCCAACATCAGGGGATGATCCCAACCTTAAAGTAGGGATCCCTACCTCCAGGTTGGGATCAAAACCTGTAGGTAGGGATCCCAACCTCCAGGTTGGGAGTTCGTCCTTAAATCCCAACGTTTTGTTTGTTATTCTGTTCCCATTTTGTATGTTGAATCCGGTGTTTGCAACATGGCAGTACAGATGCTTATACTTTATTGCATACCTGATTTTGGGATTCCCCCTAGATCGTTGCACCTCTACTTACAATCTATTTTTGACAGAATTCAACATGAGTTAGAAGTGAGCACCAAACAAGCAATTTTTGTTGATTCTAGTATAAGTGATGCTATACGTACATGTATTGTGCTGGGAAATCATCGAACAACAGTGAAAGTGAAAACAGAATTTAAGGTTCGTATGTTTTCCTTTATACCTTCTGGCTGGAGCAGGTGTTCCTGTGCCTTATTAAAGAATTGTACATGCATGACTGACATGAGACAAATCATCCTTTGACTTTACTGCTTTAGCTTGCATGTGTTATTACTAAATGACTGAATGGAACGTATGATGTATTTCGTGAAAATGAAATTGATCTCCACCAAGACTAATGTTTTTTTGTTTTTTTACTGTAGTATTGGAATGGACACAAAATAAATTAATTAATGTTTAATGGTATGGCATTAATTACTATAATATTACAATGTAGATGAACTCTACAATTGCTTATGTAAATCACTCCATCTGTTATTATTTGATATGTTCATTCTTTTTATTTTGTGACTATTGCATCAAGTGAAGATTTGTGAACAAAATAAGTTTATTCATTCTCGCTAAGGTGTTGAGGATTTGATTCTCAACAAATGCATTTTATAAACTTATACGGATAATTTACAAGCTTATATCTGAACAAATAATAAATGTACTGATGGGCCTTTAACTTATTTGGTGTACACTTTCAAGGAAAAAAATGGAAGAGTCCTTTAAATTGAAAATGAAATTATTGTAATGAAATGTCAAACAAATGACACACATGAAATCTTTTACAATAAAACGTAACCTAATGATATATTGAGAAGTTATGCATTTCATATAATAGGAACTATTGAACCTAGACACAAGATAATGCATTGACTAACACAACATAGACAAAAGATACTTCATATAGCAGCAAGAATTAGCAACATCAACCATTTTATCCGCGTATACCATCATCAGGGCACTACCTGGAGGAGTTGTAGATTCCCAAGCATTTTCACAAACGGCATAATTTGCATTTTCATTGAGGAACCATGCCTGCAAATGTAATATTTTTGATATTAAAACAATGAGAATCTATTTCATAGTGGCTATTAGACCAATAATGAGATGTATGATTCAAACAACTCAAATGAATTACAAATATGCTTATTGCAGCTTGGACTAGCCTCTGTACTGCTCTAGTTTAGGTTGCCGACAACTAGTGACAGTTCTCCATGGATCAGTTAAAAACTTAAATTGACTAAAGCAATGACAGATTCAATAATACAAAGGAAAGTCCAATAAAAATGATGAGGTGGCGCATGCATGGATACCAATGTGTGTGAAAGAGTGAAAGAACATTAGATTTCAACTTTATAATTATTTTCATAAGTCTAACCTTCACATGAGCTGATGTACAAATATTAACAATTTCATTGCGTTGTTATTACCCTAATTATGAACTTTGCATAAGCTGAAAGCCCCAAATTTTTGGCGAATATGTCACATTAAATATAATATATTTAAACTTTAGTCTAACACTAAAAAGCAGAATTACTTTAACATAAATGTCTAGTTGAATTCAATTTTTCCATAAAATGAAGCATGTACTTCTTCAACACCACCCTATTCAAATTATCACTACAACTCTTAACCCTTAAGCCAAATGATTCTCTAATAAAAAAAAGATAATCTCAAATAAAACTTTTGGCAATCTAATAGGGCAATGACTCAACACGACTCAAAACTACATTCAACCACTTCATGCAATCTTCAAGCTCACAAGAAGCTGAAACACAGCAAAATTCCATCAAACCTTTAAATTTTACATTTGAGACTACATATAATTGAAAACTCGAATAGCCTAGTTCAACACCTTGGCATAGCTCAACTAACCTCTCCTTCCAGCCACCGTATATTCACAATATCATCCACTTCCTTCTCCTTAACACTACAACAACCAAACTTTTATAACATCAATTACAATATTCAATTACTAGAACAAGTAGTTTTCAATGAACATGTCATAACTCAAACTTCATAGAAGCAACTAAACACGGGCTAAAATGTTCAAAGATCAGTAAAAAATTAGTACTTGGGCAGTCTCTAACATGCATTACACCAACTAACACCAACCCAGAAAATATAAACCAAAACTTTCAAACAAAAAGAACATCAAACCAACCATATCAATTAGTATAACAATGAATCTTTACCCAAAATGTGATATCTCAAACTTGATATAGGCAGCTAAAATGTTCAAAAATCACCACAAAATCAAATCTTGAACTATCTACATCATGCACTACGTCAACAAACACCAACCCATAAAATAGAAACCAAAACTTTAAAACAATAGCAACATTAAATCCAATGAAAAATCCCATCATTCAAGCTAAAACGTAAAACCCATCTAAAACTCATTTAAACAAGCCGTAAAAGCAACACAAAAGCGGATAGATTACCAGGCTGTGGTCATGGCGGAGCAGGACCTGGGTCAGCTCTCGAGTCGTATTGAAATCGATCCATTGAACTCTAGGTCGACCGTCACCAGAGTAGAAGACGAAAGGTTGTAACGATGAGTAGAGAGAAGCTAAGAGAGGGAAATTGGGAACTTATTTAGGAGAGAGCTGAATGATTTCGGGGCCTCAAACCAGCTGACTCCTTTTGTTATCATCAAGGACATTTTTGTCCATTTGAGATTTTTTTTAAGAATAAAAAATATAAGGGTTAATTTTGAGGTTGACCATTCCAAATGGGCTATTTTATGCATTTTCCCTAAAAAAAAAAAAAATCAATATTTACCTATCAACATTAACAAATGCTAGAAATATAAAAAAAAACGTCATCCTTAATCCACTGTCATCAACATCAACTCATTCATTAACTTATCATCAACCCACCATTAACAACATCAACTCACCATTATTATTATCAAATCATCAATCCACCATCATTAACTCATTTTGAGGGGGGAAAAAAAACTTCAACATCATCAAGAATTCACTCTAATCAAAAGCCACCAACACACAAATCACTATGGATATAAAAAAACCTAGACCCAATAGAGACTCATCAAACCCAAACCCACCTTCAACACTACTGCTTGGTTCATCACCATTTCTATGTCTTCCTAGAACAAGTGGTGGACGAGTGTTTAATGATGGCTTTCATCATACCCAAACCCGTCTTCAACCCAGACCTAATAGAGACCTATCAAACCCAGACCCACCTTCAATAATGTTGCTTGTTAATTTCTATTTCTTTGTCTCTCAAGAACAGATGGTGCAGGAATGTTTGATAATAGCTAGATCCTCCATAAGACCCGACAAACTCATAACCACCTTCAAAACTACGAAGTTGTCGTCGATGATGGTAAAGACCCAAATGGTGTTTTGAGTTTGTTGATGATGGCAAAGCCATCGTTAAAACCTAGAGCTGGGGGTGGCCAACTATTGGATGATTAGGGATTTGCATGATCAACTGGTAGAGTGGAGGTGGCGTGATTAGGTGGCAATACATATATATTGTTTTAAATTTGTTTTAGTTTAATTAATAGTTTTTTAATTTTGTTTTAATTTTATTAATAGAATTATTAAAATAAAATAAATTACTCATTTGATTACTATTATACCCTTTCAATTTAACATCAATCAAGTTTTTTAACCGGTAGGGGGTGGTTCACCGAATTAAAAAAATCAAGGTTTAATCATGATTAATTTACTTTTCTTTAGAAAGGCGGGGAGGGAGGGGGGTGTGGAGGGGATTTTCATAATATCTCTTGTGGAAATAATATTGATTGATTTTAACAAGATTCAACGGACATTTGCTTAAAAAAAAAGAATTAAAAATGGTGTATTCAATTTAAAGGGTGTGTATTTAGTCTAGATTTTCTAAGACTTATATGAAATTAAAAAAGCTTAAGTATATTTAATTCAGATGTTTAAAAACTCTATAAAAGTCATGAGATATTCAATATAAATTTTTAATGACTTTTAAAAAGTTTATAAAAATGATAAGATATTTAATCAAGACTTTTAAAGTGTCTATAAAAGTTAAAGGGTATTTAATATGTCAATAACTTTTATAGACTTTAAAATATCAATAATTTTAATGACTTTTATTCACATCTATGTATAAAAAATTTCTTAATTTCTCTTTCATTCATTCCAAAGACTTTTGTAAACTTTTAGTTGGAAGAATAAATCAAACTTACCATACTCTCTTTCTCATATTTAAACTTCCCCGTACTTGTAATAGTCATGATAATATATTTTATTGTTATAAACATAATTTATATTTATAATTTGTAACTAATTGATTGCATTATATTTATTTTTCAAGTTTTCTTTTAGTTTATATGCAGTAATTATCTCTTACAACATTTTTTTTAATGTTTTTTTTTAATTATTTGTCAAGTTGCATGTATAATTTAGTAATATTATTAATGAGACCATTTTTCTCTATGATTTTTTTTTTTTATTAATTTAAAAGGATGAATACTTTTGTAGAGTTCCATAGATATCAATGGTAATATTTATATATATATATATTTATTTAAAAAAAATTATTGATTTGAAAAGTATAGTTTATAAAGCATATGGTATATCTTAGAAATCAACAAAAGTCTATCAATGTTTTTGATTTTTTTTTCTTAATTTTTTTTTTTTTTTAAAGTCTATAAAAATATATAATTTTTTTTTTATAATTTTTTAAAATCAATAAGATCAATAGAATTTCATGACAAGTCGTTTATATTGAAACTCTATAAAAATTGATGAAAGTCTATTGATGTTTATGAAAGTCTTTTAAAATGAATTTCATAAAAGTTTATAAATATTATTCACAATTTTGTAAAGTCTATAAAAGTTAATAAAAATCTATAAACTCTATAAAAGTCATTAACTTAAAAAAGGAAAAAGTCTATAAAATACTAAATTAAATAGATCCACTAAGAATTCATTTGAGTTTAAAACATTTTAAAAGTTTGGATGTATTCAATGTAAATTTTTGAAGATTCCATCAAAATTTAGATGTATTCAATCTAGATTTATATAAAATTTATTAAAATCCATATAAATATATGTATATTTAATGCAGATTTGTTTTGATTTCATTGAAATCTATATAAATTTAGGTATGTATTTAATTCAAACTTTTAAAAAGTCAAAACAAATTTAGATGTATTCATAAAATTGTTGTCTTTATAAATTTTATATAACTAATCGAATTAAATGGAATTTGATTGATTTGAACGTAAAATTTATGAATAAAAAAGTCAATCACAAATCTTGCCCTATTTCCAAACCTTTCATTGGATTTAATAAAAAATAATAACAAAAACAATATGATATCTATTGGTTTCATCGATTCCACTAAAATCTACCAATTGAAAAAATTCTATTGAACGTTAATAAATTCTAGATTGAATACACAATCTTTAATATACTCAAAAAGTTCAGAACTAAAATTTCCCATAAAATTTGCCTTGAATTGTTTTTATATATTTTGCTATAATTAACAAGTTTGTTACTTCATTTTACAATGTGCTTAATTTACTTCATCTTTATTAAATTTTTACTTAAAATAGATAACAAAACTGTTAATAATTATATTAATATGCACTATGTTGAACTAAATTTGAAGAAAAATCAGTTAAACATTTTAATTAAGAAAATGAAATGAGAGCCCGTGCGAGTCAAACGTGTGGTAAAATGTTGAAAAGGCAACGGCTAGTAATTATAAAAACGGCTAGTTACCTCAATTCCTCCGTTCAAAAATGCAACTCATCATCATCACTCTCTCCCTTGCTTTCTCACTCGTTTCCCCAAAAATCCACAACTTTCTTGCACTAGAAAATCTCTTTCTCCAAACACTTGCTCTCTCATTGTACCGCTGTTCTTGAAGTGAAAGTGGGTTGCTTTTGATCACTGGTGTCATTTTCTTGGCATTCAAGAAAAAGGGTTCTTTTCTTCAAGATTTTTGCCGGATCATTTTCTTTGTCAACAAATGTGGAATAATATAGATAAGAAGTTCTCGACGCCGCCACCCACGTGGAGGAAGCAAAGGCCGCTGCCAGTGTCGCCCATGTCGGAGAGGAAGACAACAATGTCGTTGTCCGCCAACAATAATGCTGATCTCTTCCATGTCATTCACAAAGTGCCTGCTGGTGACTCTCCTTATGTCAGGGCTAAACATATTCAGGTTTCTTGTCATGTTGGTTTGGTTGGTTCTTTTTTTGAATTGAATGTCATTGAAGAAGATGGAGTCTAGTGTAATCTTTATGATGTTATTGGTGTCATTTTGAGTGGGAAGTCATTGACATATTGTACTTGTTATCTGCTTTTTCTGGTTTTGAATTCTTTATAATGTAGTTGATAGACAAAGATCCAAGCAAGGCCATTTCCATGTTCTGGGCTGCTATAAATGCTGGGGATCGTGTGGATAGTGCGTTGAAAGATATGGCTGTTGTGATGAAACAACTGGATCGATCAGACGAGGCAATCGAGGCAATCAGATCATTTCGACATCTCTGCCCTCATGAATCCCAGGAGTCTCTTGACAACGTCCTCATTGAACTTTACAAGGTAAAGCCTATTTCTATTGAAAATATTAGTTGTTGGTTTCTATGATTGTCTTTTTAGGCCTCCTCTGAGCAATACAATGAGAGTTATTGCTTTATTGTTCTTTTTCTTGCAGAGGTCCGGGAGGATTGAAGAAGAGATTGAATTGCTCAAACACAAACTGCAGAATATTGAAGAAGGTATAGCTTTTGGTGGAGCCAGGACAAAGGTGGCACGATCGCAAGGGAAGAAGATTCAAATAACTATTGAACAAGAGAGATCAAGGTTGAAATTGCAGCTGTTGTTGTTTCTTAGTTCTCCTGCTTTCACTACATTTATCTGACTTTTGATCATCCAATAATGCAGAATACTTGGGAACTTGGCTTGGGCTTATATGCAGCAAAATGATTATGAAACTGCCGAACCATATTACAGGTAAGTTCCTTCATACACCAAAGTTTACATTGCTTTTTGGAGAAAAGAAGCATATGGAATTCATTTTGTCACAGGCAAGCTCTGTCACTGGAGACAGACAAGAACAAGCAGTGTAATCTGGCAATCTGCTTGATGCACATGAACAAGATGACCGAAGCAAAATTTCTGCTTCAGGCTGTAAGAGCTTCTGCTGGAAATAAACTGATGGATAGTTCCTACGCTAAATCCTACGAACGCGCTTCTCAGATGCTGACTGAATTAGAGCCCTCTGCTTTGAAGGAAAATCGGGGTAGCATAGGTTATGGACGTCAGAGAGCGTATGATTCGCCAGTTATATTAACACAACCAAGAAGACCCTCAGTGGGGTCTGATGACAGGGAACAGAGAAGGGAAAGATGGGGAAATTATGGACCTGGCAGTTCGAATAAACTGTCATCTGAGCGAAGTTTACACTCCGAAACAGTGCCATTTACACAGCCAAGAAGACCGTTTACTTGTGGGTTTAATTTCAGAGATCAGACAAGGGGGAAATGGGGAGAAGAAAAAGTGGTTGGGAGCTTCGTTCGCAAACTGTCGTTTGACCAAACTGTGACAGCTGAGAATGTGCAAGCAGCGCATGATGCTCTTGAGAATGTCAAAGAAGTACAAGTTGCAACTAATGATAAATCAGAAATAAGAATGCAAAAACCTGAAGCTGCTTGGAAAAGACGGTCACGGAGAGATAACATTGAGATGAAAGATGAAGTAGTGGTGTTGATGCAACCTTCTTCAGAATCAATAGCGAATAGAGACCAGAGAAGTAGTACTTGTTTGGGAAATGATGGTGGGTTTGTTGGAAAGGAAAGTGGAGCATTTGTGGATGGAAAGTGGACAAGAGATGCTGGGAAATATGGCAATGACCAGAGAAAATCTGCTTTGAAGGAGATTAATTCAACTGCAGTATTGCCTACAGGAGGACAGACCAAGGATAACAATGCAATAGTACTAAAAACTTTCATTGGTGATGAGACCACTGCAGAGAAAGTGAATTCAAGCCATGATTATTGCTCCACAGCAAAAGACAAAAAGAGTTGGGCAGACATAGTTGAAGAAGAAGAAAAAGAGCAAGAACTATCGTCATTTAAGAGAGAGGGGTTGGAAGAATTCAATGATGAGAATCTGAATTCTAACATAATTTATCCAAGTCCTCAGAATCAGGCAGACTACTTAAGCCGAAAGTTTGAAGACTCATTTGATCTGAATGATGGATATGACTCATCCGGAAGTGCCGATGCTTTGTATAGGAATTCAACAGTGCGGCGTTCTTTATGTTTTGATCAGCAACAGAGGCCTGAATCAACAGATTCCCTGTTGCCAATGAAAGATAAGGATTACCTGAAGAACGTTAACATGAAGAGGAGAAACAGATTGCAGGTTTTCCAGGACATAACTCCTTTCCCAGACAGTCCATGAACTTAAAAGCAGATTGTCCCTATAGTTCTGGTGCTGGTGCTGCAAGAACGTTAACGTGAAGAGGAGAAACAGATTGCAGGTTTTCCAGGACATAACTCCTTTCCCAGACAGTCCATGAACTTAAAAGCAGATTGTCCCTATAGTTCTGGTGCTGGTGCTGCAATGCTTGTTTAACTACCATTCAATTCATTTTATATTCTTGTAAATTCTTGGCTGCTCTGAGTGTGTGAATTCTGTAAACACATAACTCCTTTCCCAGACAGTCCATGAACTTAAAAGCAGATTGTCCCTATAGTTCTGGTGCTGGTGCTGCAATGCTTGTTTAACTACCATTCAATTCATTTTATATTCTTGTAAATTCTTGGCTGCTCTGAGTGTGTGAATTCTGTAAAAATGGATTGTGATTGAAGTAATTGTACAATTTGTGTTTTAGACATTTAATATTCATTGTGAATTGAAGATTGCATTTGAATTCTTTGAGAGTTCCTAGAAATATTTTTGTTGTCTTCTTTTTGTTCTTAACTTTTCCTATAAACAGAAAAGAGAAATGTTAGAGAGAGAAGCACACAAAGTTTGACACTAGTCCGTGATCTCTAATTCAATTACAAAACTACAGGATGATCTGATTAAAAAGAAGCATCTTTTTTAGTCAATTATCAAAGCACAATCTGCTTCATTTTTTCAATTCTATCGACCTTTCAATAAATTTCCTCATTCCATGAAGGCGTGGTCCATGGGTTGGTCCAATTGTGGGCATAAAGGTTATTTATTGGCTGCTGTTGGCATTCATATATGTGCTCTTGTTGAATATGAATTTCGTCAAAAAAAATTGACATGTCAAGGTCAAGAGTTGTAATTCCAAAATATTGATGACATAGGTCCAATGATTTCTTCATTCTTAAGACGAAATTCTTTTCCACAGGACTGCATTACAATGCTGGTTATGGTTTTTCAAATGTTTTCTTCTATTCATCAAGATGTTATTTACTTCTCATTGCACAATGAAGGTTGGAAAATGTGCATCTCAACACATTTTGTTTCTCTTATGTCCAGCATAGCTCAGAAAGACATTTCACCGAGATTCTAATATTATTCTGTTTAGGCCAAATAATTTGACAGATTTTGTATATTCTTATCATTCTGAGATCAAACATTGTAAGAAGCTTTCTGTCCAATGTGCCAGTACAAAGGCAACCAGTAGGGATTCATATACCGAACTAGGATTTTCTTGAATGACCAGCTTTCGGCTGGATAAAGCAAGAACTCTACTCACTTGGGCCAGATAATTTGGTTAGTGGTCGGTTCTCAATGATATTTTGGGTCTCAGAGGTCTAGCTTCTCAAGCCTTTATAAACAGGTTGGATACATATATACATACACACATTCATACACATATAGATGTCTCCTTAGGTACACCTATGGTATATATACACTTTGACAGAAAATAATAATAAATTAAGTGATTGTATTTTAAAATTATTGATTGTAATTTATCACAACTTTATTATATCTTATCACAACTAAATATGCTTCATTATAATTAGTAAATATGATCGATATGTACTAGTAAAAGAATTGATGATAATTAGAAAATTGAAAAACTTTATAGATGAGAAAACTATTTAAACTTTTGGAATTTAAATTCTTTAAATAGAAAACAAATATAATCCCCGTCTTTTAATAAATACTAATGCTTTATTATATGTTAGTTAGATACCACATAAAAATTTTCATTAACATTTTTGTCGAGTTATGATTAGAACACTCGAACAAAAAACCACCCAAATTTCAAAAATGGCTGAACTTATATGTTGTCCACATATGATCATAAACCATTGTCCCTAAAATTAAAAGAAAATCAAAGATCTCTGCTGATTAGGTTATATTGAAAGTAGTTAAGCAAGTGAATGAAAACTAAGTTTAAGTAGAGCAACATGTAGAGTCGAGCATCATGTGGATGAAAATGTCTTCCATGGGCCTATCCCATAATTGATGGTGGGGTAAGACAAACCAATCAAAAAAGTAAGGAAGAAAAAGACCAATAAAAAAGATAAAAAAAAAAATAATAATAATCGAATGTTATTAATTTGTTTCATCACATTAACGGTTGGATAGTCCATCTGAGAGAGTTATGTGTAGCCACTAGCATGCATTTTCTCGGCTCGTACTGCATGGAAAAGAAGCGCGAATGACGACTTGAACAGTTAACTCAACTTTTCTTAGAAAATCCCTTTCATTTTCCAGCTCAGTTCCTGGCAAATTTTTGTGCATGGGAAAATATTTAATCAGACTTTTGTGACGTCAATTTTAACAAATAATTTCTCAGAAATTGGTAGTTAGAGACATGAATTCTATCGTGATCTTGAGGTTTCCTGGAGATTAATTTTATGGTGATTTTAGTTTCAGGTGGACTCCCATTGAATTTGTTTGAAATATCATACATAAACCTTTTATACTTTATTAGACACTTTTTGTAAATTGTGATGAAATTACAATGAAATTTATAAATAAAACAATTAATTTTATGGGGATTTAGTTTCTGGTGGACTTCCATTGAATTTGTTTGAAATATCACAAAACTTTCATGCTTCATTAGACTAAATTTTGTAAATTGTGATGAAATTACAATGAAATTTGTTAAAAAAAAAAAAAAACCGTAGATTAAGCTCAATCAATTTCTCACCTACCATCGCTTATAGATTCCGACACATAAGAAACCTTCAATGGGAGGCTAAAATCTTCCCATCCATATATTTGTTAATAAAATTTTATTACATATTGTAGTTGCCAAAAACAAGGTTACAAAAATTGTTGATCGGTAATCGATCAGCGAAGTAGCGATTAACAATTTATCGGTTACTCAGTGAGTGATCAGTAAATACTGTTTTTGGAGAAAATTATTATTTTTCTTAAATCTTAGGATATAAACTGATTTTTTTAAAAAAAAAAATTTAGGGTCAAAATTAGATATTAGTTTATTTTTATCAAAGCTCAAAGAGGTTTGTGTAATTTGTCATGACATATTTATATTTTCTTAAACCCTATTCAGCAACCACCTCCACCCTCTCTCTCTCTCTAATGTCCGCTTCTTCTTATTCTTCTTCCCTTCCTTCTTCTTGCTTTTCTTGTTTTTCCTTTATTCTTCTTCCCTTCTTGTTGATGGAGACAATAATGAATGACGGAAATTGCAATGAATGACCATTTTTGTGTGGTAGTAGTTGGATGTTTTGTAGTAGTAGTTGTGGTGGCGGTTGGATTTTTTGTAGTAGCAGTTGTGGTGGTGGTTGGATTTTTTGCAGTAGTAGTTGTGGTGGTGTTTCTTATTTTTTGCTTCTTTTTCCCTTTTTGTTTATTTGTGTTTGTGGTGGTGGTTAGATTTTTTGGTGGTGGTTGGGTGTTTTCCAATCAATTGTGGTCGGTTTTTGTTGAGGTGGATCGATTATTCTACCAACCGACCGATTACTCATATCTTATGAGTAAGACTAGGGGTGGACGTTTTCGGGTTCGGGTTGGGTTGGGTTGAAAATCCCTCAACCCAACATGGGTTGGGTCGAAAATTTTTCAACCCAACCCAACCCAATCAATTCTTTAACCCAACCTAACCCAACTCAATAATTGTCGGGTTGGGTTGTGTTAAGTTGATCGGGTTAGCACCTCGCTCAAATACAAAACATTCATATTAATCAACTTGTTTAAATGCAAAACATTCTCATTGATCACATAATAGATTTAATACAAATAAAGTTTAAGCCACTACATAATTTAAAAAAAAAAAAGGTTCAATTCACCATAAAAAGACATAAATAAATAAATAAAATCTAGGACAATAATCCTAATAAAATTCATCAATGCAACTTATTTGCTATCATTAAAGTCTTCAAAAGGAGGGGTGGACGTTTTTGGGTTCCGGTTGGGTTGGGTTGAAAATCTTCCAACGCAACGTGGGTTAGGTTGAAAATTTTTCAACCCAACCCAACCCAATAATAGTCGAGGGGTTGGGTTGATTGAGTTAGATTTAATTTACCATAAAGGTACAAATGGTTTAGTTGATAGCTTTCTTAGTCTTGGTAATTTGATTACAGATAAAATAAATATAAATAAAGATCCAATTATTGTAAATAAAAGAGTAAATTTGACATAAACGTTGTCCTTAATCTTTATCTTGAACAAATATTTTTCTAGAGCGGGAAAAAAATCTTGGATTTAGAATTAGGGATAGACGTTTGTTGGGTTCGGGTTGGGTTGGGTTGAAAATTTTTTAACTCAACCCAACCCAATTTAATTTTCAACCCAATCCAACCCAACCCATTTAATTTTTTTTAAGATGTAACCCAACCCAACCCAATAAAAAATGGTCGGGTTGGGTTGGGTTTGTCGGGTTGGGTTGGAAATATCCACCCCTAAGTAAGACCCCAAATTTGGAGGTTATGGGGTCAATAGGGTGCTAATCAACAATTCATCGGAGATTTTTTACAGGTAACCGATGATTTTTACAACATTGGCCAAAAATCTCTAAGCCCACAATAGACCCAAAAAGTGATATGGTAGACCGCCCAATAAATCAGGTGATCCAATCCAAAGTCCAATAAACAATGGCCCAAACGCAGGAAAAGGCCAAGCCCAACAGTTTGGTTGATGTAGCCTAAGTTCGTAAAGCATTGGTTTAAGTAAGTAGTAGGCCGGCCTACTAGTCCGGTAGACATACCCCAGGCTAAGGAACCAACATTCCTACTTTGACTTGAACATAATTAAATCTAACCCATTTGAGACTCTTTTTTACAAAATAGGGATGAAGTTGGATGGGACATGACTACATCATCACCTAAAATCTAAGGATAACCATTGAGTGTTCCCAAGTTAACCATGATGCTATCTCCTAAGTTTACTCAAACTGGAAGAGTTTTCCTACTTTTTACGACTATGCTACCTATATAAAGAGGTACCAGCCTCATGGCAAAGGATCTAATTTAGACTCTTTATACTATCACTTTACTGGAGTACTTCCACAAGGGTTATATTCCAGACATATCACAACCTTCTCATCACTATCCCTCTACCACCAATGGATCTCCGATCATCATTTTCATGATATTAGGTCTCTAAACTGCCACGATATGCAAGACCTCTATTACATACAGAAGTGAGGCCTACTAACTTGGGCGACATAATTTGGTTAGTGGTAAGTTCTTAATGGTATTTTGGGTCTTAGAGGGCTAGTTTCTCAAGCCCTTATAAACTAGTTGGATCATTGCAGGGATATACATACATATATATATGCACATTCTACGGTACACTTAAATATCGATACACTTAACAACTACAAATGTGTGATTGTATTCTACAATTTTTTTATTGGATTTTATTATATCTTATTACAATTATAAGCTAGATAATATTTATAACAATTGATTATATTTAGTTATAATAAGATATAATAAAATATAATTAATAATTTTAAAATATAATCAGTTTAGGTGTATCGATACTCAGATGTATTGTAGACTACCTCAATATAGATGCACACACATTTTACGGTATACTTGAATATCGATACACATGATAACTATAAATGAGTAATTGCATTCTAAAATTTCTAATTGTATATATATATTTTTTATATATGATTATATATTTTTTATTATATCTAATTATAACTAAACGAGTCATATTACATTTATAACAATCGATAACATTGGGTTATAATAAGACATGTTTTGTTGTAATAAGATATAATAAAATATAATAGTAATTTTATAGTGTAATCAATTCAGGTGCATTGATACTCAAGTATATTATAGAGGACTCATATAGATACATTTGGGTATCAATACATCTGATACTGATTATATTATAGATTACTTATTTATTATATTTAATTATAATTAAATGAGTCAAATTAAACTTTAATGACTCATATATAATATAATATAATATAAAAAATACAATCAGTCATTTATAATTATCATGGATATCCATATCCAACCAAGTATATTATATAATGTGTCATATATATATCCTAATTTTTTTGCTCAAATAATATGACATGAGTTGTCAACGCAATATTGATTATCACATCATTTCATGATTTATATGACATGAGTTGTCAACGCAATATTTATTATCACATCATTTCATGATTTACATTATATTAACAGTTTAAATACCAAAATGGTAGTAATTAATTTTTTGAAATGAAAAATTGATCACATTCTTGAGAGGGAGGGAGAAACCCATTTTTTTTTATTTCACTTAAGAAAGCACATTACAAAAAGTTGGGGCAAAAATCTACTTCTTGTGAACCATGGTTTTATGGATCTATAATGTGCTCGTTTAAATTTGCTGGAAATGTGAGATCTTTAATGAATGTTTGAACTATCTGAATGTTCTCAAGAAAAGTATCCTTCATGTACCAATCACTAACAAATTTATAAGGTGAAGCGAATTTTCTAAGTTTCTGCAGCAATAAAAAAATTTTGGTTGGAATTTATGTGTTGATGTATCTTAACCTTTATTACAATTTCTACTTTCTTATTGTTTACTGCAACCACACGGAGTAAGAACAGAAAACTAGTCACTAGATTGTTTAGTGTCTATGGTAAAGCTAAATTTTCATTTGTTTTCCCATCATCTTTTTTTTTCTTTTTTCTTTTTTCCCCAATCACATGTAGCCTCTAGGTTTAGCCATCTTCAAATCACTTGTCTGGTGTGACAAGTTTTTGGACTCTTTGCACAAGTTTTTGGACTTGATTCTCTCTTCTGTGCTTGCTTTAATTGTCTTGAGTCTCATTTTAATCTATTTCTAGGTAAATGTGAGGACAATGATCAACAATTCTAGATACACCTAAATGTTACGATTACAATTTTTGGATGATCAAGGGTACTTCAATTTTTCTTCCTTTTTTTTGTTTTTGTTTTTGTTTTTTAATTTATTGGGAAGATGTAGAAGGATCATTGAACGATTTATTAGAACTCCCATTAAGAGATATTTGGATTGATCGATCATAATGGTTTGCTTGAAATCTTTTTCATGAATTCCTCTTAGTAGGGACCAAATTGGGGACGGGCCACTTGAATGGTTTAGATTCCTGATAATTGAAACTCGCATGAAGCTATGGCTTTGCTTTAATGTAGGTTAGTCAATATGGGTCCAATTGGGTTGCATTTTTTTCATGTTGCAAGCAGTGTTTGTTGGACACAACCATGGATTGGACTAGTGTTGCACTTAATAGGAAACCATGGCTTTGCTTTACTAGACATATATTGTACATGTGGCCGCTACAAAAATTGGCCTAAAGGAGCTACTATTCTGGAGATCATTCAACGGCCTTTCTGGCCTTCAATAATGGATTAGGATGGAAGATAGTCTATACATTGGGAGGTTTTCTTCTTGTCTTGGATTCTTTATATCCGATGTGTATAATAAAGGGAAAGTCAAATGTTTCAAAACAAGCTAAAATGAAAAAAGAAAAAAAAAATGTGCATGTGTTCTCGTTCTTTTTTATCAACGATAGACCAAAGTCTTTTGTTAATTCCTGATAAAGAATTCTTCATACTGGGAATCATTGCTTACCTTAAAGAATTCACAACGAACTTGGCTCATACTTGACAGCTACTAGTGTTTCGATCATATTTTGTATCAATCTTTGAAATCAATAATTAGTTGACAAATGGATTTGTTTGTTCTAATGTCTTAGCAGGAAGCCATATTTTCATGTTCATATCAGGTTTCTCACTCGATTCATCTGAACTTGTGTTAGGTTTGTAACTAGTACTCCAAAGGTTATCTTTAATTAGTTCGAAAGTAGATTAAACGAAGTCTATTTTTGGCCCGTAAAATATTATTGGAAAGATTAGTTTGTCTAGAATTAATCCAACGCCACAAACAACACCAAGAAATGAGATTGAACGCACCAACACACTCCCCAAGAAACCTGTAGGGTCAGTTTTGGATAGAAAAGGGCTTCTTAGGGATGTTCATATTCTAATTGGTTTATGATTTTTTTGGGAGACAAGAACATGTGTCCAGTAAAGGGTCTAGAGTTATTTTATGACCAAATATACTCATTCTATAAATATGAGTTTATTCTTTGTTTGAGTTACACCTAAATAGAGAGTTGAGAGAAAATTTAGAGGTTAGGGGAGAGTAATGTATGTAGTTGTAACAATTTACTACATAGTGATTATTCTCTGGTCGTTCTATGGGTCATGGTATTTTTACTCTCCGTTTTGGGATTCCACCTAAAATTTGTGTCATGTGATTTGTTGATATTTTCTATCACTCAATATTGTTTGCTATGTGTTGATACTATACTTTTGCATGGTTGATTTTTTTTTTTTCAACAACTGGTAACAGTGTGACCTAATATGTTTAGCATTCAAAGTAGACATGTCTTTGATTAAGATGCACTTGGTAATGTTTGAAATTGAGAAACTTGATGGAAAGATCAATTACTTTTGGCTCGTGGCAAGTACAAGTCAAGAATATTCATATCCACTCTGAGTTGGGCAAGGCAAATGAAGGGCAAGTTAAATTCTATAGTCTCAAACTAATTTAATAAGCAACAGGTACTCATTCTGAAAAATCTAGGATGAGCAATGATGATTATGAAGAAGTCAATGAAAACACTGCAAGTGCGATATGAACATGTCTGGTCAATAAAGCTTTTGCAAACGTTCAAGGAACGTCTACTTGAAAGAAGTTTGGGAAAGGCTTGAAGAATTATATAGAGTGTCTACAATCGGTTTACCTAAAGGAGCAATTTCAGCATGAAACTTTCTGATCATCTAAAAGTGCTCAAGGGATTATGGTTGAACTAAACTCTATTGGAGTTAAAATTAATGAAGAGGATAAAGTGTTAAAACTCATATGGTCCCTTCCTTATTCATATCCATACATGGACCCTATTTTGATGCATGAAAATTTGACTATAAGTTTTAGGGAGGTAGCAAATGCATTAATCTATGAGGAAAAGATATTGACTAGTGAAGGCAAAATTCTGAAAATTAAGCATTTATAGTCAGGATTGGGTAAAATAAGAACTCCAAGAAGAGAGTGGTTTGCTGAAGTAAGGATAATCTAGGTGTTAGAAGAAGAATTTTCTGAAGAATGAAGCAAGTTCGACAAAGGGCTCATAAATTTCTTAGTCAATTATGAATTACCTAACCATAATATATAGGTGGGATGAATAAGTTGTAGTAACTTTTTATGGATTTTAAAATTTGATGCACAACGAAAAATAAAGGTGAAAGAAAAGATAATGGACACATGATTTTTACTTGGAAAACCTTAGAAGGTGAAAATCACTAGACTAGAACCCTTTATATTCACTTTTGATTGAAACTCTATTAGTAATAATGGATCACAAATATCATTCATTATAACCCTCTTGCCTAGCTGTCTATCCTCTCTTTATCTACTAGTAGTTCAATCCCATCCTTCACAGACCAAATCGATAATTCCATCTATCAGCTTCGTTACACTCTCAAATCCAACTCTTTGACTCATGAGCAAGTGACTCCTTACTCCTTGACTCTCCAAGAAAGCAAGACCGTATGATGATCGGACCGTCAATGCACACACACGTAAATTTATATGCAATGACAAGTAATGTGCTTGATCAAAATATGTTATGAAAATTTAGATACAACTATGCTCTCAAACTAATAATCTAGACTTTAGAACGAAAAACAATTGTCTCTTAATACTCTCTCAATAACCGAGTTTGCAAAATAAAAACCATAATGAATTATGTGAGAAAGATAGCTATTTGTAGCAAAATTGATTTAGAATTTAAAACAGTTTAGAGAACTGTTATGCCTATTTTTTGGGACTGCAAAAATGGGCTGGTGAAAGCCCATAGAACCAATCCAATAAACTGACCCAGCTCTCAGCTCGCAGGTCGTAGGTCCCAACTCGTAGCTCGCAGGTCTCAGCTCGCAGCTCTCAGCTAGCTCAGCTCTCAGCTCCAGCTCGCAGCTCTCAGCCAGCTCGCAGCTCTCAGCTAGCTCAGCATTCAGCTCTCAGTTAGCTTAGCTACCAGCTCGCAGCTCGCTAGAGCCAGCTCGTAGGTACCAGCTTGCAGCTCTTAGGTAGCTCAACATTCAGCTCTCAGCTACTAGCTCTCAGCTCGCTAGAGACAGCTCGCAGCTCTCAGCTAGCTCAGCATTCAGCTCTGAGCTAGCTAGTCAGCATTACTCAGCTTACTTTATGCGCAGCTTGTTACTTGTTATACCCATTTTCTGGATCGGCCCGAATGGTCCAACGCAGGCCTCATTTATTTAAATAGAAGCAAGGGCCCAGGAGGCCCAAGGATGGAACCAGTGGCTGCCAGCCCAGCTCATGAGGTCGCCCAGGTCGTAAACCGGCAACAGTTCTTAAGATGCCCCTTGCTCGTACCTTCAACTCGGGGAGCTCGCGAGCTCGCATGGACCCCCAGATCGCCTAACCTTTCCTCTTGGCCATGTCAGCTCTCCTCCAGTGTGTATCACCTGGCTGACCAGAAGGCTTACCCAGGGGATATCGTGCACGACAAGTTGTCAGAATTACCAACTCTTATGATTTCCCGCTGGAAACTGCTTACACAATTACCCAGAAGCATTTAATGAAGTGAAGACTTCTTCAGGTATATTAAATGCAGATCTGTGCAGGAAGAAAATCATCATTATCTTTACAATTAATGCAGCATGACAATGTCAGGATTAGTTAAAACTAGCCGTTGCCAATAACGTGTGTAACTTTCTTTGTATTTTTATATTGTCATCCCCCCTCCTCTATAAAGGTGGGAGACATTTTTACTGTACCAACAAGCTTAACATACTAGAAAACTGTCACTCTGCCGAAAGTATCCCAGAGTGGCCGTGGACGTAGGTGCAGTCACCGAACCACGTAAAAAACCCTTGTGTTCTCTCTCTCTCTTTCTCTTTAACTTCTTGCTGATCACCTTATTAAATCCGACCAACCACCAAGACTGACATTCTTTCACCTGAATTAATCACCACCAACCTTGAACTTTATTAATTACCTATTTATTATCCTTTCATCATCACGACCAAAACTGTTAATTAATTACCAAGTTCGCCGTCTGGACCCCAGAATCTCTGGTTGACCGTTTCCGAACGTCAACATTACTCAAAGCGGACAATTAATGTCAAATCTTCCAGAACAGGTAGTTACCTGATTTGATCGTGATTCTCTCACCAGATATGGAGGTTGATTCAAATTCAAATTCGGTCAACCTTATCTCAGAATTGAAGGAGCAGTTTCCTGATTCTATTCAAACAAATTAGGAAGTGTAATTAATTCATGATTCTCTTCCTTATTTTTCCTGATTATTTGGGAAATATAATTAATTCGGGATTATTTTCCTATTTTACTGCAACCAGAATTGTAACGTCTCTTCCCTTATAAATAGGGGTTAAAATCATTGTAATCAAGGGAGAAGATTGAATAATATACTGTCACTCTGCAGAGATTAAGAGAGACAGTCGTGGACGTAGGCTTATTATTGCTGAACCACGTAAAATGTTTTGTGTGTCTTCATCTTACTGGGTTCTTTGCTGTGTTATTTTCTTGGTTTTCTGTGTTTTCTCACATTGATTGCAGGTATTGGACATTGATTACTCGTCGACTGAAATTCAACGTCGACATTTTGGCGCTAGAAGGAGGGCTCAGGCTGCAATTTGTCCAGTTTTGATTTCTCAGTTTTCAACAATGGCAAGAACCAAACAGACCAAGTTCATGGGCTCACAGGCTGATCAAGCAGAGAGCCAGACCAGTCAGCATCAGCGCAATGTGTAGCAGATGGATGATGCACCCATACATGCAGCAGGCCCATCGTATGGTCAGGCAATAGGTACTGCAGCAGGCATGCCACCCTTGCCCCCGCGCCAATCTGTTCCAGGCGCGCCAGTTGAGGGGTTGCAAGCATTAGAGGCTACTGTCAGACAACTCGCTGATACTGTGAATTTATTGGTGCAAGCCCAGGCGCAGAACGCACCCAGGATCAGAGTTGCTGCCCCGATGCAGGCGTATTAACAACATGAAGCAATGCAGATGCCCGAAAGGCCAGCGAGGGATGTGTCACGACCTGCTGGCTCAGCTCGCTCCTCTAATGCATGCCCTAGAGCTGAAGGTCACCCTATTCAGGAAGAAATAGAAGTCGCACACCCTGCAAACCTAGTGATAAGGGTAAGCCAGGATGGAAACAGACGGGTAGAAGCCGGTCATGATAGAGCCCGAGCTGCATCTCGGCATATGGATGAGGTGGATGAGCGACATGCAAGGTCACATCGGGTTGGTGGCTCGTTCGGAGGAAACGAGAGGTATGAACCAGAACCCCACTCTCCAGGTCGCAACTGCATAAGGCGATATGAGCCTAGAGACCCACAGGTGGAAGAACTTCTTCAGAGGGTCCAACAGCTTGAAGCGTAACCTAGCGCTCCAGACCAACGTGAGCATTACGGGGAAAGGACTCCGTTCACCAGAGAGATTGAGACGCAGCCTCTCCCTCTAAGGTTCAAGATGCCAAATATTCAGCAGTACAATGGGGACAGTGACCCCTATGACCATCTTGACGCATTTAATGTTCAGATGGACTTACAGACAGATAACTCGATGGTGAAGTGTCGCGTATTCCCAGCTACTTTAGGGGATATTCCACAGGCTTGGTTTAAGAATCTTTCAGCTCGTAGTGTAGGGAGTTGGGAAGAGTGTCAGCAAAAGTTCGTCAGCCAATACTGGGCTTTGAAGAGGCAGCTCGCACCACTCTGCCACCTCGCTACAATCTTTCAACAACAGAACGAGTCCTTGAAGGATTACATTACCAGGTTCAGACGTGAGGTCACTAATGTGGAGAATCCCTCAGATGAATGCATCATAACCGCGATCTCAGCCGGACTTCGTAAGAATGGGAAGTTCTATGAGAACATTTACAAGTCTCCAGTGAAAGACTTGGGCAAGTTCTACGAGCGAGCTGCCAAGGAGATTAGATGGGAGGAAACCTTCGGCTTTAAAAACTCTAACCAAACAGATGAATTGGGCAGTCTCAACCAGTTGAGGAAAAGAAGCAATGGTGGAAATTGAGGTGAAGGTCAAAGTAACAGTGTAAATAGTCAGGTCGCTAAGAAGGTTAAGAATGAACCCAAAAGCGAGCGACCTCAGCATCAAGGTCGTCATGATAGCTACAACACCTTATCAGATACACAGGACAAGATCTTTGCAATGGAAAAAGAGAAGGAGGACTTCGGAAAACCCACTCCTATGAAGACCCCCACCAAGTTCAGAAACAAGAACAAGTTTTGTAACTATCATGATGAAGTCGGACATAATACTTCGCAATGCCGGGATTTAAAGGAAGTCATTAAGGATCTAGTCAATAAAGGTCGCTTGGAAAACTATGTAGTGCGACCAGCGAACCTGTGACCTCGACAGCCCCCAAAGCAAATATGATAGCAGCCCCAGCGGGCTCCCAAGTAAGACATGAATCTGCAGTGTATTCGCATCCAACAGGTCATGTCTGTAACTTGTAACTTGTTTTTTTTGAAAACAATAAAAGCTTCAAACCTCTTTATTGTTTTATGATTACTTTATGGTGCTATATTAGCTAAGGTCTTAACCCTCTGGACAATCTCATAAATTTAGCTGTTAGCTGAGGTCTTAACCCTCTGGACAGCCCCATAAATTTAATTGTTAGCTAAGGTCTTAACTCTCTGGACAGCCTTATAAATTTAGTGATTAGCTGAGGTCTCAACCCTCTGGACAGCTCCATCAATTTAGCTGTTAGCTGAGGTCTCAACCCTCTGGACAGCTCCATCATTTTAGCTGTTAGCTGAGGTCTTAACCCTCTTGACAGCTCCATAAATTTAGCTGTTAGCTGAGGTCTCAACCCTCTGGACAGCTCCATCAATTTAGCTGTTAGCTGAGGTCTCAACCCTCTGGACAGCTCCATCATTTTAGCTGGACAGCTCCATCATTTTAGCTGTTAGCTGAGGTCTCAACCCTTTGGACAACTCCATAAATTTAGCTGTTAGCTGAGGTCTTAGCTCCTTCTGGACAGCTCCATCAATTGTACTGTTAGCTGAGGTCTCAACCCTCTGAACAGCTCTACTCAGTTTCAGTTTCAGCTCGCTAGCTCAATAGCTTCAGCTAGCTACTCAACAATTTCAGCTAGCTACTCAACAACTTCAGCTAGCTACTCAGCAACTTCAGCTAGCTACTCAACAACTTCAGCTAGCTACTCAGCAATTTCAGCTAGCTACTCAACAATTTCAGCTAGCTACTCAACAGCTTCAGCTAGCTACTCAGCAATTTCAGCTAGCTATTCAACAGCTTCAACTCGCTACTTAACATTCATCAACTTGACTCGAAGGGCTTGCTCTATTCTTTATTATCTCTCAAACTCCACTATCGTGAACGAGAGCTTGTCAGACAACTTGTTCAGCTTTTTCTTCTCCTCGAAGACTTAAACCCCCAATCACTTCATCGTTCTTATAGTGGTCTGAAATGCAACAAATAAACACTTGACCAAGAATAGTCATCATGAGTCAAGTAATGAGAAAGAACCTGAAAAGGCAGCATAGTAGATAGTAACACATTGGCTTTTACTAGCGGACTTTAGCTCTCAGTCTGAAGATCGCACTAAAAGCTGGGGCTTATGTTATACCTAGTTTTTGGGACTGCAAAAATGGGCTGGTAAAAGCCCATAGAACCAATCCAATAAACTGACCCAACTCTCAGCTCGCAGGTCGCAGGTCCCAGCTTGTAGCTCGCAGGTCCCAGCTCGCAGCTCTCAGCTAGCTCAGCATTCAGCTCTCAGCTAGCTCAGCTCAGCTCTCTAGCTCAGCTCAGCTCGGTTCTAGCTCGCAGGTACCAGCTTGCAGCTTTCAGCTAGCTCAGCATTCAGCTCTTAGTTAACTTAGCTAGCTAGCTCGCAGCTCAGCTCCAGCTCGCAGCTCGCTAGAGACAGCTTGCAGGTACCAGCTCGCAGCTCTCAGCTAGCTCAGCATTCAGCTCTCAGTTAGGTAGTCAGCATTACTCAGCTCACTTTATTCGCAGCTTGTTACTCAGAGCGGACAATTAATGTCAAATCTTCCAGAATAGACAGTTACATGATTTGATCGTGATTCTCTCACCAGATATGAAAGTTGATTCAAATTCAAATTCAGTCAACCTTATCTCGGAATTTAAGGAGCAGTTTCCTGATTCTATTCAAACAAATTAGGAAGTGTAATTAATTTATGATTCTCTTCCTTATTTTTCCTGATTATTTGGAAAATATAATTAATTCGGGATTCTTTTCCTATTTTACTGCAACCAGAATTGTAACGTCTCTTCTCCTATAAATAGAGGTTAAAATCATTGTAATCAAGGGAGAAGATTGAATAATATACTGTCACTCTGCAGAGATTAAGAGAGACAGTCGTGGACGTAGGCTTATTATTGCTGAACCACGTAAAACGCTTTGTGTGTCTTCATCTTACTAGGTTCTTTGCTGTGTTATTTTCTTGGTTTTCTGTGCTTTCTCACATTGATTGCAAGTATTGGGCATTGGTTACTCGTCGACTGAAATTCAACGTCGACAAGAACTTTCCTAAGTTAGGTTACTATTTCAATTTAATGATGACTTAGTCTTTAATTAGGAAAACTATTTAAGAAGTCCCAAAACAAGTTAAGAACCAACTTATTTTTCACATATTGATCCCTATAATCATATATTTTTATCACAAAAAAAAAAAAAAAATCAAAAGGGAATAATATGAAAGTGAGAAGGAAAATAAAATTTGTGCATAGAAGAGTTGACAATTACTAGGTGGCTACTGGAGTGGTCACCCCAACAGTCACTAGCAAAATCTTACTGCCAACCACCACTAGGTACCCCACTCTAATAGCGGACTAATGATGGTCTTGTTGTTTTCCTTCAACTCTGCATGTCTTTACAATTTTAGTTATAAATTCTTTATTTTATCTTATTTTGACTCATTGTATTTTCCTATGGTTAGCTAAAACCTATGCCTTACTATAAGAAATTAGGTCTACGACATTGTGTAAAATACATTGCTGTAGCTTTTCATAGCATACGGGTGCACATTGTTGATGTGCCTATTACTATAGTGCTAAAGGGTTAGGGTTTATGACAACTCTCATTGCATGTTGTGGTAAGTTATAACAACATGCATATAATGTTTCCATATTGTCATACACGTCTATGACAACATTATATGCACGTTGCCATAGATGTTAAAAGCAACATGATGTGCACAATGCGATTGATGTTGAAAGGAACGTTACGTGCATGTTGCCATAGATGTTGAAGGTAACATGGTTTGCATGTTGCTATTGATTCTCAAAACAACATTGCATGAATTTTGCTATTGATGCTAAAGGCAATTATATTTATCATCTAGCTTATTGTATATCATATAAATTTTTCAACATTGCACATGTTTTAACAAGTTTCATTTCCATTTAAATAATAACACATATTTAATAATGCAACTAGTATATAACTCCAAAAAGAGTCTCATTTCTATTAGAATTGTCACGTATCAACATCAAGTCTTTAAATATTATAGTTGGATCTTTTTCTATCAGTTTAAGCTTTTGATCTAATAGTAACTAACATGGTCTTAGAGTTTATGGTTCTATAAATTTTTCTTTTTTTTTTTTTTTTTGTTTTTGAAAAAAATTATTTTCACTATCTTTGGTTTTCTTTTATTTCTATATTCATTTTATTTCAGCCACACCATCGTGGTTTTGTATCACCTCATTGCCACTATCGGTTGTTGTCCGATTTGAATTTGCTCACACCATCAAATGCACCACCATCTCACTGCCAAATGCACCATAATCTCATCCTAGAGTGTTTATTTCAAGCTTTTTCAAAACAATTAGCAATTTCTTATGACTACAGTTGACAACAAATTGGGTACTACTATTTCTTGTTCTACTTTAGTGCACAATCTTGCATCTATGCTTTATCAAATCATTTTCAAATATGTTAATTCATCCGCTTTTGTTCCCTCTATGTTAGTAGGTAATTCCTTTTAGTATTCTAATTCAACTTGTTGTAATCATATAACCTCTCACTCTACACATTTTTTTGTACAATCAACTTCTTTTTACCTATCATTTTTATAAACAATGACTCATCCATGTCTATTCAACATATAGACAATATCTCTACTGATAACTTATCCTTACAAAATACATACTTCATTCCTAAACTTATCTTAAATCTTATCTCTGTGGGTCAATTTTATAAACTTGGTTTTGATGTACATTTTACTTCTTTTGGTTGTTATGTGCAGGATCCACAAATAGGAAAGATTCATGGGATAGGCCATAAAGTTAGACATTTGTTTGAGCTCATTCATCTTCAACTATCTTCATGAGTTTTCTCTCTTTATCAGTCTGCCGCTAGTTCTTCATTTTCACTATTAAATCTTTGGTACTCACAGTTAGATCATGTTTCATTTAGTCGTCTACGTTTTTTTATTGTCTAATGGACATTTAGGCTCTATAACTAATGATCATGTTGATTGTTTATCTTGTCAGTTATTGAAACAACATGTATTACCTTTTCGTTATAGTGATTAAGTTTTTGAAGCACCATTTGACTTAATTCATTTAGATATTTAGGAACCCTCACCAATAACTACAATGGGGGAATCCAAGTATTTTGCTATTTTTATAGATGATTATTCTCGTTATACATGACTTTATCTTATGCATAATAAGTCTGAATTATCTAAAATTTATTATGATTTTATTTGAATGATTTAGACTCAGTTTTTCAAATCTATTAAAATTTTACAAACTAATAATGTCATGGAATATCGAGATACTGCATTTCTTAATCTATTGAGTCAAATAGGTACTATATATCATCGTACATATCATAGTACATCGCAATAGAATGGAAGTGCTGAACGCAAATATAAACATATTCTTGAAACTATTCGTGCACTTCTCATATTTGCTTCTTGTCTTGAAAAATTTTAGGGAGAATCTGCATTAACAACAATATACATTATTAATCGAGTTCCATCTTCTTTCATTGATAATCAAACTCCTTATGAACGATTTTATGGTGCTCATTTAAACTATTAAAATCTCGAAGTTTTTTGATGTGCTTGCTTTGTTCTTCTTCATCCTCATGAATAAAATAAACTAGAGTTTAGAGCTAGCTTGTGTTTTTTTTTTAGCTATGATATTGAACACAAGGGTTATCATTATCGAGATTCTATCTTAAATCACTTTCGCATCTTTCGTCATGTTGTCTTTTGGGAATAAAAAATGTTTTCATCCACGTCTAAATTTTACACATCACATACTTCTCTTTATACACTCTTTATAGATCCTACTATTCCTTTGTTCCCTGATAACATTGATTTAATTATTCTCTCAAATAGATGTTTCTTATGCTATTTGGTTGATTCTTGAATAGTCTTATCCATCTATTGATCTTGCACTAAAGTCTTCTTGCCAAATCTTAATCACTGCTCCTTATCTTGCACTCGAGTCCTCTTGCTCAATCTCATCTGTTACTCCTCCTCCTCGTCGCTCTGATCGAGTAAGCAAACTACTTATAACCCTTTAAGATTTTCATTGTTTCTTTACTATCCTTTCTTTTTATGAGTCTCAATCCTATTAAAAGGCTAACACTAACCTTGTTTGGTAGCAAGCTATGATTGAAGAATTGCAAGCTCTTGAGAAGACTCATACTTGGGACATGGTTGATCTTCCTCCAAATAAATATGCCATCGAGTGCAAATGAATATATAAGATCAAAACAAAATTAGATGAGTCTATTGAGAGACATAAAGCCTATCTTGTGGCCAAAGGTTTTCCCTAAGAGTGCGATATTGATTATGAGAAGCCATTCGCACCAATTGCTAGATTTACATCTACCCGTAGCTTATTGACAATCGTTGCAATCAAATGGTGGAAATTATTTCAAATAGATGTGAAAAATGTTTTTCTTAATAAGGATCTTATTAAAGAGGTATATATAACACCACCACCACGGTATCCACTCTCTCCACATAAGGTTTGTCGTCTTCATCGAGCATTATATGGGCTAAAACAGGCTTCTAGAGCTTGGTTTGCCAAATTCTATTCTACCATCATGTAATATGGCAAAACTTCAGCTCTTATGATTCTGCATTGTTTCTTCGCAAGACCAATCATAGTTCTGTTTTTTGTTTTTTTATATGGATGACATGATAATTACAAATGACCATATTGCTAGTATCTCTTACCTTAAAACTTATCTCTAGTAGCAATTTGAAATGAAAGATCTTGGTTCTCTCAATTATTTTCTTGGTCTCGAAGTCTCTTCTGACTTTTATATATACTATCTTTCACAAGAAAAATATATTTAGGATATTCTTACTTGTGCTGGCTTAACTGATGGTAAAATCAATACTAGTCTCTTAAAGGCTAATGTTAAACTGATGCATTTCGAAGGTACACCACTCAGTGATCTCACTCTTTATTGACAGCTTGTTGGTAATTTTGTTTATTTGACCATGACTCTACTGGATATCATATATGCCATGTATATTGTCAGTCAATTTATGTCCACTCTTTATTCCACTCATTTTGCTACTATCATTCATCTTCTACGATATCTTAATGACATGATGCTTTATAGCCTTCACTTTTATGTTAACCCTTCTTTAGAGTAATGTGTTTATTTAGATGTTGATTAGTCTAGTGGTCTTACTAATTAATGATCTACCACTGGTTTATGCTTCTTTTTTGGTGACTCCTTCATCTCATGATGTAATAAGAAACAGATTGTTATATCTCGATCCAGTATTAAAGCTGGATGTTGGGCCCTCATTGATACTACTCAGGAACTTATTTGGTTGCACTAGTTATTTGTTGATATGGGAGTTCACCATGTTAGGCTATTCCTATCTGTTGTGACAATTATAGTGCTATTTAAATTGCCCATAATGATGTCTTTCATGAATGTATCAAACACATTGAGATTGATTGTTATTTTGTTCAGTAACATGTTCATCGTAATATTAAACTTCATTTGGTCTCTTCTGTTGATCAGCCCACCGATATCTTCACCAAAGCTCATTATCAAGGACGATTTCGTGAATTGATTTTTAAATTCAAGCTTGCATCCATTTCGCTATTTTGAGTTTGCGGGGTGATGTTCACATACAAGCAAAGTCAACCCTTTATATCAATAAGATCAATCTTTTCCATTCATACAATATATGATTTTGTTTCCATATATAAGTTATTCTCTTACCTTTTTATTTTTCTCCTTGGCCTATAAATAAGCTCTATCTTGTACATTATAAATATAGTGAAATACATATTATTTTATCTATACATTAACATAGTATCATAGCTTAAAGGCCCATGGTTCAAATCTTCTCCTCTTTATCTCAAATTTTTCTTATTGTACATGTTATACAGTAGGTGGCGTTTAGTATGCATCCGTTATCTATCACCTATCCACGTTGCACGTGAGAGAATATGTCACATGTTAACTTCAAGTCTTTAAATACCGTAGTTGGGCTTTTCTTATCAACTTAAACCTTTAGGTTTGATAGTAATTAACAAGAATAATAACATATTTATCAATACAACTAATACGTAACTCCATAATCAGCTAGTAGATGTAGCAGTTTCCAAAACAAAAATGAAATTTATATCTTAGAATTAACATATATTCTTAGATTTACAAAATATTAATCAACCATTCAAACCTATTAACTTCATACACAATCAATGTTCTCTTGATTTTTCTTCACTCTGTGCAAAGTTAATATCCTCTTGATTCTCTTACCAATTAATTTATTTGTAAAATATTAAATTATATCAAAACTATTAGACATTGTTAAATAACCGATAAAAACAAAATATGACATTTGCATACATAGATAAGACTATATAAAATATTAGCTCTTCAAAGGTATGTATCAAAAAAAAAAAAAAAATCTTCAAAATAAAACCTTAATAGCACATTTGAAAACGTGCTTCGTGGATATACATATATATATATATTATTAACAAGATATCATAAGTAATGAATGCCTGGAAATGTAACTCTAAGCACAATTTCAGACTTAGACATTGTGAAAATTATGCAAACACACATCATAAGTTATGAATGCACATCTATAAGTCATAACACTACATGCTGAAGCTTTTAAGACATGATTTACTAAATATATGACCATGAGTACAAACCAGGCATTGATTGATCACATTAAAAACAAAAATTTAAAAAAAAAAAAAGAAAACAAAAAGAAACTGTAGGTGATTCTCTAGTTGGATCTCCACTTCCAAAGATGTATAGGCAATGGAGATGAAAAATACCTATTTGCTGTAAACTACCTAAATTTTTGCCTATGTTAGGATTATTCAATATTGTAACTTAATATGTTATGTTGTAACTTAGATTAAACATCATACATACAAGTTGCATGTTGTAAAAAATTTAATGCGAAAATAATAAACAATAATAAAGTTAATCAACACAAGAATATTTTTAACATGATTTGGTATTTAACCTACATTCATGAGGCCTTACCCTTAAAATCAACATAAGATGAAGTACACGTTCATTAGCACTGTTTCAGCAAGTTCTCATTGCTTTCATAGTTGACAGCAGCTTGAAATCCCTTCAACCTGTGAACTTGTCTCCTCTCTCAATGACTAAATGTCTTGTTATCCTAACAAGTATTCACTCTAGACTATCCAGTCAAACTGACCTAAGTCTAGCACACAAACTTAGAGAACAAACCTTTTTAAGGATTACAAAACAATATCTGACAATCTCTTGATGAACATGCACTCTTTTAACTCATGAAAATCAACAAATAAACTACCTAGAGTCAAGAAACTCTAATTCATGCACACACACACACACACACACACATATATATATATATATATATGCAATTTGACAAGATAAAATCTCTCTCGTTCTACACTCAAAACTGTATATAAAAACTACAAGCACTTTTAGACTATGCTATTGTGTATTGCACTACTTGCTTCTCTCAAAAATCCACGTAGCAGCCAATTGTTCTCTACCTATTTATATTCATATGCATCGCACCTTTTTTGTCAAAAAAATAACCTAAAAGTTAATTATAGAAACTAATTGATAGAGAATAAAATCTGCATTAATAAAAATTAAACTAAGAAAGGAAACTTCCCTATTTTGTCTCCATTGATCGAACGCATAAGAAAATAATATCTTTAATCGTCGAAATATGGAATCAAAGAAATGAATGAAGTTTCCTGCAATACAAAAGATTAGTTGATAGATAAAATACTTTCCATAATCATGGAAAGATATTTTCCAAGTTTCATAAGTCAACAATAAAGAAATTTCCTTATAAAAAGATATTTCATTCAATTTAAAGCTATAAGGAAATTATGCACTTTATTTATGACAATAATAATATTGAATAATTATACATTCACTCAATAAGTTAGGCAAACATTATAAAAACATGAATAAAACACTTTTGAAATTATTTAGAAAACTTGCATTGGAATCTGCATTGAGAACTATCAGGAAAAATTCATTATAACATCAAAACTGATGTTGCAATATTAATCTATATGTTATAACTTACACAATAATCAGCATAGTAAACACATACACTGCAATCCATATAAATACATGTTGCCCATAAGTTTTGCTACACAACAAAGTCAATCATCAAAGTCATACAATAAAGTTCAATGCCAGAAGATGCCAACTATATAAGAAAAAAATGTGTGCCAATAACGGTACACCACACACATGTATACTAACAGGAGATCTTTGTTTGGGATCCCTATTGCATAGGATCTCCATTAGCAAGGCAATGGACATCTAAGTGAGGATTCTTCATTGTCTAGAGATCCTTGGAGGTGGAAATCCATTTTTTATTTTTTATTTTGTATTTCTAAATTTGTTTGATCTCCATAGTTTATCGATAGACATTGTAAATAATTTTTATTGACATTTTTTTTAATTTTACCTTTAATATTTTTATTAAATTATCCCCACCATTGATTTTAGATAATGGACCGTAAAGATTCAAAAAGTTTTTTTCTTTTTTCTTTAATTTTTATCCAAATGAAACAATTATCTCTTCATCCATTAACTTATGGTCAACCATGGTCAACTCAGCATGGGAGATAAAAATCAATAAATAAAAAAGTTGACGGTCTACAACTCAAATTAGCTAATAAGGCCACGAGTAATTTGATCTGTTTACGTGGGCCATTCTATCAAAACTATGGCTCTCAGCTCTCGATTCATAGATATGAATAATAAAACAAAAGGGTTGTTTATTTTTTGCACTTAATACTTAATGATGCTAAATTAGACCAATTAAGATATTTTTGTTTGTTTTTTTAAGTGGTCAAACCACTTAAAACAACTCAAAAACCACTTTAAAAAAAAGTTATATTTTTTGACTTTTCACTTAATACAAAATCACTTAATGATTTTATAAATATATTATTCCAAGTTTATCATTCCTAAAATAACATATTTCCAAGTTTATCATAGTTTTACATTATACAAATTTCTTTTAATACTTTAACAAACAACATTGAAAAATAAAAACCTTAAACATCTCAAAATCAAATTTTCTTCTAATTGGATTACTATATTTTTCTAATCAAATTTCGATAAGAATCTTTATTGATTTTGTTATAGTAGTAATTCAATTTAAGACCATTTTTTTAATTTTTATTTGAATATATAAATTTAATTGACTCTACTATAATAATTCATCTTATTTTAATTATGAATCAAAATATTATATATATAAATGTTTTAATATTTGTTAAATAATTTATTGTAATTGTTTGTATCATATTAAATAAAGTTACTTAACAACTAATAATAAAATGATATAAATGTCAAATTGCTAGTATTCAGATAATTTTAACTTTAAAAAACAAACAAAATTATTATACATTCAGAGGTAAGGGAAAAAAAAAAAAACATGTTTATCAGATTTTAGATTTCAGTCATTATTCAATCTTCAGTCTTCAGCAGCACTGTTCAGTCTTCAGATGAAAAAACAAACGACCCCAAAGTCAAGAAGAAAACTCAACCTTATTTCTTCATTTCTTCTTGGTATACAATATAATAACAAACATGAAGCTAAGAATTCATCAATGCTGACCGATGGGAGTAATTATAGCTAATGACAGTTCTGAAATAAATTACGATGAAAAAGTTTAAAAACTATAAGAACATTGTTGTGAGAAGTTGCTTGTCCAGTTTATATAAAACTAACCAAACTGATAATGATTATAAGGTTGGGAGTTCCTTTTATGTGTTTAACTTTTTCTTTTTCCATGGTGATGATTTTAGTTTGATCTTAGATTGCAAATTATTTTATATAAAAGTTTGATTATAAAAGAATCTAGAGATAGATCACTCTCATTACTTTGTAACTGCTTCCGGGGACCAAAAGGCAAATGACCTATAAGATGGGACACTTCCATTATGTGCTTTCGTATCAAAGTCTCATTATGGGAATCTCGGGGACTATATATCACTAGTACCATCTTACACAAATTTTTAAATTTATACGTTAATTAAGAAATTATTAAATTTTCTTAATCATTGATAATAGATTATACAATATAAAAATGTGTATAAAATATTTAAGGCAATACGATTCAAACACATAAAACTTTTTCATAACTGGATAGGTATTTGATTTATATCTAAAACCTCTTATATAACAAATCTGATTCTACAAACTAAATTAGCTATTACTTTGTTAAACAAAATTGTAATTTCAAGCTTAACAAATAAACTAAAAAACAACAATTTAGTGCTTTAGTAGTTTGTTTAATTTCAAGCAAACAATAGTTTTTGATGAAGTCATATTCTTGGGCCATCGAACAGCTCAAAAGTCAAAAGCCACATTATTCACTTTCTGATGATAACCACAAATCAAAGCAATCTAAGCTTGTAAAAGTTTCTCAAACTCTTCACAATTGTTAAATCTTCTTCTTGGGCCATCAACAACTCAAAAGCCACGCTACACTCACCATGCTTGTTACAAGAAAATAGTAATGTTGATGATATTTTTCTTTCCTTTTTATTTATTTATTCATTATTATTATTATTATATATTTTTTTTTACAGATTTGGGTCAAATTAAATTTGGCTAAGTTATTCAATTCACAGGGCTTATCATGGAGGAAAGTGGGTCTGATTAATCATCGTTGCTTGTAGTATATATAGAATTAGAGTGTATCATTTCTATTACATTGGAAATAAACTATCGAATTCCTAGCAATAAAAAGTTTCTTACGCATGAAATTGTTTATTGACTATACCATTTTAGGAAGGTTTTTAGTTGGCTTGAAATTTGAAATTAATGGGGTGAATGTACCAAGGAAACTATCAATAATGTTAGGGTCACCAATGACACCAATAAATATGCGAATTAAACACTTGAAGTTGAAGAATTATACATTGAAATTTTAATTGATTAAATAATTTTTAGGGAGAGATTAATTAAGCATTGAATATGTAGGCATCAAAAATCATTCAACACCCAAATTAATGTGGGTTGAATGTAATTGATGATTGACTAAATGTAATAATAGTGAAATAACAAAATTATAAAGATGCAAGAACAATTAAAGAACGAGACAAAGAGATTTTTAATGTTGTTTGACCATAAAGAGTAGAGCCTATGTTCATAGTTATATTATTGCTTGATGGGGAAGCTATATTTTTGGTAGAGTTTTCAAAGGGATTTTTAATGTTGTTCGGCCATAAACTATAAAGTTGTATTAGCTTTCTAACGTGGTTGTGATCCATGCCACAATTTGCTTGCTGGGGTGATGCTGGCTCTCTTGTTAATGCCCATCGTGAGAAGGATTCGTGTTCTATGGGGGTTCCCTTGCTATAAGTTATCTATTGGCGGTGGTGGCCTTGGCCTCTGAATCAACTCGTAGACAGTTCTAATTAATGCTTATATGGTATTTTTCACCATGTCTTATCGTTCGATAACTATCGTTAGGTTAAGAGCGTTCACTTACCCAACAATTGCATTTACAAGAAGTAAATTCTACATGGCTCCTTCCTACTAGTTCGTTGTAAGATACAGGTTCGCCTGGGTATGGCCATGTCTCGTTTCTTGTTGGCTTCTAGCGTGTGGTGTTTGTTGCATTTTATCCCTTCCTCTATATTCGAACCACCACTTATCCATGCGTTTTTGCCTGAGGCACCTCCGCATGAAGAACTTTTAGCCATTGAGTGTTGATTGATGAACAAACAATGAAACTGAACAGAATCGAAGGTTCATGGCCCTCTTTTGAGTGCCAAAATGTTGACATCAAAAATCGGTAAAAACTCAAATTAATGTAAGTTGAATGTAATTGGCAATTGACTGATTTTAATTATAATGAAATAACAAAACTATAAAGATGCAAGAATAATTAAAGAACGAGACAACAAAATTTTTAACATGGTTCAGATGTAAAGAACAAAGCCTACATCCATGGTTATATTATTGCTTGACGAGGAAGCTATATTTTGGTAGAGTTTTCAAAGGGTTGAAGAAGATCGCCTCTTTATTTGTGTGGAGAGCTTTTTATATAGTGTAAGGGTTTCTTGTTTATGTACAATTGGTCATTAAAATACAAGAAAGACTAAAAATTCTTTCCTATTTTATATCAAACTATATTAAGTATATTATATTCAAATTAAAGCGTAATTCTAGATGTTTATTGTTTAAAGTGATTCTCTGCTCAACATAGAATTCTTTTCATTTATGAAATTCTACCGTGATAAGGAAAAATGTGTGCCAGTGTTACTTCAAGTTGCCATTTGGAGTTAACTCGAGCTACTTTATCTGAGAGCTAGTTTATTCGTGCTTCTTTGCTACTTGACACTTAGGATAGTGAGCTCTATACATTTCTTGTTGATGTGGCACCGACTTGTGGGATTCATAATGCTTTCATCCCTTTTAGTCCTCTAGGTTTTAAGCTAGGCTTCCTTTATCTCTTATTAGGTCTCATTGGCCTAAAAGTTCGGGTAGTATTTTGGGGCATAACAGAATTACCAGTGAATTGAAAGTTATCATGATTATCCTGCTAGCGGGGTTTTGAAGTGCTTGGATAATTGATCTTGTGATTTGATCAATTAAGTTCACAAATTGTTATTTTTGTTTGATTATTATTTAGCACAAATTGTAGAGCTTGGAAATGTTGATTTTTTGGAATGTAAAAAATTTATGTTGTTTGAGGTTAAGGTCAAGGGATAAAGTTTTCGGGATTTACTTGCTTTTCCTATTTAATTGTAATATTTTATTCATGTACCTCGCAACAAAGTGGTCCCATAATGAAATTTGTTCAGTAATGTTATTGGATTACCAATGAAATATGTGAATCTCTCTGATCTTGCATATGATTGTGAGTTGCAAATCTTGTGATTAGTTGAGTTTATAATGGTAATTGTAATCTATGTTACAATTAAGATAAAGCAAATAATAATAATAATAATAATAAAATAAAATAAGAGAATAAAAAGAGAAAATAGAGATGAGAAAGAGAAACTATTGGAGGAACTTTCTATGGTTATTCTTTAAAATAAAAATTTGAAAGCAGTTTGGACTTATAATAGTTATTTCTTTAAATAAATATTTGAAAATGGGTTAAAAAAAATGAAATTGTAATTAACCACCTAATTTCTGATGAAATGTTATATTAAACTCTTTAATTTAAACTATAAGCAAAAAAGCCCAACACTTAGTTAAACATAAGTTAATCTGTTGTTCATTTTGTTAAATATAATGAAATATAATCATTTAGATCAATTTCAATATAATAGAACTAAAGATATAATAATAATAATAATAATAATAATATGATAATAGAAATTAAAGAAGATAATAAAATAAAATTTAAGAATAGTAAAAGTTATTAAAATAATATAAAGTTACTTTAAAACATGAGAAAATGTGTAGAGGATACCTTTACAAACGCATATCCATATAGACAATGCATATATATTTTTTATTTTATATATATATGAGACAGGATCGGGGAACATAAGTTTTGACAGAAATTTTAACACGATTTGTTAACAATTAAATATAAAAAATTTTAATGGTTTAGATCTAATCATATCAATGTATACAACTCTATTTTACACTTTAAATAACTATTTTCTCTCTCCTCTCTCTTTATTATTACACCATCTCTTCTCTCTCCAATTAATATTAAAAATCTACTATTTAAATTATATTTTTCTCACCCAATCCAATTATATTTAAAAACTCATCAAGAAAATTAAAAACAATGCTTCAATTATTTTTTTAAAACTTGGTAAATTAATTATTTAAAGGATTATTTATTTTTTAAAATAGTTTAAACCAAGAAACATTCAGTATGACAATTTTCACTACCACTTAAAAAAAAAATCTTATTTCAAAAACAATTTATTACCAAAATAAGTAAAATAGATTTTGTTTTTGAAAAGCACAAAACACTTAACCAAAAAAAAAAAAAAAAAGGAAAGAAAAAGACAGCCATTGAAAATTAATAAGAAAATGATTTGATTGTTGACTTTTTTTTTTTGGGTTAAGTGTTTTTGAAAAACAAAACCTATTTTACTTATTTTGGTTAGACATTGCTTTTGAAATAGGATTTTTTTTTTTTTTTTTTTTTTTTTGTGGTAGCGAAAATTTTCATACTGAAGGTGTCTTGATTTAAAATTTTAAAAAATAAATCATCCTTTAAATAATTAATTTACCAAGTTTAAAAAAAATAATTGCAACATTAGTTTTAATTTTCTTGGTGGGTTTTTAAATATAATTGGGTTGGGTAAGAAAAATATAATTTAAATACTAGGTTTTTAATATTAATTGAAGAGATGAGAGATAACATAATGATGAAGAGAGAGAGGAGAAAAAATATTTATGTAGTATATACAATGATGTAAGTAGATCTAAATCATTAAAATCTTTTTCATCCAATTGTCAATAAATTATATCAAAATTTATGTCAAAACTTGTGTCCCTCAATCCTACCCTATATATATGTATATGTGTGTGTATGTATGTATGTATGTATGTATGTACACACACACACACACACACACACACATATATATATATATATAGTTCAAATTTAATTATAAAGATTTATACTTTGGTTCATAATATATTTTATATTTCTTAAGAAATTGATTTTTTTCTATATAAGTATAATGTTTTCTTTTGATAATTTGTATTTAATTTGATGAAATATCAAATTGAACTCTTTACTTTGAACAATAAGCAAAAAACCCCAAAATTAGTTAACCGATAGTTAATTTCTATTAAATTTATTGAATATAATCATTTAGGTTAATTTGAATAAAATAAAACTAAAAAAATAAAAATAAAAATTATGCTAAATGAAGTTATGTATAGGAAATAATAAACTAAGTCTCAAAGATAGTAAAAGTTATTAAAAGAATATAAAATTATTTTAATACATGAGAAAATGTGTAGAGAGACTACCTTAATTTATAGACACATATATCCGTACAGAAAATATGTATGTATTTTTTTGTTACTTTTGGTTTTTATATATATATATTTTTAGTTCAAATTAATTAGGAATTAGTTCAAATTAATTAGGAAGATTTCATATTTTGTTTCATAATATAGTTCATATTTCATAAGAAATTGATTATTTTTATTGTTATAATGTTTTCTTTTGATAAATAGTATATTGTTTATTAGTTTTCTGTTTTGTTATGTTATCATATAGTAAGAGGAAGTAAACAACCTTTTTCGGTCAGATTTAATCGAAGTCAACTAATTATAGTATATATATTTTTTAATTGTTCAAACTAAAGAAGTTAATTTCATATTTCATCCAATATCAGGGTGTCATGTCCCAGTCCGGGGTTGTGACGGTCCTAGGGTATGGGTAGGCTTAAGGCCACCAACCACTCGTAGAACCCTTGATAATTTCTCACAAAATGACAATTTTTCGGCATGATCGCTACGTTTTCGTAACCTATCACAAGATCAAAACCTGTATAAAACACTTCTAAATCATCCTTTCTCTATTCCGCTCATCAACCCACAATAATTCTAATCGTTTCAATATATATATATATATATATAACAAACACATTAATTCAACATTTTATCTATAATCATTTCATAGTATATCATAAACTTTACACCATGCAAATTATACATCATTTGCATTATACATTGTTCGTGCTATACATTAAAATCTATATACCCTTTTTAAACTATGCACTATGGAGCTTTTAAAAAAAGAACCTCAAAAGAATTTCATGTTTTAGAATAATTACATTAGTCACGATGGATCCAAACGAAAGAAGAATATGCTCGGATCATTGCTTGTCCTTGCCTTACTTTACTCTCTTGAAAAAATGTTAAAGAAATGAAATGAGTATAAACTCGATGAGTAGAAAATATACTACCATACTTGTGAGGTCTAGGTATCTCAAGGCCAGCTCACAAGAATGGTTCATATATATAAGCATGAATACTTGTTTAAACATATCGCACATCATGGTCATGACAATGGATTACGGCAATATCAATATCTAAAATGGTATGGGATTATTACATCATTCATAGAAATCATAGTTGCATAATATTCGCAACATTTATGACTTTTGTAATATGTAACACATATAGGTGGGAATAGAGATAGAGACTACGCGTAAACTCACCATAACACAATCTACGTAAGATCTGGCCAAGTCTTATGCTTAGGGCACTCCTCCCTCCCTAGGAAGAGCCTAGATTTCACTCATACCAGTGGGTACTATATACACATAGCTTGATGTTTTACCCTATCATATGGGTTTTTTGTGAATATGTCACTCAATGAGTTCAATGAATTTTAATGGAATCAAAAGTATCATGATAGCAATAATATCATAAGCACAGACTCAGAAGAGCAATAAGTATCATAAGATCGATAAAAAAAAAAAATCATGATAGCATAGTCATAAGCTTATGAAATCAATAGAGCTAAGGGAACATAATCAATCATTTATGAGAACATGTGTTGATTTATAAGAACATAGGTAATATGAAATTCAAAGTCGTATGGTAAACAAAGTATAAGTATAGTAATATATTTACACTCATCTTAATTTTTAGGAGCTTAAAACTCGTTTATCTATCTTAATTGACTTTGAGAGTCTTCTCCTCTTTCATTCTCATCAACTTTAATCATTCCATGCATAGAAACAAAATATATTTATCATTAGTACATTTAATAACATATACTTAACTTAAATTGACTCAAATATTTTAATGACCATTTTATTCTCTCTTTTTCCCATGGTTTTTATGTGAAAATTCCGATATGTAACATGTACTTACACTCATTTTTATGTTAAAATAGATTTCTAATGATCTTTTAGTCTAAATGGAAGTTGGATAGAAGTTAGCTCAATAAAGATCACATTCTGTTGAACAGTACTCAGAACAGAGCAACCTTCAGTTTTTGCCTCATTTGACTCCTTTGCACTTATCTAATTTTGACCAAATTGCCACCATAATTTAGGGCACCTACAAAGCTTTCCAATTATATATTTTTGTCCCAAAATGATTTCATTTGGTCCCTCAAAAAGCCTATCCAATTGACCCCTTCTGCAGTTCAACTCTGTACCTCAGCTTAAACACAAAGTTTCATATTTTCACCCAACTTGGCAATCCATTAACATGAAAAGACCCCTAAATTTTCTCATCCAAACCCTAATTTGCATGTTATGTCATGATTTAATCCTCGAAAATTGAAATTAAGGTTTTACCTAAGTTTCTTGACACTAAATCCAAGTCTATTTCTCTCTCACTTCACCAAAAACCTATCTTAAATTTTAGACCCATATGAAATCCGAATTTTCTATGAATGAAATCAGAAATTTTTCACTACAAAAACAAGAAATCAAACTTGAGAAAGATTAGTTACTTTTTAGATGTTTCAAATTGACCAAGAATCGAAAAAAATAGGATTGGATTGGCCAAAAACTCATCCTCCTTTTGCCAACCCATCTACTGCCTTCTATCCTTTTTTTTTTTTTTACTTTTCAAAATTTTATACTCTTTTATACTAAAACAAACTTTCAAACTTGCACTCAAGTCCTTATAATCTTGATCTTTTGTGTTCTAGCCTCTAAGGTTACAAAATCTTTACATTTAGGTCTTAAAAGCCTTTAAAAATTTGGGATTTTCATACTTAATCAATCCTTAAACATTTATACTTAATTATAAATAAGTTTTAACATAAATTACTTTACTCATTGGGTATATTAAAAGTATAGGGTGTTACACAAGGGTTATTTATAATTCTCCATAAAAGTCAAATATGTAAATGTGATTAATTTTTTTTAAAAAAAAAAAAAACCATTATATAACTACTTGGACCATTTTATAAATTACTTTCAACTGGTTCACCTAATTTTACTTACAATAATATTTCTTATTGATCACAATACAAATCAAGAATTAAGTTCGTATTTAAGAAATTTAACTCTTTTTCTAGGGTAAAAATGTAAATTATGTAATTTTTTCATGCCTCGTTAATAATTACATATATTATCCAGGCATTTTTGTAATCATTTTGTTTAATTTTTATTTTTCAAATGTTAGTAAATACTCTATTTGAATGTTGTAATTGAATTCTAATCACTCTTATTTGTCTTTCTAAGGGAACTCAATCCTTTTAATTTTCATTGTTAATTGATAAAAGAGTCCTCAAAGTAAATTTAGAACGGTAAAGATATATGTTTAGGAATGCATTTTGACACCATAAATGCTTTTCTATGGAGCTAAATGTGTTTTTGCGTGTATGTTTAATGATACTTTGTAGTGTTAAATTAAAATTGTCATTTTATAGGATATAAAGAACCATGTGAAGTCTTTCGAAATAAAAAAAATATATATATATATATATATATATAAAAGAAGTGTTATTTAATGAAGTATTGACCGAAATACTTTTAATTAAAAACTTAATAAATATTATTTTCAAAAAGGTTATTTTAAAAAAAATATATTATTATTCTAGAAAAGTTACTCTTCAAGAAGTACTTTTTGAATGCTTAAATGTATTTGGATTCGCAACATGTTGTTGGTAGTCCAAATGTAGCTACTCACATTATGGCAACAGAGAGGTGCGTTGCATTTGTGTATTTCATTTAAATAAAAAAATATGGAACTCATCAAAAGAAGCTATATTTCTCATTAACAATTATTGTGTAAAAGAACATCTCATAATGTGTTCCCATAGTTTATTATTTTTATACCGTATTTAATTCAGAAGCTTCAAGTGTGATTCTTTAGATACCCAAATTATATATTCACTAAGACCCACTTTTGAGTTATATAAGTTAAAAAAGAAAAAATAAAATAAAATTTGCATGTAAAAGTTGACCAAAATCCTATCCCATGGTCTATCAGAAACGATGTACATGAATTATTTTACTTGTGGCCATTTGTATCGTCATACTCTATGATCAGTGCATGATTAATTTAATTGTACTCATTTAATTAGTTATATCAAAATCTGTAATTCTAACTTACTAAATTTATTTCGGGCTTAGGGATCATGTCAAGAATTGTCAAATTTTGTTGTATTTGTGTCCCATCATGTTTTCCTAGCAAATTAAAGCTGAAATAAAATAACATAGCAAGTCAACAAGAGAGGCAGCAGATGGCTTGACTTCAACCACTACTAACATGACAACCCCAACGTGGCGATTGATGAAAGGAAGTAAAGAAACAAATCCCCAGTTACCAATAAAATGCATGCATCCAAGAAGTGAAAATGAAAACAGAAAAAAAATGGAGTAAGGTAAAAGATAGCACACGTATGGACATGCCAATTCTCCTAATATTTGTAAGGCATTAATTCAAGGATCTTAGGGAGCTGGTGGAATTTGTCTATTTGGGTTTTGGGAAGAATCTTATTACAGGTGACTACAATCAATACTACGTGAATATGAGATTAAGATTAAAATAGGGAAAATTCAATTGACATCTTTTAAAACAAACAAATTGGATCTGACTAACTTAAAGTTATCAACAAAATTTTTGAATAACAATTATTGAATTGATTTTTAGATTCTTCAATACATATTTTCAAAAGTAATTATTAAAGAAGTTGGTCTAGATGACTTTATTTAAATGGGTAAAATCAAACCTTTTGAAACTATAAATAGACTACACGAAATGTAATTTGTCACAAATCTATCATGGAATTTTGAGAATTATCATAAATTCCTTTAAGATATCAAAACAATTCTATAAGATCTTGATAAAAGTTTACAAAAACATATCCTGCACCAGAGATTTCTAAATCTCTTTTTTCGAACTTAAGCAGATTTTTTTTGGTAATTGCTCCGCGTAAATCAAATTTGAACACCAATGCTAAACTAATTATGTTCAAATAAAAATAAAGAATTATGTGATACCTTATATGCTTCAAATGTGGTTGCTACTTTCTATTTAAAACCGTCTGGAGCAGACCTGATTCCTCAAAATTTGGATTGAATCGGGTATTTTTAGGAGTGAATGGGGTAAAACTATCATCTGAAAAGTAGATTGAAGGCAGATGTTAAAAAGTAATTATCTTGTTGTTCGTGTAGGTCATTTGAGTAAAATTCATTATAACAAACATTTGAACTGGTCGCTGGCAGTTGTGAAACGGACCCCCTGCCCAGATGGAAACTTGACAGAACAGGTTCACTTTCTCCATCTCATCATCTCATCATCTGTCTAAAGTGCCTCCACAAAGCCACTTCACTTTGTTAAAGCAAATCACTATATGCTATGCAAGCTTTTCTCTGCACACTTGTTTTGATTTCTCCTTCTTCTTCTTGGAGAGAATTAAAAAACAACTTGATCATCAACAATAGTCAACACACATTGACATAAAGCTTTTGGATTCAGGTTTGTTGATTCACTGTATTTATTTTTGATGAATTTCTGGGTTAATAGTGTTTAATCTTTTAGGACATGGTCAAGATATTGTTTTTAGATTTCATTTAAAATTGACTGTCAAGTGTCAACTGAGAAAAAGATGGTTACTTGAAAAGTTTATGAAAGTTTGAAAGAGAAAGATATCTTCTTTTTTTCATTTTCTACTTTCAATAAGCTTTTTCGGTTGAAGTGTTAAATCATCTAAGTTTGTCAACAAGATGACGTATTTTTCCTTGGATTCAAATTCAACTATGTGTGTATGTCAGTTTTGACATTCCTTTATAAATTTTTAATGCAGCAATTGTTTTTGAACTCTAATTAGGTGTGCTTTGATGCAATTCTTAAATATTCTATGGCAAAGAAGAGCGCCTGGTTCGATTGGGTGAAGAAACTCTTCAATTCTGAGTCAAAAACAAAAACAGAAGAGGTTTTTTTTTGCTTACACTAGTAATGTTAATTTTATTTTCTGCATATTAATTATTTGGTAGTAATTTGTTTTCTTGATTCATAATTTTAGAAATCGAAGAGTTGGAGATGGGTTTTTGGAAGGCTTAAATGTAGCCAATGCCCTGTGCTTACAGCACCACGAAAAACATGGAATGAAACAACAGAAGAGCAGAGAAAGCAGGCCTTGAATGTTGCCATGGCAACTGCAGCCGCGGCAGATGCTGCTGTTGCTGCAGCCCATGCTGCAGCCGAGGTTGTTCGCCTCATTGGCGCCTCTAAATCTTACAATCACTTCACTGAGAGACAGCGAAACTCTGCTGCCATCAAGATTCAAAGCGCTTTCCGGGCACATCTAGTGAGTTTCTTGAATCTTTTCTCTGTTTTTAATTACCATCATTTTTTACTTATTATCAAATCAGTTATTGTACTTTGTTATAGCTCATTTGAAAACTCCATGATTGTGTTGTTTATAGTAAAATATACCAGAATGTGTCTTTGTTTAGAGAAATCGTCGAGTAGTAATTGATATAGAATCCTGAATGTGAGTGAAACAGGCAAGGAAAGCATTGCGAGCGTTGAAGGGACTAGTGAAGCTTCAAGCCATAGTTCGTGGTCGAGCTGTGAGACGCCAAGTAATAACTACATTCAATGCAAAAAAGCAGTCAGAGGTGGTCCGGGAAAGGAGTTCTCCTAAAGCAAACGTTGTTTGTAAACATGGCGAAAACAAGAGATATCTTAGATTGAAAGAGGAGGTGCGAGAGAAGGATATAAAGGTTGGTTAGATGATTAGGTATGCTTCTACGTTTTTGTTTAAGCCTCTTTAGTTACACTGATGTGTTCATTCATGAACAGTCTGATTGCAATAGTCAAAGAAGTTGGGATTGCAGTGTGCTTTCAAAGGAAGATATGGAGTCTACATTGTTAAGAAAGCAAGAGGCTCTTATCAAAAGAGAGAGGATGATGAAATACTCATATTCTCACAGGGTAATTTCATTTCCACTCTTGCTTCCTTGGTAGTTTTCAATTGTCTTCTCCTTTGCAAGTTGTAGATAAACAACATAGAATTTGTTTTCAGGAGAGGAGTGTTCATATGCTGGCAGAATCAATTCCCCAGAAGGAAAATGGAAAATCGGGTTACTGGCTGGATAAAAGGGCAGATAGAGGGGAATATCATGGTAAGGAATTGGAGATTATAAAGCCAGTTGTGCAATCAAATCTGATTGATGGTGAAATACATGTACCGGCCCAAGTTAAACTGAGACATATGTGGAAACATGATTCCCAAGATGCATTGAATTCACCTATTTCATTTCCGAGGAGATCCTTTTCTCAGGGACATGAGAATAATACATTCGGGGACAATAGTCCTGTCTCAAATTCCTCAGATTTTCCTACTTACAAGGCTGCAACACAATCTGCCAAGGCAAAAAGGTCAATGAGCACACCAAAACAACGTGTTGCATTTCTCGACACTTGCTTTGATCATAGGGTGCCATATAGAAATGAGCTCTCTCTTTGGTCTTCTTATAATGGCGAACCATTTGCAAGAAATAGAAAGAGGGGTGCTTCTCAGCAGCTATCCGTGAGCATGAATGGCCATTACTGAGATGGCCATTTAAGCTTTGGTTACAGGTCTTTTAACTATATACATGTCCAAAATAAAGGGTTGTTTAGTACAGCTTTCAGCTAAAGTTTTGGGAGAAAATTCATAAGTTTCGGGAACTCTATGTTCAGGACAGGTCAGTAACACTATCTCATATCTGTGGGCAAGACCTTTCAACGCTTGGCAGAGAATTGTCTAGAAAAGTCTCATTTCTGGTAGACCTCATTTGGATCTGTGAGGTACATTCATGAATCTGTAATCTTTTATTCATTCAATTTATGTTTGTGCTTGTTAGAAAGGTTTGCGGATGTGGGTTTGTGCTGTTCTTGTACTCCATATACTATGATTGATCCTCTTCAATAAGAGCTTGCATCTTCGCCTTGATAATTTTTATGTTTTGTCTCCTTTAGCTTGAATCTTTATTCTTTTGTTTTCAATTACTAATTTCAAAACCTATATAATTAACTAATACATATAAAAAATATTTTGACACGAAATAAGCCAAGTATAAAAATATTAAACTTATTGTACCCATAAAAATTAAAATTATATTTCTGTCCCTATTGTTTTATGACTGAGGAATAAAATATTCAACTTATTCATGACTTAGGAATAAGGGAAACATTTAGGTCAAATAGGTGTAGTTCCAATTTTCCAATTTACATATAGGATTGTAGGTGTACTTTCAATTTATGACTTTGTTAATCAAAATTAAAGTTAATTATTCATGCAATCTTAAAACTACGTCTAGATCATTCTTGAATGTTAAATTAATATGAACATCAATCTGTTGAGAATCAAATCAGACCATTTATTTTCATTTATTATGTCCGATTTATGCCTGGTCAATATCACTATGAAAATATCACCATATCTATAACAAAACAACATTCAAATAAGTTTTAAGTGGAAAAAACAAACGGTCTCTTACTCTTTTCTCACTAAATGAGTTGTTGCGATTGAATCTTTATGCTTAGGTTACTATGTTTCCTCCACATCAATCTACAACTGCGAGACTCTAGACTTGTTTTCCTATGTTAAAAACATTTGTAACTTTCATGACCAACAACATTGTTTGGTGAAGTATTGGATTAGATTGAATTTAATTTAATTTAATACAATTTTTTGTTTAATGTAGAATTGGATTGAATGATATTAATTAAATTGAAATAATATTTTAATTAAATTTTAATTGATATTAAAATTAATACTCTTTTGAGTTATATATTAATAAAGTAAAATTAATAAATCATTTGCAAAATAATTTTCTATTAAAATTAATTCATATTTTAAAAAATATATATAGCGATGATGTCATTACATGACATTTTTGGATAAGAAGTTAACATTTGAGTCATACTCTATTGTTCTCTTTATGTTGAGCAAACACACACACACACATCTTGTGATTTTTAGTTCCTCATAGCCTAGAACATTGTTAGTTGAACTTACCACTTTTGGCAAAATAGTAGAAATAATGTTGCTAGTGAGTGAAAATGTTAAATCTATTAAAATTTTTAGTGTGCTCATATATATATATATATATATTTTGAGAACTTGGAATATCATTAAACATCCCAAAAATGGGAACATGAAACATACAAACCAAACATCCCAGAAATGGGAACATGAAACATACAGCCCAGACACCCAACCAAGATGGAATACAACATATTAAGCTCACATGCTTAGAAGAAACCAAACACCTGGCCAAGAGCAAATACAACAAATGAGGCACACATGACTAGAAGAACCCAAAATAGGGGAAGAAACAGAAAGGCCAAAACAACAGTCCTGCAAGTCCCAATCAAGGCAAAGCAGAACGTCTTTAACACTAGCCAAATACAAAGGTCATAACATCTGAAAAAACATAAAATTACTAACAATAAACTTGAAATAAAACTAGCTGCAACACAATATAAACAAGGCAAAACAGTCTCCTAACACCGAAAGCAGTATCTGTTGCGCTGGAGGATCCCAGGCTCTCCACTGCAATCAGCCATCCAGGAAGCAAGAGTTGACCACTAGTCTTCAACCAAACCTCACAAGCCATCAATCTATGATCTTGATAAAAAGTTGGTTTCAAACGCTAGATCTGGATGATCTAAATCCAACCATTTAAAACCCAAAACCCCTACCATAACCCAGAGAAGGGGAAGGAAAATAGGGAAGAACCCCGACCATGGCTCTACAGTAGATCCGAACTAACCATCGATGGAGTTTTTAAGGGTTAGATCCAGAAAATCTCTGGATCCAGCCCTTCAAAACCCGTAAAACAGAAGGAGGTCGCCGAGAGGAAGAGGAAATGCAAAGAAAACGGTGAAAAACGACTCCCATAACACACAGATCTACCTAGAGATCCAACTGGGAATAGAGCCTCTCTCTTTAGAAACTCAAACCCAGACTTTAGTGTGCTCATTTACATTGTATGTTATATACATGTATGCAGGGACGTAGGGTGGGGGGGTAGGGTAGGCTCAAGCCTATCCTATGTCACCCCATTCCATACCATCCCACCTATGACACCCCATTCCACACCCTCCTTCTCGCCGCTCCCTCCCTCCCCCCCCCCCCCCCCCCCCCCCCCCCCCCCCCCCCCCCCCTCTAAAAAAAAAAATCATACTATATTATTTTAAATTTTATATATTGTTATGAGACAATTGGACATCTACCATTATTTAATTAACAAATTAAATTGTGACAATTCTTTTTCGACAAGGGATTGACAAGTAATGATGATAGCTCAGCCATCCACTCTTTAGCCGACTTAACTTGGTGTATATATACATGTATAGTCGAGTCATTAAATATTGGATGCATGTATATATATATTTTTGAACTAGAACACATGTTTATATTGCCTTGGTTCTCGCCTCTCTCATTCTCTACACCTTCTTTTTCTCTTTTTTAATTTTCAATTTATTTCTTATGTCATTCCCACTCGCATAATATAATTAATAGCCTTATTTTTCTATATTTTTATATTTTGTACTTTTACTTTCTCTTAATTATAACATATATATATTTCATTTATTAATTTTTGTGATATAAAAAATACATATTTATTCCAAACCTATTGAATGCATTTTTTTATTTATATTTATATTTCTATTCAAATATTGTATATGTAATAACTTTATTTCATATATTAAATTTGAAATTTTATTTAATTTTTTCATATTTTAACATTTTTATCATAAGTTGTATAATATATTATTTAAATTCAATATCTTTAATGTTTCTCCTAACATACTATTTAATTTGAAGTGTGGTAGCAATTATGAATTATGATTATCAAAATATATATTATTTATATTTAAAGAAATATTGTTGATTGACATTAACTATAATTTATATTTGATAGATTTGATTATTTCAATATTTTGTTCAATCTTTTTACTTTTATTTTTGTTAACATATTTATTTATAATATAAATTTTAAGAGGTAAAACTTATTATATCTCCTTTAACTAGGTATGTCTATAGTTTTTAATTGATAAAATGTTTTCATACTGTTGGAATTTATTTAAAAAAATTTATTCTAGCCCATCCTGGTATCAAATCCTGATTACGTCTCTCCATGTATGAATTCCATATTTTTTTTTAAGGTTATATAATCATTTAATATCATTATCTAGTATTTGAGATCCATAAAACAGAATATAAGGTACTTTTCAACAATAAATAATAGAAGGATTTATCAACTCTTTCTCACTCCCAAACACAAATTCGTCAAGCAGAAACAGAAAAGAAAAAAGAAAAGAAAAGAAAGGCAACAAACCTAGAGCTTGCACGGACGAGCAGGCAAGCAAGGCAATGACAGAAATGCCAAGCAGAGGCACCTGTGAACTCCAACGTGTGAACAAACGTAGCAAAAACACCATAGCTAGCAAACTAAAGTTCCCCTGTAATACAATTACCTTCTTTCAAAAAAAAAAAAAAAAGAAAGTACCCCTGTAATACAAACTGGATCTACTTCAAATAATTTTGCTTAGAAACTCTTACCACTTTTATACATGCTGTGCATTTCTCATTGTAACTTAGTAATCAAGTAACAACTGCCTGAGGTTTTTTTTAATAATAATAATAAAAATAAAAACTTGTATAGGTTAGCACACTCAAAACATGTCATGAGTCAAATTTTAATTTATTTTGACTTTTTTCATGAAGAACCTCAAATAATTTTGTTTGGTATGGTGTGATATAGGCGGAGGTGACACTATTGTGTCAGACCCAAAATTTTCTTCAAATGCTATAAGGTGAGCTATAACCTCTTGATTAAGTTAGACAATTTTTAATATGTTGCAAAATTACTTGTTACGAGAACATTGTAAATTAGAGAACTGATATTTTAATTAAATATTGAAGTACAATACATAATGTGTTGCTTGATAAAAATTAAATGGATTTGAAATAGACATAAAACACAATTAAATGTTGTTGGAGGTGTATTTTAAACTTAATGAAATTTATAATAAACTTGAAATATTTGTCGAAATCTAGTTAATGAATTATATAACTTTAATTATGTTTAAGAGTTCGCAAAAGGATTTAATGGTGTTATAAATATACATTATAAATATTGAATTAAAAGATTAAAAAAAAAAAAAAACTTATGAAATACTTTTCTTCAACCCATAAAAGGCTCTTTTTGATTTAAGTGTAATCATACAATTTTTACATGAATTGTTTGAGAATTCTTCAATATACCTAATTGCAATATTTTGATTTTGTTGTATCCTTGAAGCTAATTTGTGTAAATATATGTTGGTAAATTTTTCGAGTGGATGTAAATAAGAAATGATATTACGCCTCAAAAATCACATTTCTGATGTATGGTGCCTATTTTACTCAACATACATATGCACATACATATATGTGCTTTTGGCACTGTAGTAGCGAAAAGTTACGAATTTGTCAAACCTCTAACAAAATAATGAATGTTAATTTTGTTCTTTTGACTGTAAAAACCATTCTTCCATCAAATAAGAATTATCAAGCCAGTGTTCCTACTTGTATTATAGGTCTCACCAGTTTAATAATATTTATAATTTTTTAATTAAAATCAAAACCAATTAAATTGTGAGGTGTGGGAAATCATTTTCATTGTTAAGTCATGCATCCCTGGCATAATTGATTAGAGATGTCAATCGGACTAAGTAGTCCAAGTGCCACCTTTAAATTTACGTTAATGCTGTATCTAAACTTTTAAATTATGAGGATCGGGCTTGATTTTTAAAAGCTATGGGCATGGACGGCCAAGCTTGAAACTAAGGTAAAGCTCAATGGGTAGTCCAAATCGTGCCTGTTTGGGCGAGCAAGCCCGCTCTACACAAGCTCATGACCATGACTGAACCACATTAATATTTTAAGTCTCAATCGCTCAAGGTCCTAATTGGGCTTTAAAATTTTAGATCCAACTTGGCTCGCCTAACTGTCACCCCTACAATTTGTGTAGGATGAGGAGTTGAAAAAATAACTAAATAAATTGAATTTTATAAACAGGTGAAAAAGAAAACAAAGTCAGGGGTTCGAACTACTTAGGTTGCATGATGTTGTTTGGATTTAAAAGTAACCAAAGCAAAAATTACTTAAATAACCTTAAACTAATTTGATCATCTTTGTCTAGCCAAAGTACCAAACCAATCAAAGTTCAAAACTCACTTGTCTATACCAGTAATTTCAGCTTTCGCACCAGTTAGGGTTTTAACAAAACCCTTTATGCACACGTGTTTTTTTTTTCTTTGTTTTTTTTTTCTTTTTCGATTTTATTACACTGATCTTGAGTATTTTGTATACTGTATAATTTGTCAAATATTTTTTATAAGTATGATTTGAAACTGAACCTCCAAAAATTAGAGAAAAAACTCATGTTGTATGAAAAAAAACTACTATTTTGATTAAATGACTGGTGAGCAGAGTCTAACTGTGCTTGTAAGCAAGGACATAGTGTTTTTACAAGCAGCAAGATAGAGTTTTTACAAGCCGCTTTACCACTGCAGGAGACCCATATGCTCTGTATATACGTGTGCTTTACCCCACAAACACCTATGCACTTTCTCTGCCTGAACTTCACTTCAGTTCATTTCACTTGCTGTTTAACATGGCGATCCTTCTTTACAACATAAACCACTTCTACTGCGTGAACTCCTCCAATGTCACAGATTCACACGTGTGATGGTGCTGTCCTACACAAAATCTCAGGTAACTGGATTTACGTTTTTTATTTTTAGTTTATTTGGCTTTTAAAACATCCGTTAATGTTATTCATTTGATTTTAATCTAACGCTATGTCTACTTTAATTTACAGTGGCTCAGTTCTGGTAGTATCGTTGAAAAGAACATGTTCTTTTAAGCCGAGCTATGAATGCTGTTTTGTGGATTTACTTTGCTTGGCCAAAGCTGCCTGTGATCAGGTACCAAGATGTTTCAAGCACCTGCATTTTTTGTCTTTTTGTTGTGTGATGTGCATTTTTATTTGTAGATAGGATTTTTCTTTTTGTTAGATATGTATAAGTGTAATTGTTTTGATTAGTTTTTTGGTACATGAATGTAGTTGTGTGAAGCTTCACATCTGAGTCAGCAGCAGGTGCCTATTAATGGCAACCCGTCTGCCGCTTGGAGCCCATATTGATTTACCAGAAGAAGATCCTTGAAACTCATTGTTGTTTCAAGACACAATTACCTGGTTACATTCCCACTCTGAAAATTTATGTAAGTTTCAGTTGATCTGTATCAGATTGGGATTGTTTTGTTGTTATTCTTCATTCAAATACAATTTCATACCGGCAAAATGGGTATATTTATGCATCTGAAAACTGAGGTCTCTGAGAGAAAAACATATATGTTAAATGGTTAATGGCACTCAGTCAGACACGGGTGATTGTTTATCTATTTAAGACAAACCACCTTTTGCATAGTGCCTAAACCAAGCTACTCATACGATTAGAGGGAGCCACTCCTATATGGTTTCCTTCAAATTTAAAGGAGCTACATTCTTCATTAAATTTTTTATCTTCAGTCATTTGTAGAATACACCGTGTCCAGTGTATGTTAGAGAAAATTATAGTTTGCTGGTTGTTGAGTGGGGATAGATAGCTCATGATATAATTATAGTTTAGGCTCTATATCAGAGTCAACAGCAAGAAGCAAGACCATGGTGCCTTGTCTGCCGCTTAGAGCCAATAGAAATTTGCTGGAGGAAGATAGCTTAGAAAAATCTTTTTTTTTTATGCTACAAGTTTCGGCTACAGTTATTTCATCCCTTGAGTTCTCTGCTTTAACTATACTTGCCTTCAAAATTGGTATGTTTATTGTTGCCATGCTGTTCATATTTGTGCTTACTGACCCTCAAGCTTTTCTGCAGTTTTCTAATCTGCAGTTGAATACATGTTGAACTACATATCTGTGTTTGTACTTCTATCAATACGAATCTTTGCCCTCTCTTATGCTTATGCTAATATTTATTTTTGATGCGCATCTTTGAAATTTCCTGTCTTTACAATTTTCATCATCTAAACTCACAAGTTTGTGATGTTATTCCCTATTTAATTGGGAAGGATATTGTTTTCTCATAATTGCTTTGTAACTTCTGATTTTTTATTCCTTATTAAATAGGGAAGAATATTGTTCCCTTGTAATTGAGGTGTAACTTATGATTGGTCTTTATTATGCAGATTCTATAATATAGTGGCCACACAAGAATAGACCTGATTGGCTAATAATTCTGCCGCCAATAACCATAGCAAGGGGTTTTGCACAAGATTCCAGGTGCTCATTCTTTTGATTGTCTATAATTTTAGTGCAATTCATTATTTTTGTCATTATAGTTTTGTATGCATTGTATGTGATTTTAATGTAAAAAAAATATTCCCTTGAGCGCTACTAGAACCTGTAGCCTTCCCCTTGTCAAACAAAGAATAAAATAGATTCAACTATACATGCAGTTCCTATTGCAAATTGAGTTAAATCTTTTATCTTATGTTGAACTGAATTTGGTGATTAGCTCATATTTACTAAGTGTCTCGCTCATAGCCTATCAAATCTGAATTCTGAATCTAATTATTATAAGATAGATCTATCAAACGTAATTTATTCAATTGGCATAATTGAATCGACACTCTATCTTGAAGTTTATTATTGTTATGACCGTTTTTGCGACATGGAAAAATGAGCCACTGAAGGCCCAATGGCGAAAAGCCCAAATAGCCCAACGCTCAGGTCGCATGTCGAGTTCGCTGCCTTCTTTTTCTTCAGCTCGTGGTTTAGACCTCGATTCATCTCTAGCTCACTAGAATGACATATCAGCTTGCCCAAGCTCATGCCAGATAATTTTCTAGAAGCAGATCCCTCGGATTAATGTTTTCCGATCTTATGCTAGTGAGATCTATGCAATCCCGAATCTCGAGGAGTATTTAATGCAGGTATGGTCATGCAAGAGCAATTAATGCAAGTATGACCATGCAGTTATGACTATAGTAGAGTAATTAATGTAATGATTGTTTCTTAACGTGTATTATACTCAATTGTAATCCTCCACTTTATAAATAGGGGTGAAATCCTTTGTATCAAACAACTTGAATGAGTATTACAGTTATTCTGCCAAAAATACTTCAGAGTAACAACCGTAAACGTAGGCACACTTGTCGAACCATGTAAAAATCATTCCCTTTGCCTTGTTCTTCCTCTTCTTTCTTCATTCTTAATTGTTTTTTAGTTGTTTTTATCTACCTTGATTGTCTTTAATTATTAGAGCAGTAATTTGGGCCTAGGATCTCCGAGTTGACCAATTCCGAAAGTTGACAATTATTATTCAAGATAAAGCAAGTCAAGTTAGAAAGTCTACCAATCTAATTTGGAATATTACCATTTATGAGATTATAAGCAAGATCTAGAGTGACTAGGGAAGAACAATTGCAAAATGAATCTTGTAATTCTCCTTGTAACGCATTTCTAGACAAGTGAACTTGTTTAAGTAATGAAGGACTAAAATAAGATGGTATATCTATGATATTATTTCTTTCAAGGTTCAAAACTTCAAGATGGTTAAAGTGACAAAACTCTGGTGGAATTGGACCTTCAAAATGATTATTATACATGATAATTTCTATCAAACTTGACATATTTCCCAACCATCTTGGAATCTCATCAGAGAGTTGGTTATTACTTAGATACAATCCCAATAAAAAGGAGTTAGATAAACTATCTGGAATTTTTCCGAAAAAAATTATTACCATCCAATTGCAAGCTTTGCAAGGATCTCAATTTGAAACTTTTAAAGAAAATCTGACCTTGTAGACTATAGTTTGATAAAACAAGGAGTCTTAACTTGATGCAACCCTCAACCAAATGCTTTGGTATTTCACCTGATAATCGATTGTTAAATAAGTCCAAACTTATCAACGAGTTCATGTCACCAATTGAAGAAGGAATGTTACCCTTAAAAAGCATTTCTGGAAATGTTTAAAATTGTCAATCCTAGCAAATATGCTCCAAATTCAGCTGGAATATGTCCATTGAAAATATTCATAGAGATGTCTAGCGTCATCAAAATCACATGAGGATGAATTGGTAAGTAAAAAGTCCTATTAGGAATTATTGACTAGAGCAAGATTAACTAAATTTGTTTTATTCTCTAACAACCAATCTAGAAACTCCCTTGTGAAGTTATTGTGCAATAGAGCAACTACTCGCAAGTCATGTTGATGGTAGAGGAAGTTGGGGAATGTGCAACTACTTTTGCAATTAGACAACTTGATGGAATTTAAATGAAATTTTGGAGCCAAAGAATGCAACTCTAGTTTCGCATATAGGTTATTGTTCTGACAAGTGAAAGTCTTAAGTTTGTGAAGATTGAAAAATGGTTAAAGTGAAATTGGGATTTTGAAGTGATTATATGAAAGGTAGAGTTTTTCAATGGATGTCAGACTCTTAAGAGGAGACGATAAGATGTGCCTAGTAAATTGATTGGAAGAGATATATAATGCTTGAAGGGATGTCAAATTTGCAAAACAAGATGGCAAGGCACCCCTTAGATCATTATAAGAGAGATCCAACACTTGCAGATGCGCTAGGTCATAAAGGCTTGAAATATAACCTTTCATAATTTATAACTATGGCTCTTAAAATTAAAAAATAACATTAGACACCATGTTTGCTCACTCTTCCCATCTTTATTGATTGACTTGGATTATTTAAACACAATTGTGTTTTAAACTACTAATGTTTAGTGAATATGTCTTTATTTCCTTTTAAAATGGTTAATGTTTATATACTTAAGAAATCACACATTTGAAATATATATCCATTTAAAAAGGCTCTCATATTTTGTCTCTCAAACTTTGTCTAAATCTTACTATTCAATATCATTTGCATTTTAACAATTTTACGATTAAATTTTATCACTTTCCATCCATCTTTGATAGTTTTTCAATTTGTTTATGTTATATGTATTTTTCGGACTCATTAAATGAGTTGGTAAAAGCCCAACTTAAGCCCAATAGAAGGCCCAATAAAGTCAACCCAATCAAGGCCCATCAGACAAGGCCCGGATATCAACTCTAAGCCCAGCGAGTTCCTCAGCTTGCCTTAGTAATTTTCTCAGCTCATAGCTACGAGTTCGTATCACAGCCAGGTTGTAGCTCGTTCCATAGTCTGCCTTATTCACAGTCGTTTCTCAGCGAGGTCCAACTCGAGGTCGCCATAAACGGTAATTCGCCCAGAGCGCAGTTAATACAATATTTTTCAGAACAGACAGTTACCTAATCTAATCGTGATTCTCTCATCAAAAACGGAAGTTAATTCAAATTCAAATTTAGTCAACATTATCTCGGATTTTAAGGAGCAGTTTCCTGATTTTATTCAAACAGATTAGGAAGTATAATTAATTCATGATTCTCTTCCTATTTTGTAGTTTCATAATCTGTAACAACTCTTCTCTTATAAATAGGGGTTAAAATCATTGTAACAGACAAAAGAAATAATATACTGTCACTCTGCAGAATTTAAGAGAGACAGCCGTGGACGCAGACATACTCGCTGAACCACGTTAAAATTCCTTTGTCCCTCTGTTTGTTCTTGGTTCTTCATTATTTTCATCTCGATTTCTGTGTTTTTTTACATTGATTGCAAATATTTGGCATTGAATACTCGTCGACTGAATTTCAACGTGAATATTTTGGCGTTAGAAGGAGGGCCAAACTGCAATCTTTTTCACCCCAATTCATAAATTTCAGATAACATGGCAAGGACCAGATCAAACAGGTATCTTGGAGATGACGACCAGACGGAGAGCCGTGTGAACCAGTCTCAACAGAACATGCAACCCGTGGAAGACGCACCAATACATGCAGCAGGGCCGTCATGTGGTCAGACAATGGGTGCTGCAGCAGCCGTGCCACCCTTACCCCCTCGCCAATCTGTTCAGGGGGGCCCGGCTGATGGGTAACATGTATGGCATCAGAGATAGGAGACGCTGGAGAACACGATTAGACAGCTTACAGAGGCTGTCAATATGTTGGTACAGGTTCAGATGCAGAATGCACCTAGGGTTGAGGTCGAAGTTCCAAGGCACGTGCCCCAGCAGCATGAAGCAATGCAGGTGCCCGAAAGGCTAGCTAGGGATATGCAACGACTTGCTGACTCAGCTCGTTCTTCTAATGCGCGCCCTATAGCTAATAGCCACCCTGTCCACGGGGAAAGAGAAGTCGCGCACCCAACGAGCTTGGTAGTACGGTTGAGCCAGGAGGGAAACCGACGGGTAGAGATTGGGCATGATAGAATCCGAACTGAAGCTCGAGGTGTTGATAAGGTGAATGGGCGACATACGAGATCCCATCAGCATGGAGATTTGTTCGAAGAGGTTGAGAGATATGACCCAGAGCACCTTTCTCCAAGTCGTGACCACAGGAGAAGATACGAGCTCCGAGATCCACAGGTAGAGGAGCTCCTCTAGAGGGTCCAGTAGTTAGAAGCGCGACCTGGAGCCCCAGAGCAGCGTGGGCATTACGGGGAAAGAACCCCATTCACGAGAGAAATTGAGACGCAGCCTCTCCCTCTGAGGTTTAAAATGCCCAGCATACAACAGTACAATGGGGATAGTGACCCCTATGATCATTTAGATGCTTTTAACGTTCAGATGGACCTGCAGACAGGTAATCCAATGGTGAAATATCGTGTATTCCCAGCTACTTTGAGGGATATTCTAAGGACATGGTTCAAGAATCTCCCAGCTTACAGCATAGGTAGTTGGGCAGAGTGTCAGCAGAAGTTCGTTGGCCAGTACAAGGCCTTAAGAAGACAGCTCTCTCCATCCTGCCACCTAGCTACCATTTTCCAATGTTAGGGTGAGTCTTTGAAAGAATATATCACCAGATTTAGACACGAGGTTACAAACGTCGAGCATCCATCAGATGAGAATATACTGACGGCGATCTCAGTTGGGTTACGAAAGGATGAAAAACTGTATGAGAGCATCTACAAGTCCCCAGTGAAGGATCTAGGAGAGTTTTACGAGCGAGCTGCAAAGGAGATCAGGTGGGAGGAAACCTTCGGCCTGAAGAAATCCAATCAGAAGAATGAAACGGGCAGTTCCAACCAGCCTTAAAAGAGAATTAATGGTAGGAACGAAGAAGGTAGAAATAATAGCTCAAGCAATTAGATCGCCAAGAAGGCAAGGAGAAAGCCAAGGTACGAGCGACCTCAGCGTCAAGGTCGCTATGAGAATTACAACATCCTATCAGATTTCCAATACAGGATATTTGCAACAGAAAAGAACAAGGAAGACTTTGGAAAGCCTTATCCTTTAAGAGCCTCTGTTCAGCATAGAGACAGAAGCAAATTTTGTGCCTATCATAATGAGTCAAACACAATACTTTAGACTGTTGAGCGTTGAAAGACGCCATTGAAATTGATTAGGAGAGGTCGCCTGAGGAATTATGTGGAGCAACCTGCAGACTCGTGACCTCCACAACAACGACCTCAACAACAGCCCCTACGAGCTCCTGAACCAGAGCATGAGCCTACGGTAAGAATAATTTTTACGATCTATGGTGGTCCCCATATTGTAGGTGCTTCAAACAGGTCGAACAAGAGGTACGTCCGAGAGGCAAATAATACATTTCAAGTCCGTGGGTCGGAGAGACCTGCCAAGAAAGCCAAGATGACCTCGGATGAGATTGTTTTTACTCAGGAGGATGCTAGAGGGGTGATCTGGCCACACAATGATGCGCTGGTCATCTGAGCTAAGATCAGCAACATGGAAGTGCGACGTATCATGATTGATACTGGGAGCTCAGTAAATGTGATGTACAAGAATTGTTTCGAGCAAATGGGGCTAGGAGTGGAGCAGCTGAGACCATCCCCAGAGCCTCTTTATGGTTTCACTGGAGATGTTGTTGTACCAGTGGGCCAGATCAAGCTACCACTTACTCTCGAGGAAGCAGGTCGTCAAGCTACTGTGTTGGCAGATTTTTTGATAATTGACTGCCCATCAGCATACAATATGGTCATGGGAAGGCATTCGTTGAACGAACCGGATGCAGTTACTTCAACCAGGACTCTCACAGTGAAGTTTCTAACTCCTAGTGGCATTGGATGTGTTCGGGGAGAGCAGCACTTAGCAAAACGCTGCTATGAAGATGTTGTTAAGATGAGTGTAAGAGGAAAGAAGGTAAATGTGGTCTCAGGGGGCGAGCCACGAGTTATGACCGAGAAAGGGGTCAGCCACGACTTAGACCCTCGCGAGGTAGATGCAGACCGAGTTATTGGGCCAGTCGAAGAATTGGAAGATGTCCAAGTCAGCGAGGCGGATCCAGAAAGGTGTCTGAAGTTGGGAAGAGGATTAGCTCCAAAACTGAGAACCCAGCTCACTGACTTCCTGAAGGCGAACTTAGATGTGTTTGCGTGGAATCACGAGGACATGGTGGTGATAGATCTCAAGGTGATGTCGCACAGGTTGAATATTGATCCTTACCACAAGCCAGTTCGCCAGAAGAGGAGAGCAATGACAAGGGAGCGCTATCTCTCACTGAAGAAAGAGGTAGATAAGTTATTGGCGCATAAGTTTATCCGAGTAGATTACTACCCGACCTGGGTCGCCAATCCTGTGTTGGTGAAGAAAAAGAACGGGAAGTGGAGAACGTGCATCGACTTCACTGATTTGAACAAGGCGTGCCCCAAAGATAGTTTCCCCTTGCCGAGGATAGATCAGCTTGTGGATGCTACTGTTGGCCACGAGCTCCTGAGTTTTATGGATGCATACTCGGGTTATAACCAGATCCCGATGAACCCCGAGGACGAAGAGCATACCTCATTTATGACTGATCGTGGCTTATATTGCTACAAGGTGATGCCCTTCTGGCTGAAAAATGCAGGAGCGACCTACCAACGCTTAGTAAACATGATGTTTGAAGAGCAGATCGGAAAGACCATGGAGGTCTATGTTGATGATATGTTAGTAAAGTCCAAGCAGGTAGGTGATCATGTGCACGACCTGAGGGAGATGTTTCAGATTCTGAAGAGCTATCAGATGAAGTTGAATCCTCACAAATGTGCATTTGGAGTAGTTTCTGGGAAGTTTCTCGGCTTCATGGTCAACAGTAGAGGTATTGAAGCCAATCTTGAGAAGATCAAAGCACTGATCGACATGAGGTCGCCAACCGGGGTAAAGGATGTGCAGAGCCTCAATGGTCAGGTCGCGGCACCAAGCAGATTCATTTCGATAGCTACGGATAAATGCACCCCATTCTTTGACATTTTGAAGAAGGCAAAAAACTTTGAGTGGACTGAGTAATGTGAAGTTGCCTTCCAACAGTTGAAAGAATACATGGGGCGAACTCCACTCCTTTCTAAGCCCAAAGAAGGAGAAAAGTTGATTCTGTACTTGGGGGTGTTTCAACAAGCTCTAAGTGCTGCACTGGTGAAGGAAGAGGAGAAGACGCAGCTTTCAGTGTATTATATAAGTAAAAGGCTGCAAGATGCTGAAACCAGGTACTTACAAATGGAAAAGCTCGCTTACTGCCTGGTGGTCACATCGAGGAAGCTGCGGTCTTACTTTCAAGCTCATACAATCGAAGTTCTCACCCAGTATCTGCTAAAGCAAGTTCTACAGAAAGCGGATATCTCAGGTCGTTTGTTGAAATGGGCAGTGGAGCTCGCACAGTTCGATATCCAATTTATGCTGAGGACGGCTATCAAAGCTCAAGCTTTGGCAGATTTCATTGCAGAGTTTACAGGACCTGTGGATGATGAGCTGAATCTTTTGAAGGTCCGACTTGGGAGCTTTATGTTGATGGGTCATCCAGCGAGCAGAGGGCTGGAGTTGGGGTTTTGCTAATTAGCCCTGAAGGCCACAAGATCCTTTGTGCTTTAAGGTTTGGCTTCCAAGCTACAAACAATGAAGCTGAGTATGAAACACTACTTGCAGGTCTGCGTTTAGCTAGAGAAATGCAAGCTGAACAGTTAAGGGTTTTCAGTGATTTGCAGCTCATGGTTTGCCACATCTTAGGGGAGTACCAAACCAAGGAGCCAAAAATGGCTTTGTACCTGCAGAAGGTCCATGAAATGCTAGATGCTTTCCAAAAGTGCGAAGTGAAGCAAATTCCGCGAGCTCAAAATGCACACGCAGATGCTTTAGCTCACTTGGCAACCACTCGGGACGTCGATTTTCTTAGAGCGATCCCAGTAGAGTTTCTACCGGCTCCGAGTACAAAAGAGAAGAATGTGATGATGGCAATAATTGTGCAGCCTAATTCTTAGATGAGCCCAATTCTCAATTATTTACAGGATGTAAAACTGCCAAGTAACAAGCTGGAAGCACGGCGTTTGCGAGCTAGAGCAGCCAGGTACTGCATCTATGATGATGTGTTGTACAAGAAGGGGTTCTCAGCTCCACTTTTACGATGCATTGATAGCCCAGAGTGTGAAACAGTGATGAGGCAGATACACGAAGACCATTGTGGAAATCACGCTGGGGGGCTATCTCTAGCTCAAAAGGCACTCCGTCAAGGTTTTTATTGGCCTACTATGAGACAGGATGCTATCGACTTAGTAAAAAGGTATGATAAGTGTCAGAGGTTTGCCCAAGTTCCGCGAGCTCCGCCAACCTATCTTAAGCAAATGGTAAGCCCATGACCCTTTGCAATATGAGGAATGGATTTGATCGGGCCTTTACCAACAGCTCGTGGAAGGTGCAAACACGCCGTGGTCGCAGTTGACTATTTCACTAAGTGGGCGGAAGCAAAGGAGTTGGCAGAAATCTCCACAACAAAGATTGAGTAGTTCGTGTGGAGTAATATTATTTACAAGTTTGGGGTTTCACAGCAGATCATGACAGACAATGGGACCCAGTTTAGCAGCGACCAGTTTCTCAAATTCTGCAATGATCTCAAGATTGTTAAAAGTTTCTCAGCAGTGGACCATCCGCAAGTCAATGGCCAAGTTGAAGCTGTAAACAAAATTATAAAACAGACCCTGAAGATAAAACTGGAAGCAAAGAAAGGAGCATGGGTAGACGAGCTTCAGAAGGTATTGTGGGCTTACAGAACCACAGCTCGCAGCACTACAAGCGAGACACCTTTCTCAATGGTATATGGGTTTGAGGCCATGATCCCCGTAGAATTCGAAGTCACCTCGCAGCGAAGAGCGACCTTCAATCAAAATGACAATGACCAGTTACTCACTGCAAACTTAGATTTGCTCGAAGAAGTCAGGGAAACAACCAGATTAAAGGTAGCTAGTTATCAGCAAAGAATAGCGAGGTACTATAACAAGAATGCTCGAATCCACAGCTTCAATGTGGGAGATTTGGTACTGCGTATCATTTTACCTAGAGCTCGCAAACTCAGTGATGGGTCCTTAGGCCCAAATTGGGAAGGACCCTATATCATCAAGGTGAACTTGGGAAATGGAGCTTATCATTTGACCAACATGAATGGAGCTAAGGTCCCTTGAGCTTGGAATGTCGAGCATCTTCGACCATATTATCAGTAACTTTATTTGTTACCCATGATTCAACATTATAATAAGAAATGAAAGCTTCATTTTCCCTCATGATGTGCATTATTTCACCAAGTTAACAGACTCCATGCTGATTAGCTCGCTGCTCGCTAAATAAAAAGAGCCTAAAAAGCAGGTGGCCAAGTGTTCCTACATAGCTCGCTAAAAAGAAAAGAGTCTAAACAGTAGGTGGCTAAGTGCCCCTGCATAGCTCGTTAAAAGAAAAGAGCCTAAAAAGCAGGTGATTAAATGCCCCTGCATAGCTCGCTAAAAAGAAAAAGAGTCTAAAAAGCAGGCGAGGTGACGACCCCTTGCATAGCTCCTTAAAAATAAAAAGAGCCTAAAAAGCAAGTGACTAAGTGCCCCTGCATAGCTCGTCAAAAGAAAATAGCCTAAAAAGCAGGTGGCTAAATGCCCCTGCATAGCTCACTAAAAAGAAAAAGAGTCTAAAAAGCAGGCGAGGTGACGACCCCCTGCATAGCTCGCTAAAAATAGAAAAAGCCTAAAAAGCAGGTGGCTAAGTGCCCCTGTATAGCTCGTCAAAAGAAAAGAGCCTAAAAAGCAGGTATAGTTGAGTACCCCTGCATAGCTCGTCAACATGTCAACTGGTCAACTGTTTATATTTACAAGATTTTATTAACTGTTGAATTAAGCGATTGCTTAAGTTATTATATCAGATTTCGAGCTCGTTAACAATCAGTTCGCAAGAAGTTTGATAACTTGTAAGTTGATCATAAAATATGTTATAATAAACGAAATAGCTCAAATGCATTCGACACAGAAAATATGATGAAAGAAATTTTATTAAAATTCAAAAAATCTTTACAAATTGAATAAGTATAAATGTAAAGAATACAGGTGTAAAAAGTGCAAACAGTAAGCTGCTAGCTCTAAACTGGAGGATTTGGGCCTAATAAAGGGTCTTCATGAGAAGGAGACACACTAGGAAGCTCGAGGTCTCCAGCGGGCTCAGTTTGAGAGGTCGCACCAGGTACCTCCGTTGCTGAAGGAACTGCATCAGCCCTTGCTTTGGCAGCCCTTGCTTTGAACTTTTCTACAGCTTCGAGTCCCACATCCCAAAGATAGAAAAATCCATCTCCGGATGGGACATCCACAGCGTGTAGAGAAAGTTAAGGCCTGTTTTTTCCTCAGCCTCATCCTTTGCTTTAGCGACCTGCATCTCCAGTTCCTGGACAGATCGCTCTCTGAAGACCATCAGTTCTTCGAAGGCATTATCTGCATGACGATTGATGACCTCAGCTTCTTGCTTCATGGCTTCTATTTACTGCTCTGCAGCCTCAGTCCGCTGTATTACCTCCCTCACTTGCTACCTTAACACCTCGGCTCTATGATCAGCCTCTTCAGCTCGTTAAGCGGCAGCTTCTGCCCTTTCGGCCCGTTGTTCAGCAGCCTCAGCTCGTTGTACTGCGGCATTAACTTGTTGCTCGAGCACCTCAATTCGTCTTTCTGCAATCGTAGCTCGTTGCTCGGCCTCTTCAGTTCGCTGTGTCGCAGCTTATATCCGCTCAATCTGTTTATTGGCTAGTTCGGCTCGCTCTTCAGACTGCCTCAACTCATCCTTCACTTGGTTCAGCTCGACCTTTAACTTGTCGCGCTCATCTTCGCAATTACGAAGCAAGCCAGTAAGGTGCGACCTGGTGGTTTCGATATCGCCTTCTAACCGCACCAGAGCTTCCTCGGCAGTATATCTAGCAATGGTCGCCGCAGCTATCCTGGCCTCATAGCCCTCTATGAATCTCCTCTCATCCCGAGCTCCTTCAGTCAAGGACGCTATTTCCTCCCTAGCTCCCTCCAACTTGTTCTCCAGCTTCATTATTCAGTCCTCAGTGATCCTTGTCAACCTCCTCCTCTTTATTGATGCAAGGGCGGCCTGAAAATTCTATAGTTAATATTTTGTAAGTTAAGAAGCTAGGAGATGAAAAGAAGAGTAACTTACTAACATAGCATGGCGAGCTCCGTACTCGTCTAGGTCCGTGCCCCTAAGAGACCTATTCTCTAAGACCCTTGGATGAGTAAACATAATTGATGTCCAGTTGTCGAAGAAGGAGGTTAAATATCTCCCCTCAGGTCTAAGCTCGATTTCTGGTCTTGTTGGTGAAGGAGTCCTCTCAGCCTCCGGGGCGTCAGGTTCATCACTCCGGTAAACATGACGTCGTGTAAGAAAGGTACGCCTAGTTATTCTCCTACTGGTACCAGCTAGGATCGTTTAAGGAGCAACCTCAGACGGAACATCCCCTTCTTCAGGTTGTGAGCTGGAAGCTGGAACCAGCTGAAGATCTGTCACTGTTTCTGGAGGCGGTACCTCACTTGGAGCAGCAACCAGGGGAGTTTGTACTTCAGCAGGTCGCTTAGAACGCTTTGCAGAAGTAGCTGGAGAGGCTGAGGCCTCAGCAAGTCGTTTTGATGGAGTAGTTGAGGAGGCTGGAGCTTTAGCAGGTTGATTAGGAGAGAACTCCAGAAGAGCAATTTTCTTCCTTTTAGTTGGAGCTCGCCCAGTAGAGGGAGTAGGAACTGAAGAAGCAGTTTTTCGAGATGCACCTACTAGTGGAGTGCAAGCTGGAACTGGTGTTGCTTCAACAGATGTTGGAACTATTAAAGCATGTGCTAAGTCTGTTAGAGAAGGCAATGGAGTCTCTGAAATAGTTATATGATTTGGGGAGGGGGATGAATCTACTTGTAGAACAGGAGCTGCGCGAGTTGGCTGTTTCTACCCGAGCTGGGGCAGGAGCTGATGCTGTCTTTGCTCGCGAGGAGGGGGTGCGAGCTGGAGCCATTTCTGCCTGTGTTGGGGTAAGAACTAAAGAAGTTTCTACTTGCGAGGTAGGGACAGGAACTTTGAAGACGGAAGGAAGTTCGCGGTGCCCAAGGTTTGATATGTCATTCTTGACATCAATTAATGGAGAATCATCAAAAGGAGCAAGGTCATGAGCCTGAGAAGAGCATTATCAAACTTGCTGCTAATGCTAGCTTCGTCCGAGCTCGCGAGCACCTCAATAGCCCTCTTTTCCTCGCTGCTGAGAGGAGACTTGTTCATTTTCTTATCTGTAAAAAAATAATAATAAATAAATAAATAAATAAAAGTCAAAATTATTATTTTAAGCCCGTTAAAGATCTTCTTCTATCTACCTGGCTCCAGGACGAAGCTGAAGTTTTTAAGTCTTGCAAGAGAAGGGTATGAGACGAGAAACCAGCTCGTCTTATATACCCCGATGTTGGATTTGCCCTTTACTTCTCCTTGGGACAAGAGTTCCTTATGTTCCGATGGAAGAGCTGATAGGTAGTAGATACCATCTGATTTTTCTCCTTTCTTTGTGCTCAAAGCCTTGAAACTGTAGAAATTTTGGATTATTTTGGAGTTGGAGGACGAAGGCCGTTTTTCAGTAAGGCCAGAGCGAATGAGGTCAGCTGCGCGTATGAGTTCGGTGTTAACTGGAACGGAGCGAACTTGACAGCGTTTAAAAACCTGATTAAGTAAGAAAGAACTGGGAATCTCAGCCCGTGTTCCAGGTGCTGAGTGCTGACAGCAATATACCCCCGCGGAGGATAGGCTGCATGTTTTCTTAGTGGGTGACATCGCGTGACAGCCTCTGAGGATATGGAATTGAAGAGCGATCCCCTCCAGTTCGGAGACTTGTATGGAAGATGGGTGATGAGCGAACGTTTTGCGAGCTTCCTTTTCTTTTTCAGCTCGCTGTTGAGTTTGTGCTTGCTTTCCGCCTTGAGATGCTTCACTAGCACTACAAGCTCCACTTGAAGATATCTGCATAAAGGAAGCATGTTCATGTCGCAGCAAACAGATTATTAAAATGCTAAAAATTTTCTAAGTTTCCTACTTTGCAGAATACGAGCACAATGGGAGGCTCGACCTATGAAGAAACGACCTATGAACTAGTAGTCTACAGGTGCCTAATCCAATAGTTCGCATGTATAACAGACCACAAACAATAGTCAGCTCGCAAACAAGCATGTTACAAGATCAAATCAGTAGAATTTGAAAAGTCGTATTCAACAAGAAACCTAGAATAGTGAAGATTCAACAACAACATGATATATTCAAACCATTTAGACACAGCAGTGACGAAATGTAAACACAATACAATCTCAAATTAACAAAATAAACTAAAAAACTGAAAGTTTGAAGTAAGAAATCAGAAGTTTTACCGTGAATCTCTGATGAGAGTGTAAGAACGGCGAATGAAAGTGTTGATCTCGTGAAAAATTAGTGAGTTTTCTAAATTTGGTTACTCGGTTGCTTCGAGAGAAAATGACATATGAAAAAGAAAATGAAAAGGCTCCACCAGTTTATATAAGATGGACGAGCTCGAACCCCAGCTGTTAGATCTCTGCGTTGTGTAACCGTCATTAATTTAACGGTGTAGCGCAAGGTACGGCTTTCTAATCATGGAGCCGTCAGTTGAAAGACATGCGCATTAAATGCGCGTGCAAGGGACGTGCCAACGTCGGTTCAAGTCACTTCCTGCATGACCGTCACGTGTTAGACCAATGTGATAGCATTTGAAAATGCGCAAAAGTAGTAATTTGAGTTGGCTTACCAAAGAAGCTAACTTTTACCAGCGAGCTCGAGCTCCCAATTCGTAGAACGAACTGAGAGCCGAGAGGCTAATGTTATATGCATTTTCTGGACTCATTAAATAGGCTGGTAAAAACCCAACTTAGGCCTAATAGAAGGTCCAATAAAGTCAACCCAATCAAAGCCCATCAGATAAGGCCCGGATATCAACTTTAGTCCAGCGAGTTCCTCAGCTCGCCCCAGTAATTTTCTCAGCTCATAGCTACGAGCTCATATCACAGCCAAGTTGTAGCTCGTTCCATAGTCTACCTTATTCACAGTTCGCTTCTCAGCGAGGTCTAGCTCGAGGTCGCCATAAACAGCAATTCACCCAGAGCGCAGTTAATGCAATATCTTCCAGAACAGGTAGTTACCTAATCTAATCGTGATTCTTTCACCAGAAACGGAAGTTAATTCAAATTCAAACTCAGTCAACATTTTCTCGGATTTTAAGGAGCAGTTTCCTGATTTTATTCAAATAGATTAGAAAGTGTAATTAATTCATGATTCTCTTCCTATTTTGTAGCTTCCTAATCTGTAACAACTCTTCCCCTATAAATAGGGGTTAAAATCATTGTAACAAACACAAGAAATAATATACTGTCACTCTGCAGAATTTAAAAGAGACAGTCGTGGACGTAGACGCACTCGCTGAACCATGTTAAAATTCCTTTGTCCCTCTATTTGTTCTTGGTTCTTCATTATTTTCATCTCGATTTCTATGTTTTCTCACATTGATTATAGGTATTGGGCATTGAATACTCGTCGACTGAATTTCAACGACGACAGTTTCCAATTAGATGATGCAATGAAACTAATAAATTGATTATAGGTTTTTCTTATAGTGTTTGTAATAGTAGATATCTAACTGTCCATATAATATTAATTCCAATAAACCTAACTTTTTTACTATTAGATTTCAAAAATAAATTAAGAAGGCAAGTAATTTGTTGTTATTTGAAATAATTTAATGATTTTGATAGTTTATAGCTGTATTTTAATGTGATGCTAACGAATAGATAAAAGTGTGTAAAATCCATCATGAATAGATAGAAGTGTGTGAATATATCTAAAAGGTTTTTTTTTTTTTTAATAATAAATTAAAAATTTGCAAAAAAAAAAAAAAAAAAAAATTAAAGTTTTTTTTTTTTTTTTTTTTCCTTTGCCAATTATGGTCTAATATGACTTAATGGCAATGAGGGCTCATTCAATGTCATATTGTTTTAGATTCAACATGTCCCCACTATAGGTAATAATGAAAAAAAAAAAACAATTAAGGTTATTTATGACATTTTATCACAAATATATAATTTCATTGTCCTTTGGGCAAAATTTTTGGGTAATGGTAAAATTTTGGAAGTCTAGCACTATTCTAAAGCAAATATTTAATCAAATTTATTTAAACTAAATTAGATGATAAACTAAAGGTAAAATATTATATTTAATTTCTTATAAAGTGATGCTATTTGCAAAACATTAAATTGTTACTTAAAAGGACATTTATTATAAAAGCAATTCTTGTAATATTTAAAATTTTTGAAGTTAATAGGTTCAGAAAGAGAACAAATATTAGCCTTTAAATTAGAATGAAAAAAAATATAAACTTGAGCACAAATTGAAGTCTTGAGTTGTGAACATTGGAAAACTCATGTTATTTGTTTATTTATTTTTATGTTAAAAAACGACATGATTTTAGAAATGGAACTAGAAAACGGCAGTGTAAGGGAGCAAGTGTTTAAAGCTTCTCAGAAAAAGCTCCACTATATGATCCATTTACGAGATCATGGTTAGCCCTATAGTCAGGCTTTAATCTCACAAGGTATTCTTCTAGTGAACATACTTCCCGAAAGATCAATGTTGAAGATCATTAAAATGCTATTGTATTCAAGTTCTCTTCTTCTTATTGGAACAAAACCTTGCTTCTGATAATTGTTTTTTTTTTTTTTTTGAAATTTATTTTAGTTATTAACATATAAGGATAGTTTTGGTATTTTGATGGGTGTTGAAAGCGAAATATTAATTTTTAACTTTTTAATATAGATGTTTAAAAAAAAAAGAAAAAAAGAAAAAAGCATTGGGTGTCACAAGTATTGCCACCCTAATTTAAAATTAATAAAGAGGGCAATGAGTTTTAAATAAATGATATAACTGTATTTGTAGAATTGAACTTTTTTTTTTCTTTTTTGTGATTTAAAAACTTGAAGATAGAATTTCTTCTCTCTCTCTCTCTTTTTTTTTTTTTAATTCTAAACTTTTATTTGAATATGGAGAGCCATAGATAATTGGAAGTGAATTTTGAAATGGGGAAGAATGATTTGCAACAAGAGAAAAAAAAATGTATAATTAATTTTGAAATTTTTGTGTGTGTTAAATCTCATGAACTTTGAACCTCTTTCTTTATTTTGATAGTTGAAACATAAGAGGTGCTCAATATTAGTCTTTCACAACTCATAATTTGGTTTACTAGTTTGAGTTGATTAGTTCTTGAAACAACAATATATCAAAATCTAAATTAATAGGAGTAATTTAATACTTTCACAAATCGACTTTGCTTAGTTTCAGTTATCAAACAAAGGTACATGTTTTGCAAAATTTTTAACAAAAGTTTGAAATGTTTTACAGAACAGGGTTGGAGAAGAAATTTTTATTTCAAAATCGGCTGTTGCAGCCAAATCCAGTACTCAACACTTGTGTAGTACTATGCAATATAAATTATTATTATTATTTTTTTATACTTTTGAATATCTATATTTCTTTGAAATTTATATTTTAAAATAGTGTGTCTTTTAGAAATGAGTGTCAAAAAGTAAAGCGGATAATTTGGGAATAAAATAAAATTTGAAAAAGATTGCCAAAAGATATAAAGAAACAGAATTATAAGGAGAAAATTTCTTACTTATAGCATGTCAATGGATTTTTTTTAGATCCAACTTAATTGCACAATTATCTTAGTATTTAACTCCATCTTTTCAGGAAACAAAAACGTAATTAACAAATATAATATTATACATTTATAAAAAATGAAAGGGAAGTCATTAGCCTTGCAATTGATCAAGACCTGCACCTTCCAATTTGCATTCGGCTAATGTTAAACACTTGACACAAGTCCACTGTCCAATGCTTTGTAGAATACTGGTGTCAAGATTAGTTCCATCCATGGACAATGATTTCAAATTCTTCAAATTAGACAAATCTACTAGCACAAAACCAAATATGAATTAATACTCAATAAGATTATTTAACTAATTAAATATTATAATAACCCAAGTGCTAAATAATATTATATTACTAATATTTGACTAAACTTTAATTAGTCCATTCATCTTAGTAGTTGATTTATTTTTTCAAGAATATAGAAATTAGATAATATAATTATCTAGATTTATTTTAAAAAAATTATATTTTTTGCGATTATAAATCTGGACCACAATAGAAAGATAGTGAATGAAAATAATAAATATTAATGCAAATGTAAGTTTGAAAATTTGAAAGAACATATAAATATTATTCTCTTTGTTATCATTATAAAATGTATTATAGCATTTCTGGAATATAACGTAATCATAAAATATAGTATTTGGTTTTTGCAATGAAATCTAATCCATAGTATATGGGTATGTTTTTTCCTTGAACTCATAGTATATGAGTAAGGTGAAGACTTGAAGTATTCAACAACGGGTAATTTAACATGTGTGCATGAGATGCCATTCAGTTGGCACAGTTGAATATGCTCAAACTTTCAAGGGAAGTGAAGGCTGCAATACCTTGAAGAAGACTTATTTGGAGAGAAGAACCCTCCATATACAACTATTCTAGGTGGGTAAAATTATGTAACTCTATTATTATTTATTTATCATTATTTTTTTTTTTGAGAGAGATGCAACTCTATTATTGAAAAAGAGGAATAACTTATTTAAATTAACTATTGTTGGCGCTCGGAATCAGTCAACACCCGGTTGGGGGTCGAAACCACGCCAACGGAATGATTTGTACGGGGCCGGCGGTGAAGACCGTGCCGAACCGGGGGTGAAGACTATGCCGGACAGCCCTTTTTGACCTCTTGGAGTCGCGTCCGGAGTTGAACCCTCAACCTTATATGTTTTTTGGGTTGACAATTCCTACCACCTTCAGCTATTGGGGCAATTGGAACCGGTTGACGATGAGGCAGAGGAGGGATGCCTGTCACGGTGCCGAGTGCCTGTCCATGGGACGTACCTGCTGTATGCATGGGTGCGTCCTGCACAAGCTGCATGTTCTGCTGAGATTGGTTCATGTGGCTCTCCGCCTGGTCATCATCTATATGATACCTGTTTGATCTGGTCTTTGCCATGTCAAAAATCGATGAATTGGGATGAAAAAGATTGTAGTTTGGGCCCCTCCTTCTAGCGCCAAAATGTCGACGTTGAAATTTAGTCGACGAGTAATCAATGCCCAATACCTACAATCAATGTGAGAAAGCACAGAAAACGAGAAAAAGACAATAAAGAACCAAGAATCAAATAGGAAGACAAAGGATTTTTAACATGGTTCAACAAGTGTGCCTACGTCCACGGCTATCTCTCTTAAATTCTGCAAAGTGACAGTATGATATTCAATGTGTTTGTTACAATAATTTTAGCCCCTATTTATAGGGGAAGTATCGTTACAATTTAGGAATCAACAAAATAGAAAGAGAATCATGAATTAATTACACTTCATAATCTGTTTGAATAAAATCAGAAAACTGCTCCTTAAATTCCGAGATAATGTTGACTGAGTTTGAATTTGAATTAACTTCCGTTTTTGAAGAGAAAATCATGATCAAATTGGGTAACTACCTGTTCTAGAAGATATCGCATTAATTGCCCTCTGAACGAGCTGCTTAATATCTATGGCGGTTTACGATCTCGAGCTGGAGTTTGTTGTTCAGTGAATAACGAGCTATGACCTTGCTGTGAGACGAGCTCGTTGCTACGAGCTGAGAGGATTGCTGGGCGAGCTGCGGAGCTCGCTAGGCTTAGAATTTAAATATGGGCCTTGTCTGATGGGCCTTGATTGGGTTGACTTCATTGGGCCTAAGCTAGGCCGAAGTTGGGCTTTTACTAGTCCATTTAGGGAGTTCGAAAAATACACATAACAATTATATATGGAAGATTTTGGGGAAAATGATGGAAATTGACAGGGGCTAGCAAACTTACCTGGAGCACTCATTAATCCACTAAAATTATTATAGCTAAGGTCAAGTAGCTTCAAAGATGGGAACAACTCTAATGACTACAATAGAGTGTTTCTCTCATGAATGTTAAGATTCTGTATATACAAATATTGCAAGTTCCTTAAACCTGTTCTGTTACCTATAAATGAAAAGATGCATAAAACTATATCCAATGCACTTACTATAGAAATTGATTGTCAAAGAAAACCACCCCTTTTAATGTTTATAAAGTTGAGTTGATGAATAAGACTGTATATAGACTCATGGAAACATTTGTTGTCTATACAATTAATTGAACAGATAAAACCATCCTTTTAAAAGAAAATAAATTTTCTTTACTATTTCTTAGGTGTACTATTTCTTGATCATAAGTTTGTTGATCTAATTGTCACTTGCATCCAACTCCTCTAAATTGTTTAGGGAATCAAATATTTCTATTATGAATTAAACAATGTAAATGAACAATAAAAGAAGTCGAAGCTTGAGCTACTATTTGTCTCATCCAACTATTAAAAACAAAATTATCAAAGTTTGTTATTGCAATAGAAGAGAAAGAAGAAGGGAAGCAAGTTTAAATATCCGAAAAATCAATCGTTCCTTTCAATCTGGTATCACATACAGATAGTCCTTTCAATAATGAGAGTTCACTCAAAAATGATAAAATACTGTTGTTGAAGTTACCACTTAAGCCCAAATACTTCAAGTTATTCAACTTTAAATCTATAACATGAAAATAAATATTCCAAAAACTATCTCAATTTCATCTTTATCCACTGAAACTATATGTGTCTCATCTTGGCTTGTTGTCCTAGCAACCAAGGCAACTATACATTTAAAAATATCAATCTCAAACCTGATAACATACTTTTTTATACAATATATGTGAAATAAATATGTATTAGTTTAATACAACCAAAATGACGTATTTATTCATAAAACAGATATAGCTTAACATAATAATTACAAATCACAATCTACACAAACTAAAAGATCTAGCATGTGACATAAATATATCTCTTGTCACAGCTTTTGTGAGTAGATCCACTACTATCTCATGCATAAATACACACTTAATTGTGACAGCCTTTGTCGTCACTATGTCCCTGACGAAATTATAGTTATTCTCTATATACTTCGATTTGTTATGATATTTCGCATCTTTGGTATAGGCAATTACTTTCTAACTATTATAGTACACATTAACTGGCTTCTTGCATCAACTTCCAAATTTAGATCCTCTAAGAATCTTTTAAGTTAGACTGCTTCTTAGACTGCTATTGAACTTGTTATAAATTCAGTTTTTGTGGTGGATAACTCAATGCATAATTACTTCTTACTACTCCAAGAGATAACATATTGGTTGAGCAAAAATGCATAACCTAATGTAGATTTTCACTCATTCAAATCACCTCTTCAATTAGAGTTTGTATACCTAACATACATATGTTACCATCTTGGTAACACAAAAAGCAATCAACAGTCCCTTTCAGATATATTAGTATTCTTTTCATAATAATCCAATGTTTCTATACAAGATTGGATTGATATCTACTTACAAGTCCAACTGCGTAGTAGATATCAAGTCTCGACATATTATAGTATATATGAGACTTCTGATAGTTTGGAGTAAGGAACTCTTTGTATTCTTTCACGCTCTTGTGGGGTCTTAAGGCATACTTTATGACTAAGAGTTTAACCCTTTGAGATGGGAGTATCCATGAGATGAGAGTATCCATAGGTTTACAATCAATTATACATAATCATTAAAGAATCTTTCAAATGCATGGCTTTTGTGATAAAATCATAATTCTCCTTAAACGATCTCTATCAATTTTAACTCTTAAAATTTAGGCAGCTTCTCTCATGTCTTTAATCTCTAAAGTTATGGATAACTATTCCTTTATGGTTCTCATGAACTCCTTGTCATTTCCAACTAATGGAATATCGTCCATATGTAAAGATAGTATCATGAACTTATCTTTTATCATACATACAATGATCCTCTTCAATCATCTAAAATTCATAGGACATTACCGCCTCATGGAAACGAAGGTATCATTGTTTAAAGAATTTTTTCAAGCCATAAAATGATCTTATGAGCATACAAATTTTCTGTTTTGGCCTTCTGAAATGAAATTTATTGGCCGCTCCATGTAAATTTTTTCCTTCAGTTCTCCATTAAGAAATGCCATCTTTATATCTATCTGATGTAATTCTAAGTCCATGTGTGCAATGATAGCTATTATAAGGCAAAAGGAAGCAAACCTTACCATAAGGAAGAAGGTTTTTTTTATAGTCTATACCCTTCTGTTGAGTATATCATTTTGCTACTAGTCTCACCTTATATTTCTCTATTAAGCTGTCAACCTTACACTTGATGCTGAGAACCCACTTGTTTCAATGGCTTTCCAACCAGGCAATAAGTCAAACAAGTCTCATAATGGTTACTCTTCATTTACTCCATCTTTTCTTGCATGGCCTTACTCCAAAAATCTCTTACAGATGATTTGAGAGCCTCATTCACATCTCATCACTGTTATGTGAAGCAAGTATAAAAGTTTCCCCTTCAATCTTAATCAACGATGAGGAATAGCCCTACGATTGCTTCTGTAAGTTGATTGTTTGGAGGGTACTAACTCATTAGTCCCTTTGCTCCCACTAGGAACAAATGAAGAAGTTATTCTAATAGCTTTGTCACTCCCACTAAAGATAGAGTATTCCAACAACTCTCTATCTTTCTCTAGCTAAATGTTAAAATGTGGAACATCATCCAAATCATTCAACTCATAAAACTGAAATTCTTTTTTAACCTCATATTTACTAGGAAATTCATTCTCTAAGAAGTTCACATCACATGACTCCAATCAATGATGCTTCCATCCAAGTTTTCACCTATGAGTACATATCATTTTAAGCGCTCAGAGTATTTAATAAAGATGCATTTCTTTTCTCTAGCACCTAAAGTCGCATATAAATAAGGTCAGGTTTCCTATCTGTTTATTATTCATAGCGTTTGGAAGACACTGACTTAATACAGAACCTATTTAGAATTAAGCAGCTATTAATGCATATCTCTCTAGTTAGATACTGGAAGGTTCGCTTTGTGTCATCATAGTTCTTACCATCTTCAATAATATTCTATTTTTCATTTCTACTACTCTATTTTGTTGCAGAGTCCTAAGAATGGTCAATTGTCTATCAATACATTTCTCACGATATAATGTCTTAAATTGTTTCGAGAGACATTCTTGTCCCTGATCAATCTGCAAGATTTTAACAATTTTATCTATCTTATTCTCTACCAAGTTTATATACAATCTAAAGCAATTTAATGTCTCAAATTGATGGATGATCAAATAAATATGACCAAAAAAGGCGTAATCATCAATGAATATTATAAAATACAAGGCACCATTTCTTGCTCTTATATTCATTGGCCAATCTATTCATTCGATTTTGCCCAATATGTCCTAGTCTAGTATGTCAGATATTAATATAAATATTTGTAACATCAGTGGAAGTAATGAATAAAAAACAACCATCATTAATACATTGTCATGTTCGATATCCAATACAATAAAACCATTTGACAAATTTCCAATACCCAAACTAAATCTAAATAAATCCTTAAATAATTGCCATAAAAAATTAAACATCCTAAACTTAAAAGGACAATTACAGAGACAACATTCCATTGAATCTTGGGTACGTATAGAACATCATGGAGATACAGTACTTAGCCACCTCGCAAAATCATTTTGTAGGTGCCAATTCCTCTTACTTCAACTTTTGAGTTGTTCCCTATATTGATCAATTTTTGTTCCTCGACTGATTTGACAGTACTTTACAAATATCCCTTTGTCTCTAGTTATATGGTCTATGGCTTCTGAGTCTCTTTCTTTTGCTCACTACATTCACAAGCGAAGTGACCTATCTTGCAATAGTTAACTCATTTCAAGTTGCTCTTGTCTTTCTTTGCGCCACCACACTTACCCCTTTTAGGCTTTTCAATCTCACTTTTATTGGGTTTCAGGATTCTATTTCCCTTTCTTCAAATTCTTATTCTTTCCTCCCCTCTTACGCTTAGAGCTTGAACCTTTATGTATGCTGAACTCAATCATATAAAGCTTACCTAAAGCCTTGGCCACCTCTAGACGCTCATTTTCAAGTTCAACATGATGTAAGATATCATCAACATGACATTGATTTTCATGTTTTTCCAATTATTTGGGAGGTACCGAATCACCACCTATATTTGTTGTTCATCAATTAAGGCATGGCCAATTAATTTCAATTCACATATCATGTTTGACATCTCTTTTAAATGCTGCCTTATGTTGCGATCTTGATGCTTCCAATAAGTATCAAACTTGATTGTAAATCTCCTCAGTTTGGTGGTTGATGTCTCACCATATTTGTATGTCAAAACCAACCAAATATCTTGTGCTATCTCATATTCTTTGTATGCACATATGAGGTTATCAGCCATAGTGCACAACATCCTTACGTGAGTAATGTTTTTCTTTATCTTTCAGGCCTAATAAGCCTCAACATCTTTTCTGTGTTGAGTGGAAGAACTATATTCAGTTTCCACCATGGTGTTGGTTAGGGTTTTAAGGGCCTTTTGCTCCGTAAAGGTATACTGAATCTTGCGGTGCCAAATATCATAGTTATCACCATTCAATTTGTCACCCTTATTCACTTTAACAACTATGATTTTCAAAACACATCTCATTTCCTTTAATGACATTTATTCTATTTAAAGACTTATGATATATGTCTTTCTACATCTATACTAGCACATTCACTATGGTTTCAATAAATAATGCAACAACTGTATACTCATGTATATGATAAAAGAATCTTTGGATAAGAATCGAAAAAGTAATTAAGCTACTTATCATTATCCAATTTTCAAATATTCATTAAACCATATATGTAAGTCTTTCATGCAAAATAATTCTAATATCATTCTCTAAAAGATTTTAGAACACCCACAATTTAAATAACATTACTTGAGATCATTATGACTTCAGACTCTTCTTCATTAGAGATCTATATGATCTCTGGTACCTTTTCATCTAAGATTTCTATTATCTCAAGATCCTACTATTCATTTAAGATTCCTATAATCTTAAGGTTCTGGTCAACATTTAAGATCTTAATAATCTTCACGTTAGTTGATAGGATAATAATTTCAATCACGTCATCAGATGGCGAGCCATCAAAATGAGTCTACCCATTCCCACAGAAATGCATGTCTTGACATAAAATTTGCACACATATTTATTTTAGGTCAAATAAAATTTAATATAAAAACTAAGGTATTATAATTCAGCATCCTATAGAGCGAAACAATAAAATAATACAACTCAATTCATCAATTAGAGTGAATAAATAATTAAGATGAAAAGAGAAAAAAAATAAAGAAAAAAAAAATTCTCGTTGGAAATCATAGTTGATGGCTGTGTGTAACTATCATTCACTAGCAGATCCAACCATGCGACTATAACACCAACCACTTGCTGCACCAAGGCTGGACACGCCTCTCAAACACTTACCGACATCATCCACCATGCATTCAATTCTACGTGCAACACACGTGTAATTTTAAGACCCGCATCGCTACGTGGCATGCATTAATTATGCCACATTTCCTCACGAGAGAGACACACATCACAATAGTAGCATATAATGCAAACATGCGTAGTGTGCATAAGTGACCATTTGGCACATTCTAAGGCATGTGCATATTGCAACATCAATCGGCCACATGTCGTGCTCCCAGAGTTCCATGTTGCAGCATGTGTTTGCTTGCATGTAGCATACATGTCACCAAGGTGTCGTATACTTGTCGCTTGCATGGGTAGGACTTTACAACTCTATGCTTCATGCGCATCGACGATGCATGTACTACACACGCCTTGTTAGCGATGTCATATAGCGATCGGACTAGTGACAAATTCATCAAAATTTCATCTCGGTTCCATATTTGCCCTTAGTTTGCAATTTTGGGTTAAAGTGTGTTATAAGTTCCTAATATGAGAGTGTGATTTGATTTTAAAACCTAAATCAAAAACAGTGTTGGTAAATTTCGAGCCCTAACTTTTATCAATTCGTTCTCCCTCAATTTTCAATGAAATTTAACGATTCAAAGTTTTACAAACTCGTCTCAAAGTCTAATCTCTTACAAAATTTGAATAAATAAAACAGAGGTCTAATAAGTGAGATATCATTCACACAAATTTTGGCATTCATTATTCTATTTCTTAGGTTTCAACCAAAAATTTAAGTTTCATGGCATGTTTAATCCTATAAACATGATAAATGATAAGAAAACTATCCAATATAGGCTCTCATACTAATGAAAACAATTAAAACAGTGCGAACTTCACCAGAAAAATAAAACAAAACTGAAAAACATACCCCTTTCGTGGAACAAAAATTCTTCTGGATTCTGGATTCTGGATTGTTCGCCCGATCGAATTTCAATCATAATAATGGAAAGGAACCTCAATGCATGATGTCTACATCATCACCTATGTTAATATCAAACATACTTGGACATATTCACACCACCATTACTTCCACAATCCACTACTTTCACAGTACACATTTCAAACCAACTTACAGCCACCTCAATTCCATCCTCATCTTTTCCTTTTCATACCATATCTATTGCTAACTCTTTCTCTTCTTTTAGCAAAAAATTAAGTCATATATTTGTGATCAAAGTGTATTAATCACCTACTTTGGATATCCAAAGTCCTCCCTATAATCAAAAGGTATAAGTTAGATGGATATCTATTAGGAACTATTCCTTGTCGCCCCAAATTTCTGCCTATTACCACAGTTAACACACTTCCCCAACCAAATCCAGCTTTTGAATATTGGGTGGTGCATGACTTGCTCTTATTAGGGTTGCTATTGAGTTTCATGACAAAGTTTATTCTTGCAAAAGTTATAAGTTTGTCCACTTCCTATGAGTGTGGCAAAAATTAGAACCAATATTCATAAATCAAAGCATGGTAAAAGCACTTAATTATCACCAACAAATGCAACGAATGACCAAAGGATCCATTTCCATTGATGAATATGTTACCAAGATGAAAAGCTTAGTTGATCAAGTGGAACTTACAAGACATCTAGTTCAAGATTTTGAACTAATAACTATTATTTTGGCATGCCTTAATCAAGATTATGATAGTGTAACATAATTGATTACAAATTAGAAGACTGTTATCAGTTGGGAAAAGGTTGAAGCAAACCTCGTGACTAAGAAGAGTCGAATTGAGCAGCTAAATGCTCAAAATTTAACAAGTCAAATATCAACAAATGTTTCAATAAATAATACAAGTAGTAATAATCCAAGAAATAAGGGCCAATAGTCTCAAATCATGGTCTAACTTCATATTTTGGATCCAATCGTGGTCATGGTAGGACAAATGATCATGACAGAGGTCGTTCAAACCAGGATCAACATCTATCATGCCAAGTTTGTGGCAAGATTGGTCACATTGTTGCTATCTATTTTTACAAGTTCAATCAAAATTTTAAGAACTAAGAAAATTCTAATTTTTTTGTTGGTTGCAAAATTAACAAACAAATTTATTTTAACCTTGTAATTGCACAAATCACTTTATTGAGTATAGCGACAAGTAAGAGTCAATCCCGTGAGGAGTTTTTAACTTACTTTTGATTGCAAATTTATTTAAATTTAAAATAAAAACAATTAAACTATACAAAAGGGGTTGAGATTGTATTGAAAACTAAAATCTTTATCATAGTAGAAAATTAAATTAAAGGAAATCAATAGAGGAAAAACTTATTTAATGCATCATATCCACCACCACTAAACAGTCCCTCAATTCATTTAATAAAATTAATGAAGTAAACACATATTAATTCATGATAAAGATATTCATAACAAAGTAATGATCATACTACATTTCATATTAATTCTTTCTTAGTAAGTATATAAATCACATGATGTTTGTATAGAAACGTGTATATCTAATTATAACCTAGCATGATGTCTACTTAGGTTTAATAATAGGAACCCATTAAGAATAAGAAGAAAATAAATATCAAGTAAACCATGAAATATGATGTCTATCCAAGATCTTTATGAATCAAAGTCCCTTAGTTAGTTCTTGCGCAATTGATTGTTGCAAACAAATAATATGCCCATTTGATATGCGGTTTATATTCTTACAACATAATCTTTAAAATGCTTCTAAGAAGATCAATCAAAAAAACAAAATAAATAGAATTCAATTAAAATTGAGACAATGATTTTATCATGCAAGTATATAAAACTTCATTGAAAATATAATTGAATTAAGTTCATGTTTAGGGCTTCAATTTAGCTCTAACTAATAAAAAAATTAGTCACTTATAGCTTTAAAATAACAAACAAAAAATAAAAGAAAAATGAAGTAGAAAGGTATAAGAAATAGCCTTGCTGAAGTCGTAGCCGCTTCTGCCTTCGATCCTGGATGTGAATGTTGTGTATTAAACCTTGCAAGCTAAATGTTTCCTTAATTGAAGAAGGCTCAAATTTCTAGTTCTAATTTATTTGAAATTAGGAGGCTCCTTTATAGAGTCCAATTTGAGAGATTTTTAGGTGCAATTAATTTACCCCACGAGATTCTCTCATGACATTTTGCGAAATTTCTTTATGAAGTTGCAAGATTTTCTCGTGTCAATTAAGTCGCCAAATCCCTATATTCTTTACATAATTGCAGCTTTGAATGCCAAGATTTTCTCTAATAATCTCTACGAGATTTTCTTAGTCTTGAGATATTCATTATCATCCAAGATTTTCACAAATATTCTTTCTCAACTGAGTTGATTAAGCCTTAGTGAGCATTTTTTGGAGCAACATGGTCGTAGTTCATCTTCACAGCTTTCATAGTGAGTTTTCTATGCGAGATACAACTTGCACCTTTTGTGTGAGCCATTGTCACGAGTCATAACTCACAAAAGCACTCTCACCCTTTTGTGCGAGCATTCCCCGCGAGTCATGCCTCTCACATAACACTAGTGGAAAAATTTCCTTTAGGCTCCTGAACTTCATAAAATTGTACTTCTTCATGATAAATTATCCTTTTGTCCCTCAACTTCATACCTTTTGAACTTCTCGTTATTCACTCTTGGACTGAAATCGAACAAGTCCACATAACAAGCTCTTCAAGCCAGATCTTTAGTTTTCTTATACTGAAATTAATTCCGAGAATCCACCATTTCCATTCCTTTCTTCTCAAGACCTGAATCTAAACACCACAAACACTAAACAACATAAAGCACAAATTTCACACAAAAACATAGCATAAATGATAGCTAAATTGGGGACAAAATAATGACAATTATGAACCTATCATTTTCCAACAATAATTCAAATCAGAACAATAATACAACAACTCTTAGCCTCACCAAAAGTTGTCAAAGATCTCGTGGTATGATGATAGTGGAGCGACGAACCTTGTTACTTGCGATATGAGGAAGTTAATGGTAAAAACATATTATCATGATAAGAAATGACTAATTTTAAGTGATGGTAGTCTCCTTAATATTAAACATATTGGTTGTACTTAATTAAATACTCCTCATTCTGAGATTCATTTTAATAAAATTTATTTCAAAACCCACTACTAACAATAACATCATTGTGAAATTTTTCTTTGATGTATGTGCTGTGAAGGACAAGAAAACCTAGAAGGTCATTTTTCAAGGGAGACTTAAAGATGGACTCTATTAGTTGAATTTGTCGTTAATTCAGTAGTGGTACAATAGTCAACTTCTATCAAAACCATTTCATAAGGTTTTCAGTCTTATTCAGTCATATCAAATAAAAATTCAAGTTTTATGTCTATTCCAAATAAAAATGTTATGGGAAATTTATAGTTTTTACCCAAATCAAAAGGAAACTTTTGTTTTTGCCCAGCTATTTAAAAAAATTTATTTTTAACCTCTCAAACAAACTATTTTCATTGTATACCCAATATTACCAAAATACCCTTAAGTTAAAATCATTAAAATGCCCAAATATGAAATTACGAAAATAACCTTCTTCATCCTAACAATATCCTCCATTTTCTCTCTTCTCCATCAATTGTTATCAATTATTTTTGAGATCCATTGCAGCTGAAAAACAATCTATTGAGGAGATTATTCATTCGAGCTTCTTCATCCATTAAAGTTTTTAGATCCATTCAAGTTTACACCATTGAAGGTTTTGAAGATTATTCTTCCATTTGAGGTTGAAAGGTAATGTATGAGTTTTTTTTGTTGGTTTTTGAGTTGTTTTGTTCATATTGCTAGCAAACAAACTATAAGAATGATTTTGTTATGAGATCTAAACTTTTCTGAAATCTGCGACGAAATATGCAAAATCTGCGTCAAAATCGGTTTTTCGTGATCGATAATCGGTTTTCCATAGAGTGGAAAACCGATTATAGAGTTGTGATGGTTTTTCAGTGGGATCGATTTTTCATCCACTGAAAAATTGATCCAAGTTTTTCAGGGTATCGGTTTTTCATCCACCGAAAAATCGGTTTCACTAAAAAATCGATCCCGATTTTTCAGTGGCTGAAAAACCCAATTTAGGTTTTTACGGTTTTTTAGAGAATGAAAAACCGATAATTTAACTGAAAAACCAAATTTAGCACATTTTTCATGGTTTTTTATTTGTTTGTATTGCTATGTATTGAATATGATTCGATATAATTATATTTTGTAATATTAACCGATTGAAATGAGATTTAATTATTATTTGATTTGAATGTTATAGAAATAGCTCAAGAGACCGTTGTAATCAACTTTGACAGAGAGTAGAATGAATGTAATTACATTAGAGGGGAGTCGATCATGTGTGAGGTCCACAAAAATAGTAGTTTTTCATCATTGGTGAACGTTATATACAAAGAGGTTGGTATTGATAGAAGAAGGTGGGATATTCGTATATATTATTTACTACAAAGTACGACAAATGGTCAGGTTAAAAAGATACATTTCATGTTCGATCTTGGTGTTGTTGGTTTGATGGCGATAAAAAATATTGATGTTAAAGAGATTTATATCAATAAGATTGCAAGAGATTTTGGATCTGGGGTTAGTAGGCGTTCCGTTCATCTATTTGTCGTTGATTCAATATCAAACATAAGATATGACGAGGCAAATATGAATAGACCAGTAAATCCACATATGATTGAAAATCATTTTTATCTCACTTCAGGTATTAGGAGCAATCAAGTTGATACTTCTGTCACCCCATTTACATCGATTGAAAGTCTCATTCATGATGTTAATGATGACTATATGAATTATGGTATTGATGATGAAGATCGGGACACAAATGATAATGGTGATGGAATACGGGATAGTGATGAAGAGCAAACTGGAGATAGTGATGAAGAGAAAACTCGAATTGATGATGTCGCTGAAGAAGAAGAGTTTCCAGAAATAAGATTTTCAGGTTTACAATTTCAAAACAATCCTTCACAACCATACTAGATTGTTCCTAGTGTAAAATTTGGGGACATTAAAGCTACTTCAAGTGCTACGTCAATCATCTACCAACATGGTACGTTGTATAAAGGAGCATTCTTTACTAGTAAAGAAGAAATGACTATAGCTATTGGCGAATATGCTCTGAAAGCTAAGTTTGAATATCAGGTTAGACGTTCAGACACGAAGCGATTTGAAGCCAGTTGTAAAGATAAAACTTGTAGCTTTATTGTTCGTGCAAGATGCAAAAAGGGTTGTTCAATGTGATTTGTGTTGAAGTATGTAGAGGAACACACGTGTCGTCAGACAGCCATGGAATCACATATGAAGAGTGTGAAAGCTATTGTGATCGGAAAATTATATGCAGAAAAGGTGGGAAGAGATCTTTATACACCTAATCGTTTGGTTAGAGAAATGCTAGAGCAGTTGGAGTGCAGATATTATATATTAAAGCTTGGAAGGTTTTACAATATGCAAAGAAACAATCATATGGGCAAGCGGATGAATCATATCAACAGCTTCCGTCTTACTTCGAGATGTTAAAACTTTCAAACCCCAGCACAATGACAGCAATTAAGAGAGATGAAAACAACCGGTTCTTGTATTCCTTCGTTACACTTAAAGCTTCCATTGAGGGTTTTCGATCTTACATGAGACCGGTTGTTGCTATTGATGCCACTCATTTAAAAGGTGAATATAAAGGGGTGATTTTTTTTGTTACATGCAAAGATGGGTCGGAGATGATTTATCTCATCGCCTTTGGATTTGCTGACGGAGAGTCGGACAATTCGTGGACTTGGTTCCTAAAAAAGTTGAGAGGAGCAATCGGGGTGTAAGACAATTTGTTGATCGTATCAGATCGTCATAAGAGCATATCGAATGGGATGAAAGCAACTTTTCCTGAAGTCCCACATGTGTTATGTTTTTTCCATTTGTGGCAAAACCTTAAGCAACACTGTAAAAAGCGTTTGGATGTGGAAAATGCATTTTATAATGCAGCATAATATTATGTGCCTGGTGAATGCAATAGAATATTGAAAAAAATACGTGCATTACATCGGACCACACATAGAGCTTTGGTTAAGGTTGGAATGAGCAGGTCATGAGCACATTGTCCAAGAAGAAGATATGAAATGATGACTACCAACATTGCAGAGTCGCTCAACAATTGCATGATGCAAGCACGTCGTTTGCCAATAACAACTGCACATGAATATGTAAGAAATGTATTGCAGAGATGGTTTAATAATAGACGTGTTGCCGCTGAGAAGCTCACAACGTATGTTACTACCATTGCATATGATTGTATCATGTTGGCAAAAGATTTATCCACGGAAGGTAGCGTACATCCCATTACAGAACCGTATCATTACAGTGTCATACATTATAGCAAAGGAGATGTGATGGTTGACATTCAACAGCACACATGTACGTGTAAGCAGTGGAATCTTGATCAGTTGCCATGTGTTCATGCATGTGCTGTGGCCAGGTATTGTAATTATATATTGTTTTTTTCTATATTTCATGTCATAGCGTGACACTTAAATTGTTGATACAAGTCAAGTTCAAGGGCGTCAGTTATGATACACTTTGCAGTCAGTACTATAGCGTGGAGTGGCTAAAAGTTGTATATGCACGTCTGATTAATCTCGTTCCTAAATTGGCCAGTTGGAATGTTTCAACGGAAGTTAGAAGTATGGTTGTATTACCACCGAAAGGTAAAAGACAAGCAGGTAGTCGAAGAAGGTTCGGATTCCTTCAGATGGGGAAGATCATCGTCGAAAAAAGTGTGGAAGATGTGGTCAGAGGGGACACAACTGTCTTCGTTGCCTTAACCCCCAACTTCTATCAGCGAAAGGACAAGCGCAGACGTGGGTGCGGATGTTGGAACGAGTTCAAATGCTACTGAAAATGAGTCACGCTCTCGAAGATGCCGCTTGTGTCATGAGACTGGACACAACCAACGTCGATGTATACTACGGTTTCCTATGAACAATCCAGAAGTGGCTACTGATGAAAATGATGATTAGCAATTGATTGACATTTTGTTCATGCATGTTTTATGTAAAACGTTTTTATGTTAATTACTCAATTATTTACTAAAACAGCTGTATAAATTATTAATCAATTTTTATTGTTTTTGTATCATTTTATATCAGCTAGGAACCACAAAAATGAATTTTTAAGGGAGCCTGGAAAACTAGTACCGGTTTTCCAGGCTCAGTGAAAAACCGATCAACTAGCCTTTAAATCCCTATCGTAGAGGTACATAGATCGGTTTTTGAGTAAGTCTGAAAAATCGGTATCGATTTTCCAGACTTACTCGAAAACTCGATCCACTTGTCTTTGATTCTTCCAACACACCAAGTGTAGATTGGTTTTTAATGGGGCTTCAAAAACCGGTATCGATTTTTCATGTGCCCCTAAAAACCGATCTTTGCTTAATATGTGTTACCTTATAGTAAAGATACATTACTATTAATAGAAATTTTACACGTAATTATAATACTTAACTGATATGGTTACAATAAAATATCACAAACATCTTAGTTACTAATTTGCAATATCAATATAGGAAGTTAATTATGCTCTATATTATATACCACTTAATACTATAGATACAATCTTAATATTGATAACCATATTAATATATCATATTAATATGGTTATTTATATCACATAATTTTACAATTATTATAACTATAATCCTAATATGGCTTATAACTTATATGGATGTAATGTTAATAATATATATAATACCAATCTAGATATTATATAATATATTACAATGATATCGGTTTAATGTTTATAATATATTTAAGTAAATAAATTAATATTCATATATTATATATTTTACATGTATAATTAACTATTGTATAATGCCCATATAATATATTAACCGTATATAACATATTAATATGCACTCATTATATTATATCATTATGTTTATATTATTTAGGATTATATATTTAATATATTAACTACTATATACTTAAAAGATCATTATATTATCATCATCATGATAATATCATACAATATCAACATATATTAACATTAATATAATTATATCACACTGTATAATACAAATATAGATATTAATTATTATATTACAATTATATCAGTATAATATTTATATTATATTTAAGTAAATAAATTAATATTCATATATTATATATTTTACATGTATAATTAACTATTGTGAATATTAGTATCATTATGTTTATATTATTTGGGATTAATATAATGTTATCACACTGTATAATACAACTAATAAGTAATGTTAATAAGATATATAATACTAATCAGGATATTAATTATTATATTACTATGATATCAATTTAATGTATACATTTATATTTCAGTAAATAAATTAATATTAATATATTTTATACTTTACTGCATGTAATTAACTATCATAGCATGCCCATATAATATATTAAATGTATAACACTTATTAATATGCACTAATTATATCATTACGTTTATATTATTTAAGATGTATATTTTATACATGTATAATTGTGTATTCCTAGGGATAAAGTAATAATATTATTTATTTTTTCCATGTTATGATCATATATATATATATAATTAAATTTAGGGAAATACAATGTTACTTAAAATGTTTAATTAAAATGATTTGTTGGCAATTAAAAAAATATCGAATGTAATTACATCAAATAAATAATGAATACATTAAAAATATAATTAAATTTTTTTATATACAATTTCCCCATCAGAGTTTACAAACCATTTTCCAAATTTATTAACTTTATACAAAGGCTTTGTAAACATATATATGTCTCTGGCAATCTCTGCCCTCAGTGCAATGGCATCTACAACGGTGTCGCTTTTTCTTGATTTCCATGTACGCGTTTTTGAAAGCACAAGGTCGCGTACGTACATGGCTACATATGCTCCGCAACTCGTTCTATATCAGTAATAAATTAATTAAATATCATAACATATAAACTATATATATTAATTAGTTATAAACTTACTCACCCATCAGGTTGTTGGGGCACAATTAATTTATGAAAACACTTAACTTTTCACCATTCATCCACGGGTGGCATATCTACCTGGGCCTACTCATAAAATCTTATGAACCGCAACAAAATAGACATAAAACATACCAGTGGCTCAAGTGGTTGTAGCCGTGCAGCTATGTCAACATGCGCCATGGAATCATATATTATGATTTTTTGCTCTCTAAGGCGCACCTGACATAGGACCCAGTATTCTTGATTGAGGCTACACGGTAGTAACACCTGCATTTCAAAACGCTAGTGCTATAGGATTAGTTCGGATAATCATATAATAAATATTAATCTTCGAACTACACTTACACTATCAACCCGCCACCACGGGACTGATGCGTCTATCTGCCCACAACCGTACGCAAGCCACTTTGAGGATACATCAGCTGTAACCGGATCAAACTTTACACCTTTGCTGACGTAATGCAGCTTGTAATATGCTGTCATCAAAGCTTGCGTGATAAAAATTAAACATGTTACTACCGATCAACCGAACGTAATATGAAATTGTAAATACATAACTAACTTAAATGTAAATACTTACAAACAAAAAACTGTCATGGACAGCGTATCTACCGTCATCCACCTCATTCCACCCTTTTCTTCGTAGGCACATCAAATAAGAATCGACGTGTTCATTAGTCAACCACATGTCTTCGTTCTCGAGGGTGACCAATGTGGTCGGTATCACACACCACCCACAACGATCAACCGAACGCCTACATTTAAAAAAAAAAAAAAAGTATTAAGCATTATTATAAATTTTCTTAAATTAACAACTAGGATGTAGGACTTAATATCGATTTTTTATAAATATACTTGAAATCCAACGTGGTTGCAACTTTATATTTATTATAGACCATTTCTACGAGGTCTGTAGACTCTGTCACCTCCTCCGCTTGCTGTTGGGCCACTATCTTTTTCTTTTTTGTCAACCTCGGATTCGTGTATGGCGTACGTAGAGGTGTTGTTGGCTTCATCTTTCGTTTTCCCCATTCGAGGATGCTCTCATCCTGTAGCTGTAAGTAAATTAAAAACATGTATAATATTAATATTTACAATTATATTTCAAAATGCAACACAATAGAGGTACAAAGTTTACCTGGTCATGCTCACACTCAGTGTCTGCAGCTGATACACCTCCTAAGTCCGTCTGGGAGTGGTGGACCTCCTCCTCCTCCTGCTGATGGGGTGACTGGTGGACACCTAGTGCATGACGAACCTCCTGCTCCTCTTGATGAGGTGGCTATTGGTCACCCTACTCCTTCTACTGATAGGGTGACTGATGAGGTGGTTCCTGGTCACCCTGCTCCTCCTCCTGATGGGGTGGCTAATAAGGTGGCTACTGGTCACCCTGCTTCTCCTCCCGATGAGGTGGCTGATGGTCATGCATAATATTAATATTTATAATTATATTTCAAAATGCAACACAATAGAGATATAAAGTTTACCTAGTCATGCTCACGCTCAATGTCTGCAGCTAATACACCTCCTAAGTCCGTCTGGGAGTGGTGGACCTCCTCCTCCTCCTGCTGATAGGATGATTAGTGGACACCCCATGCATGACAGACCTCCTGCTCCTCCTGATGAGGTGGCTGACGGTCACCCTGCTCCTCCTCCTTATGGAGTGACTGATGTGGTGACTGGTAGACACCCTCTGACTGAAAGGTCTCATGCTCCTCCTAATGGATGGCTGACTGGCCTACATCGATAGGCGACCGACGAACACCCTCGTCCTGATATGGTGGTGGTAGTGGTGACGGGTAATACATGTGCTCATCTCGGACAAAGCTCCCACCATCACTATCATCATCGTCATCGTCGTCGTCGTCGTCTGGATCATGCCCACCAACCGGAGACCTAAGAATTTTTAAATGCTCTTCCACCCATCTCAATCTCCTATCCATCTCCTTTACAATCTGAGAGGTTGTCTTCTGCCTCTTATCCATCCTACTTAACTTCTTATGGGTTGTCTTCTGTAAATCCACGATAAACTCAAACAACCGTTTCACCTGTTTCATAGAATCATATATATATCATTTTACATACTACCCTGAATTTTCAAAAAAAAAAAAAATTGACAGAGTTTCTCCTGTTTTTTAAGTATCCGGGTAAATATAAGCTACATATTTAAACAAATTACACTTCGTCTATCATTTTTAGAGACTCCGTCTCTCTTTCACACTTCGTACTACTACACAACATGTTCACATCTTTTGCATTTACTATAATGAAAATTAATTGAATACTATTATTATATAAATAGAATATCTGTACCTCATAATCTACGTGCCGAACATCGTGTGCCTTCTTTATTTGAAACTCTGATAAGGTATTTTCTGATTCGGATTGCACATTTAGGACGTCTTAAATCGGATCATCGTCACCCTCCACCTCATCATCATCCTCTATCTCATCCTCACCCCTACACCATCATCCAAACCATCATCACTCTCACTCCCCCTGCCGCCCTTTTTATGTACCTCTTCATGAACCATATGATTCAGATTAAAAGATTTCCAATAATCCATCTCCCTCTCCGTGTCAATAGGCTTCAAGGTTGGCCCAATACCAACTATCTGCATTATATAAATATATTTAGTTATACTACAATTATATACTTAATATAAATAACGATAGTTATAACAAACAAATAATTGACACAAATTTAGGTTATGTTCGCCACTTACGAAGGGGAAATCATCTAGGCTGTATATATTTGTCGGTATTCTCTTCAGTGATCGTCTCATACATCTTGATAGATCATTTTAGAGGTTCGGGTTCTTTTTTTATATCTTTTCCCGTAACACTGGGAACATCTCCACTAACCATCACTATAATGTAAAAATGATTAAACAAAAAACATGCATATAGTTAGTAATGGTCAGATAATATATAATGCAAAATTTATTAAACTAAAAACATACATATAACCATATATATTAACCGTAATAGAAAGAAGCAATAAATATTGAAAGTATTAGTTATACCTGAAACGCCAACACATAGCCATAAATATTAATGGTCCTGGGTGGATTTCTGATCCGCTCTTCATTAAGTGTCATATCGAGACAATGCAACAAGACACTATAGCATAATGTGTCCCAAGGGAATGTCTTACACCTCTCTGTATTCTCAATTAGAACCCACATAAATGAATAAATCATAACCCTGTCATCCAGTCCCATAAAGAGATGGAAAGCAATCCCTACATTCGCCAACTTCAACAAATCTTCATCATCTATCGGATCCTGCCCTGTACTGTCTTGCTGCCCACTATGACTTCTTGCCTCAAGAAATGTGACCAACTCCCTCACCTCCGGCGACACTCCATTGAACATTCGCCATAGGAGACCGTTTTGATCATTTGGCACTGTTTTGTAGATTTTACGGTCGATGCCCCCAAAAGGAAGTCTGGTCACCAACAGAAACTCCTGTTTCCCAAACCTATATCTTCTCTCTCCAATTTCAAACCACTTCTCATCACGGCATGCATTGACCTTTAACTCTCTAGCAAGCACCCACAAAATCACAGAAATAACAGTCGTATTATTGGTTATCTTCAAAATATGTCCGAACGGACATTCTTCCATGAACTGATCGTATAGATTTCTTCTATTAATAACGACAATTATCTTGTTAACCAATCTTTGATCAATATGTGTGTTCCCGCTCGTATGTATGCCAATTGTTTGTAAACTATATTTATAGTTGAAATCCATCTGTAGGAAAGAAAAACAACAAAGAAATCATCAATAGGGATAAACTGAATCGGTTTTTGAAGGAATCTGAAAAATCGGTTAATGAAATCGATTGGTTTTTGAAGGCATCTGAAAAATCGATTAATGAAATGGATCGATTTTTCACTTCGATTTTCCATGATCGATTTTTTATATCGGTTTTTCACTTCGATTTTCATGACCGGTTTTCAACCTCGGTTTTTTCATTATCTATTTTGAAGATCGGTTTTTCACTTCGGTAATCTGAACAACTGAACTTGAAAACCGATTTGAAAAATCGATCATGAAAAACCGAAATGAAAAATCGATCATGGAAAACGAAAATGAAAAACTAAATGAAAAACGAAATGAAAACCGATCATGGAAAACCAATCTCAAAAATCGATCCGATCCCGACGACTCTTATTTGGTCGGAATCGATCATTTTCAACCCAAAAATGACCAAACACAATCAAATTCAACCTATTCTAAACCTAATAATCATAACCTAACATCCATAACACAACAAACCACCCAAAATCTCAAATCTCAATCAAAAACTACAACAAACATTTCAAAAATCTAACCTTCGCACTTTCTGCAGGTTCGCCGGCGGTAAGAGCTCCTCGGGGAAGATTGGCAACGTTGCGCGAATGGTCGAAAACAGGGATCTCACCGTCAAGTCGCGATCAGGTTTAGGTTTGGCAAAAACTGGTGTGGTTTTGAGTGGGAAATCGATGGAAGTGAGATCCATCGATTTTAAAGGTGTATATATATGCAGGGGCTTTATCGTAATTTCACATTTCGGTTTTTCATAAATTTTTAACTGTTCAGGATTTTTTTGTAAAAATGTCCAGAGATATTTTGGATAATTTGGATAGATCATCAAATATATTTGTTTGAGAGGTTAAAAACAATTTTTTTTTAAAGTAGTGGGTAAAAACAAATTTTACCCTTTTTAGATGGGCATTTCTTATAATTTCCACAAATGTTATTAGTCCTAAGTCACAGCCTAAGTCAATCTTTATGTTTAGTGAAGTTAGTCCTAAAAATAAATTTTGGCACCAATGGTTGGACCATTCATCTATTGAAGTTTTGAATCAGTGTTAGATGTTTGTAATGAGAAAGTTAATTTGAATAAAATACTTGATTTTTGACATGTTTGCCAACTCGGTGAAAATGATGCTTTACCTTTTAATCAATCCAATACAAAAACATGCTCACCTCTTGAATTAATACATTCTGATCTTTGGAGACCAACACTAATGCTTTCTATAAGTGGTTTTCGTTATTACATTAATTTTGTAGATGACTTCACACGATTTATGTGGGTATATCCCCTTAAAAACAAATAAGATACTTTAAATTCTTATATTCAATTTGAAAATATTGTTGAAATTGATTTTTGATAAAAGAATTAATTTATTCAAAGTGATTGAGGGGTGATAGGCTGAATATAGATCCTTTTAACCTTTTCTTGCTAAACATGGAATTGTTTTTGCCATCCTTACCCTTACAATCATGAGCAAAAGAATAAGGCTAAGCAAGAACATCGACATACTATTGAACTTGACCTTACACTCTTAGTGCAAGCAACATTATCTTTAAAATATTGGCAAAAGGCATTTTCTATAGTGGTTTATCTCATTAACAAGTTACTAACTCCAAGTTTACATGGTATCTCTCCCTAACACAAATTATTTAACTCTCAGCGTAATTAAGGTTTTTTACATGTTTTTTGGACAACTTGTTAACCTTATCTGAGACCAAACAATAATAATAAATTTTAATTTGACACCCATAAATGTATTTTTATTGGACACTGTGAGTCTCATGAAAGGTATAAGTTTCCAAGTCCATTAGGTCAAATTTTTATTTCTCATGCATCATGTTATTTTTAACGAAATTGAGTTTCCTTATTTTGAAATTTTTTTTTTTTTTAATTTTTGGTGTTTTCAGGTGGTCCCATTTTATAAAAATATTTGATCATGACCTAGTCCTCGCTACCCAGTTAAATGGTGTCAGATTCTTCTGGTTTTGATCATTCTAAAGTCTTTCTTGAAATAGGTTCTTCACATAGGTTTGATCCACCTACACATCACATGTCATCAAAAGCTCCTTACTCATCAAACAACATCACTCTAAGACAAAAATTAGCCTCATTTATCACTCTACGTTAACCAGCCTCTGTTTTGCCTTTTTCACTATCACTTTCACAATAACCACCATGCCCAATTATCCTCTCTTGACCAAACTCAAACTTTCTTACCCATACCTGTCACCACCAACTCTGTCTCTCTCGCTCGACCAAGTCATCACCACAACAGCTAGACTAGTTGGCCTCATCACCGACAACTCTAGGATGCTATATTCGACAAGTTTGCTCTTGCCATGTTCGGCGGTTGATGGTAATTTTATGACCACTTCCTTAACACCTAACTAGCCCTTTATTCGACCATTACTTGAGTCCTCTACTCCACCTCCTACTTCTCATTGACCTACCCTATTGCTGCATCAAAAGTAGTATCACATTTGCCCACTCATCCTATGACTACCACAAGGTAAGGCTAGTATGGGCAAACTAAAGTCCTTTTCTGTTAGTGCTTAAAAAGCTAGTGACTTGATCTCCTCTGCTTTTAGAGGCTTTATAAGTTCTTGAATGGAAACGAGCTATAGAAGTGGAATTTCAACCCTTGAAAAAAGATTGCACCAGGTAGCTAGTTTATAGTTCCTACAACTTCACATTACAATATACTGGGCAACAAATAGGTTTTCAAACTGAAGCCAAAACCCAATGGTTCCATCGAACGTCACAAGTGTCGATATGTTGTGAAAGGGTTCCATCAAATCCCTAGGATCAATTTTAAGGAGACATTTAGTCCAGTGGTGAAAGCACCTACCATTCGGTTAGTTCTAGCATAGACAATCATTTTTAATTGGTCTGTGAAACAGTTAGATGTTAACAATGCGTTCTTAAATAGAGCTCTTTAAGAAGAGGTATACATGCTTCAACCAGAAGGTCTAATTAAACCCTCTGGACCTATATACATCTGTAAGCTTCACAAGGCTCTTTATGCTTTGAAACAAACTCCCCCCCCCTTGGTTTGATCGTTTATGGTCTACTCTACTTGATTGGGATTTTAAGAACACAGTCTTTAATATTTTATTATTTCTACTCAAAAAGAGCTCTCTCACTATTATTTTGCTTATCTATGTTGATGATATTTTGGTAGCAAGCAGTGACAGTTTTTATTTCTCACTTTATTCGTTAGCTAAGTGATACATTTGCACTGAAAGATCTTGGTAAGTGTGGACATTCATCAAGATCACACTAGCATGTATCTAGATTAATCTAAATATATCTGTGAGATACTTTCTCGGTTTGGACTCGATCATTTGAAACCTTGCACAACTCTTTCTTTGTTAAGTTCATTAGTTTCAAAGGGGGAATTAAAGCAAAATCCAACCATGTTTCATAGTGCAGTAGAGGCCCTACAATGTCTGACATTTAGTAGACCTGATATCACCTTTATTGTTAATAAGCTTAGTCAATCACTACATGTTCCAACATTGATTTACTGGAAGTCTATTAAGTGGGTTTTGCACTATTTAAAAGATACACTTAATCATGGGTTACATTTTAAACCAAGCACACAAATAGATTCGATTGGGTTTTATGATGCAGATTAGGTGTGTAATCCAAATGATAGACGTTGAATTGCTGGTTATTGTGTTTTTATAGGAGACATTTAATATCTTGGTTATCTAAAAACCATGTTGTTGTCAAATCAAGTATAAAGTTAGAATATCGGGCATTATCAAATCTAGCAGCTGAACTGTCTTGGTTCAAATCTCTATTGACTAAATTAAAAATTACTCTACCTAGATGTCTTATTGCATAATGTGATAAAATGAATGCGGGTTGGCTGTAAATCTTGTGTTTCATGCATGAACAAAGAACATACAGGTTGATGTTCATTTTGTTCATGATATGGTTAATAGCAAAGAATTAGATGTTCGTTAGGTGCCCTCCTGTGACAATATTGCTGATTGTCTACCTAAAGCTCTCACCTTCTCATGTTTTGACTTTCTCAAGAACAAACTTGTAGTGATTCCATCACCCTTACGTCTGAGGGGCATGAAAAAAATCAAAGATGAAACTATCAAAAGCTAAAACTACTTCAGTTTAAAATATGTGATTATCCTGTTATCAAGTGGTTACTTGATGATATTTTCTTACCTTATTATGCTACTTGTATTATAAATTTAAATGGAGATTTATTGTAAATCAATTCGTATTAATTCTCTATTTAATATAATGAAACTTGTAGAACCAAGTGAGTTGGATCTTTCACAAAGTTAATGTTTATTTAGGATTATAAATAACATTAACAAGAGATCCAACTGCATCTATTTTCCGGAAAGAATGAAAATTGTTTGGTTTTTTTTTTCTTTTTCCTTGGCGGTAATTAAGAATTGTACCTAAAATATGCACTTAAAACACAGTGCATCAATTTTAAGATGATGATACAAGCAATGTTGTCAAATAACAATTTAATGTAGACCAGAAATTGTGGAAGAGACTGTTTATACGATTGTGGGTATATACAATCAATAAATGGACATAAAAATCTTAGGACTTTTCACATGACCTTAAAGAAAAGCTGTTCGATCAATTTGTCATGAATGATATTTGTTAGTGGATGTGGATGACTTATTCTTGTTGTGGAAATTCGGATCCCCAATTTCTCTATAAAAGGCTGCCAAGAAGTGGTGGTCATACCATATTGCCATTAATATTCTCGCTGAAAACACTTATTTTTCTCTATGGCTAAACTTTGTTCCTTTGTCAATATCCCTTCCATGGTCTCTACATGGTTGTTACTAGGACTGCTAATGGCTAGCCTAGATACAACAGGTTTCTCTCTACCGCAAATAAATATCTTAACTGTTGAGCTTGATAATTTTTTTAATTATTGTTTTTTTCTATACAATTCGTAGTATTTATTGGAGTTGTAACTTATTAATTACTGTTTTATGCTTCTAAAATTTTAGTGCTACTTCAATGGTTTTTACCTGCACCAATTTGATCGAACTATCCATATATTTGCATGGATGTTTGATCTATCATCTATGTTATAAAGCTGTTAATTAAATACAACTTTGAAAGAGGCCAACGTATAGAAACTATATATTTTGTCATCTCCACACGAGGTTTAAATAGAAGAAGCAGCAATAAAAATTGATAATGATGCAATGATGCAGGTGCTCAGGTAGGCGTTTGTTATGGAATGCTTGGAGATAACTTGCCATCAAAAGCAGAAGTTATAGGTCTTTTCAAGCAGTACAACATCAGGAGAATGAGGCTCTATGATCCCAACAGAGAAGCTCTAGAAGCCCTCAGGAACTCCAATATTGAGGTCATGCTCGGAGTTCCAAACTCTGATCTTTAAAGACTTGCTTCTAACCAAGGAGAAGCAAACAGATGGGTGCAGGCTAACGTCAAAAACTATGGCAATGTCAAGTTTCGATACATAGCTGTCGGAAATGAAGCCAAACCTGGTGATTATTATGCACAGTTTCTTGTTCCGGCCATGATAAACGTATGCAACGCCCTTGTCTCAGCTGGCCTTGGAAACATCAAGGTTTCCACTGCCATTGAAACCGGGGCACTTGGCGAATCCTACCCTCCATCAAAAGGTACTTTCAAGCCAGCTTATCGACCAATTCTTGATCCTCTCATTAGCTTCCTGAAGCAAAACCAAGCCCCCTTGCTTGTAAACTTGTACCCTTATTTCAGTTACATTGGAAACACCAAAGATATTCGTCTTGAGTATGCACTTTTTACAACTCAATCACCTGTTGTTTCTGATCCCCCGTTAAGTTATCGTAATCTTTTTGATGCAATCTTGGATGCTACTTACTCCGCCCTGGAGAAAGCCGATGGTGGTTCGCTGGAAATTGTTATATCGGAGAGTGGTTGGCCATCATCTGGTGGAGAAGCAACCAGTGTTGCAAATGCAAAAACTTACAATACAAATTTGATTCAACATGTCAAAGGAGGGACTCCAAAGAGGCCTGGAAAGCCTATTGAAACATATGTGTTTGCCATGTTTGATGAGAATCAGAAAAGCCCCGAGTATGAGAAATTCTGGGGGCTTTTTCGTCCAAATAAGCAGCCTAAGTACCAAGTTAGTTTTAATTAATAAATTAATTAGAGCAGCACAATATTGTTAGTCAAGGAAAATAAGTTCTCTCATGTCATGTACTACTAAATAAGGTGTTCATTCGTATCCACTTGTGTGGGTGGAACGGAACTTAATGTATGCATGCCAACAAAATCCCCCATGACTTTGTGCAAATCCTGTGATGTTATAATAGTTGTTTTGATGATGGAATACTTTGATGAGAACTGCGTGATTTATCTGATATGCATAATTTGTTTAACCGACTTAAATATGGCTTATATATATATATATATGTATATATGGTTTAATATCATATAAGATATATAATTGTCTAAGATTATATAATTAATGTGTTTTTGTTTGTATTAGTTACCATCCACGCTCACACATGATTATTGACTCATGGAAACGCAGATTTTACACGAAAAATATATACATAGTAAAAAACAATAAAAGCATACAAATCTCTTTTAAAAAAAAAAAATAGTGGGATCAATCCAAGGTACTACTTTTCTCCCATTCATTTTTTTATTATACTTTTGATAATCTAGTGACCCATTAACATAAAAAAATATATATATGTATGGCTAAGATATTATTACATTTCTTCTCTCTCATAAATCAATCAAACTTAAATTCCTCTCATAAAAAGTTTAGTACTATGTTAACATTGACATAAAATCATTACCCTTTATTGAGACCACCATAAAAGTCTTTATCAATTGTGACATTAATAATTACAAATTTATATTTTTCCAGTACACCCACCAAATCGGATAACTTATTAAAATCTATAAGATGTCATAATGTTAATTATTATTATTATTATATTTTGGAAGTAGTCATAATGTTAATTATAGCAAGAAAGAAAAGTCTAAGTGGTTTTTTACCTTATTTTATATTTTTAAAGAAAAAATTTGGTCGTATAATTTTTTAAATTAATTTATTTAGACTTAAATTTAATTTGTGATTGCTTTTATTTACAAAATAATTACTTATTTTATAATGAAGGTCAATAATACCCTTACTTTAATAACAATTTTAAAAATTTAAAATTTAAAATAAATTATTAGTTCATAAAATCATTGCTAAAGTAATGATATTACTGACTTTTTATTATAAAATAAGTTATTATTTCATAAATAATAGCAATCTCAAACACATGCACACTTAAAATATTAGCTATAATTAGTGATCGATCACATCATTGAGGAAACTTTTGGTAGCAAAAAATATATAAACTCATGTTTACTAATCATAAATCCACATAAAGAAAATAAACTTAGTTCTTGATTTATGAATTCCTATGCTTACTAAAACTTATGAAAATTAAATTAAGTAGACCTCACATCTAAATTGGGAATTAAGTTCCTATTGGAAAGGCAACTTGATTCTCCCTTCTCACCTAGGAATCAAGTTTCTTTTGGGAATCAAGCTCCTTTTCCTAATAAAAAAAGAATTTATATGGTTTTACTAAAATATATCTACAAATCTTAATAAAAAGAACTGCAAATATATATATATATATATATATATGTGTGTGTGTGTGTTTCCATATGGTTCTCTTTTGCTTATTATTTTCTACAATTTTTTTCACTCATCATCTTTTTCATATCTCCCTATGGGTATGATGAATTCAATAATATAACTTGTAAACATAAAAGTAGTACATGCTTTATTTTATTCATTGTTTTCTTTTTCAATATTTTTGTATAAATACACTTTTTTTTAATTTAATTCTTATCTCAATTCAATATAGTTTTTGATAAATTATTTTATGTTCAAAATTAGAAATCAATTTTGATGAAATTGACAAATAGTACATATATAAATATTTTTTAAAAAAAGTGATAATAAATTGATCGGCTTATTTTGTTGATTTAGGTTTAAGGTGTGTTTTGGGATCTCCAGTATGATAGTGATTTTGGAAGGTTGAATTATTGATGAATTCAACCTTCCAAAATCACTACCAAGAGAATTCATATCTCCCTATAACTATGATGAATTCTCATAATTTCTTTCATTGATTTATTGTTTAAATTAACACAACATAAAAGAGATCAACGAAAATTTGAGTGAGTTTTTGTTGTTATAAAATTCATAAATTATATGAAACTTGAAAACTAAAATCCATTATAATTTACTAGGCACTTTTGTAATCAATTTTATTTCATTCATATTCCTTAATTGAGTAAACACAAGAAAAGGAATTAATTTAATCAATCTTTAATTCCTAAAAGTTAGTAAACACTTTAATGAAAACTTGTAACTTAATTCCAATTGTTCTCCATTCTCTTCCCTTTCCACTAATTGCCTTTCATTTTATTCCTGATTAGTAAATGCATCCTAAATGGTATTACTCATTAGATAGATAACCTAGCACTAGGGTGGGCATCAGTTGATTTGGATTGGGTTTGACTCTGTCTAAACCAAACCCTAAATAGTATTACTCATTAGATAGATAACCTAGCACTAAAGGTGGGCATCAGTTGATTTGAGTTGGGTTTGATGACTCTATCTAAACAAAACTATTAATTAATCAGGTTAGTAATTTACAATCCAAACCAAACCAATCATAGGGTAAAACCAAACCAATAAAAATAGGTTTGATTTGGATTATAATTCAACTAAAATAGCTAAAGTTTTGAAAGCAACAAAAATATTTTTCATGCCATCATCAATATATGACGGCAGTCTTGTGCCTCAAGAGTTAGACTTCATTATTGTAATAAATACTCGAAGTATGAAGACAATATCATGATATATAATAATTTTACTGGCATAATAATATCTATTATCTAGGATATAATTATATATTAATATATCGAAGGTCAAACCAATAGAAGATAATTGTATAGAGTTGTCATATGAAGGATATATTGTGAATTCAATTAACGTGTACTTTCAAAACAATATATGTATTAATACACATGAGCCAAAAATGAATCCTACAATATGAAGCCATGAACGAAGTGAAATCCTACAACGCATTCTCCAATGAACACCAAAGAAAGAAATACAAAACTAATGATCTAAACTAAGTAGAATGTTTTTCACTTAACACTTAATAGTGTTTAATTAGGCCAATTAAGAGATTTTTGTTTGTTTTTTTAAGTGGTCAAACCACTTAAAACAACCCAAAAACCACTTAAAAAAAAGTTACATTTTTTGACTTTTCACTTAATACAAAATCACTTAATGATTTTATAAATATATAATTCCAAATTTATCCTTCCTAAAATAACACATTTTCAAATTTATCATAGTTTCACATTATACAAATTTCTTTTAACGCTTTAACAAAAAATATTGAAAAATAAAAACCCTAAATAGCTCAACATCAAATTTTTCTATAGCTGGATTACTATATTTCTCCAATCAAATTTCAGTAAGAATCTTTATTGATTTTCTTTAATAATCTACTTGTGGAATAATTTATATTGTATTTATTTGTTAAAGCTTCACTATGTTATTAATGTTTTTGGTTAATTCAATTTAAAATAATTTTGTTTATTTTTATTTGAATATATAAATTTAATTGACTCTACTATAATAATTCATCTTATTTTAATAATGAATCAAATATTATATATATATATATATAAATGTTTTAATATTTGCTAAATAATTTATTATAATTATTTGTATCATATTAAATAAAGTTATTTAACAACTAATAATAAAATGATATAAATGTCAAATTGTTAGTATTCAGACAATTTGAACTTTAAAAAAAAAAAAAAAAAAAAAAATTATTATACATTCAGAGGTAAGGAAAAAAAAACAAACATGTTTATCAGATTTCATATTTCAGTCTTCAGTCTTCAACAGTACTGTTCAGTCTTCAGATAAAAAAACAAACAACCCCTAAGTAGAATGAAATATCACTTATCCTTAAAAGGATTAGTGACAAGTGCAAAATGCCAACAACTTGAAAATGTGGTAAATAAAATATAGTCTTTTTGAGAAAAAATAGAGGTTAGATATAGTAGTTTTGAGAAAAAGGTCGTTGGAGGTAGAAATGAAAAAATATATATAATATACAATTACGTTAACTCTATTTAGGTTTTTTAATATTTTAATAATAATATATATAATACTTGTATAATCAGGTAAACCTGATTTTAAAAAATATAGATCAAACAATCAAATTTATCCATTGTATTTGAATTAAATAAGAGAAAATTTATTCTAGGAGAAAAATACAATGCATCAATTTGATTACTCTCTCTCTCTCTCTATATATATATATAGATAGTGGGGGGATGGTTTATTTCATTTCGTGAACTCAAACCAATATGCGTTAATAGGTTTGCTTGCACGTCAGATTGATCGGCTTAATGATTTGGATGCCCATCCATACCTGGCACATTAACATAAGGAACAATTTCACAAAAGTCTCAACTTTTTTTTCTAATCTATCGCCTATATAAATTTTGTTCTTATATTAAATTTACTAATCCAACCTTTTCCAAATTCATAATTACTTTAGTCCTTCCATTAATCAAAAGTTAACTAAATATAAACGAGTCAAGGATACTTTGATCTTAATGCTATGTATATTGACTTGTGTAAATGAAAAAAAAAAAAAATGTACATATCAAACTAAAAATAATTTCAGGCTCCCCCGACAATATGAGGAAATGTGACTCCCTCCAGATGCGATATGGAGGAAGCAATTCTTCCATATTGGCGTAGGAACTGTTGGTCGATGGAGGTTGACAGTTTCTCTGCCAATCTGAAGGATGCTGCTGTTTCCTCCAAAATCAGTAGGAGACTTTGTGGAGGAGGAGACTAGGGCCTATCAAACTTTTTCTCATTTTTTTTTTTTATATTGTAAATTATTTATATTTTATTATAAAATACAAAAATATCATTGGGTATTTTCACATATCTTTATTACGTTTATGTGTTGATACTTCCTTGTATAATTTTTTTTTTTAAATTGCTGGAAAACATTATTTTAAATTTACCAATTGAAATCTGTCAATATATATGATTTTCTAACGGTTAATTTTGTTTTCATTACAATTGAATTTTGTTCAAGTTGTTTAAATTGTTTCTTTTTATTATTTATGATGTTTGGAAACGCTTCTTATTTAAAATTTTATTATTTGACATTATTATTATCATTTTATTATATTTTGAGAACGTAATTGTTATTTTAACTAAATTAAATATTAATAAGAACAAAATTATATCTTAACACCTTATGTTATAGTTGACGGTTAAATATTTGGTCAGCTAACTCAAACCAAAGTGATGAATTTTAGAAAGTGTGGGACTAAAACTACTAATATAAAGTAAAGACAATTAAAAACGTAATAAATCATGAAAAACGTGGGACTTATGTGAAATTTTCTCCTTTTTTTAAAAATTTTGGCCAAGTGAAATTTTCTCTTAAAACAAGTAGCAAAGCTCTATTGGGATTATTTGCTGGATTACATAAATTTTCCATCCACCCAAACAAGTGAATAAAAATAAACCCTTATTTAGAAATATAGGGTATAAGTGCTTTTATTTTTGTTTGAAAGCACTTAATAACAGATAATCTGGCATTATTGTTGTCTAATCTATTTTAATCAAAAACTAATGGAATATTTAGGCTGCTTGTTTGGAAGAAAAAGCCCCCAGAATTTCTCAAACTCAGGGCTCTTCCCGTCCTCATCAAACATGGCAAACACGTAAGTTTCAATAGGCCTCCCAGGCTTCTTTGGAGTCCCTCCCTTCACGTGCCCAACCAAGTTGGTGTTGTAAGTCCTTGCATTGTCCAGGCTGGTTAAATCACCAGCACCAGCCGAAGGCCAGCCACTCTCTGACACCACTATTTCAAGATTAGCTCCACCTGATTTCCCCAGGGCGGCGTAAACAGTATCCAAAATGGCATCAAACAGGTTACGGTAGGTCAAGCCGTTTCCATTGTCAGGAACCACAGGTGCTGATGGCCTGAAGAGTGCATAGTCGAGGTTGATGGAGGGGTTGTCCTTTTTAGCGAAGAAAGGGTACAAGTTTACGAGCAAGGGGGATTGATTTTCGTTGAGAAATCTAATGAGAGGGTCAAGAATTGCTAGATAATCTTGCTTGAATGAACCTTTTGATGGAGGAAAAGAACCATCAGCAAGTGCACCAGTTTCAATGGCAGTGGAGACTTTGATGTTGCCAAGGCCAGCTGAGTTAAGGGCACTGCGTATGTTTCTCATGGCTGGAACAAGAAACCGTGCAAAATTATCCCCGGGTTTGGCTTCATTTCCAACAGCTATGTATCGGAATCTGACATCGCCGTAGTTTTTGACGTTGTTTTGCACCCATGTGTCTGCTTCTGCTTGATTGGAAGCGATTTTTTCAAGATCAGGGTTTGGAAGTCCAAGCATGACCTCAATATCGGAGCCTTTCAGGGCATCCAGGGCCTCTCTGTCGGGGTCGTAGAGTCGCATTCTCTTGATGTTTTTTTGCTTGTAAAGTTGTATCACTTCTGCTTTTGATGGTAGGTTGCTCCCCATCATTCCATAACAAACACCCACTTGAGCAGCTGCATATACATATCAATATCAACAATTAATAATGACCATGCAAATTTAACTATTGGACTTGCCAATTTAAAAATCCTTGATAAAACTATTGGTTTATTTAATAGTTAATTATCAATATCAAGGGTCAAAAATGTAATATTAACTTAAACAGAATGTATAAAAAGATAAGATTATCTAAGCGATGAATCTCTTACACTCACATCAACGAAATTGTAGATCAAAATTATGGTTCACTCTCTAACTATTAAATTTTAATAATTCAAAAAAATGATACTAGAATGAAAAAAATTGTGCAATTTTGTTTTTAAAACCTGTTATATAAGTACTAATTCAGAGAACATGACATTAAATTATTATTAATTATCTAAAATAAAACAGAAAGTTGTAAATGCATGTATTACACATTGAGGAAAGAAATAAGGACCTGTTGTGTCTAGGGTAGCCATTAGCAACCCAATTAAGAAGATTGTTGAGACCATGGAAGCTGAAAAAGGTTTAGCCATGCTAGAAAAGAAGAAAACGATTTAGAGGAAGGAGGAAGAATGTATTATTAAGAGACGATGCAACTATGAGATGCCACCACCACCACCGCTAGCCTTTTATAGATTTAAAAGAGTTGTAAATTTCCACAAAAAAATCAATTGGGTCAATGATCACCGTAAACTTACAAATATTTAATGCCGAATTTTATCTACCACGATGTCACAACTTGACATCATTCAAGGCAATCTATCAGCTTATATTGCGGGTTCCTTCGAAAAGTCCAATTTGGATTCTACACGTCCTTTTTCTTGGCTTCTTGCCATCGATTTCACATTCTCTTCTCCACCATTGTTTTAATTAATAATATATTGCTACTAGATTTTACAACATAATTCGCTAAGTGGGGATATTCTTAATTCTTTATTCTTATCCACGATAATTAGGTATAAATTAACTAAGTTCGTCAAACCTTTTACTTCTTCCGTGACATGTGGTTTGTAAAAGTATTTGTACTACATCTTACAACATAATTCTCATGAAGGTTGAATTGATCCTGTGTATGGAAATTCTTACGGGTAGGAATTAGCTATTAAAAAAAAAAACAACTTTTAATACATTGAGGTATCACATCCAGTCAAATCCTTTGAATCAGTAAAATATATGTTCTTTCTATAGTTCTCGCATATAAAGTTCTAATTAACTTGATTTTATTAATTTAGCGTTAAGTCGCCATTAAAGTTGGTGTACTAGGTAAGTACTATTTATTACGAGGCATATTCCCTTTGGTGTTTTTAAGGCTTGGAATCACATGGAGTACACTACATACCAACAATTTACAGCAACTTGTAGAGAATAGTTGGTTAAGGAATTAATTAATTAATGTTGCACAAGAAAAATGCCCGAACGTAACTAAACTTGTAATCACTTGGTGTAATTGAGATGGACAGTGAACAACACACTCAACGAGACTTGGTTAATTATTTATTTCGTTTGATCATTTTGTAGAATAATTCGACTCCTATACCAACAGTCCACATCACCTTTTATTTTGACAGTTCCTTTGGCAAGACATATAAGTTGCGTGACTTAACAATACAAGTTATGCGACACACACCGTCTGCTAGTGCAGACGGTTGAGTATCTCCCCTTCTCATATGAGATTGGGGATTCGATCTCTTATAATGAATATTAGTATGAGTAGTCTTCTTTCTAATTAATTAGTTTGTCTTCCATTTTTTGGAGTAATTATTCAAACTATTTTAATAGTACATAATCTCGACTATCTGTAAAATATAACTTAGACAAAAAAAAAATATATATATACAAGCAGTGGACTGTTACCGTTAGTTTAGGTCAAGTGGAGGGATACGGCTGGCTTATCTAGAAAAAAAGGGTGCGGACAAAATTGATTTATCGAAATACATAGAAACAAGAATGAATTGGGACTAGATAGGGAGAACAAATTGCAGTTTGCATTTACCCATTATCACGAATTTTAATTGATAACGACACTAATGTGTACCGATACATTTTTATTTAATCAGTAGTTGTTTAAGCTAATGATATAGCCTTCAAATTAACCAAGTATTCAATTAAGCTTAAATTTCATTTATCAATAATTATTCTAATATTTAGAGAAGGGTTATTAGATGTTGTAAACTTTTATATTATATATTTAAGCTGCAAGATTTTTCTAGTAGAAGATGAATTTATAGATTCGAAGTGGCAAACAATATCAGAAGTCTTGCAATAACGTAAAGATGTAAACATCCACAAAAGAAGTCAAGACAACCGACTCATAGTCCGTTGTGAAATAAATGCCAACTTCATACTTTTCCAAAATCGCGTATTCGATCGGGCAGGTTCACTGTAAGCATATAGAAATGATGACACTAAGTCAAGGTCAACCAATAACAAATTTTAGCTTATGAGACCCGTTTAAGAGACTGAGGCTGCTTGACTTGGCTACAGAGACTAGCTAACAACCGCAAATCATGCCAATCGACTATCAACAAACAAGTTAACACCAAACAGAGACTTCGTCGCCAAGACTAGTTCATATCCAAAGGCCCCATAAACATATGGATGGAATGAAAAATTTAGTAAAAACCAAGAAGAGAGAGTATAAACAAATATGTCACTAAGAAATATAAAAAAAGGGACCAATTCACGCATTTTGGTCCAGTTACGTGACCTAGACCATTAATCCTGTAACTTGAGATATTGGTCGAACGACCGAAAGAACTAGTTCCAGAATCTAGGTCTGCACAAATGACGTCCGGACTAGTTCACAATAGAAAACGTCTAAGTATACAACTCGATGTATAATCATAAACGTATATGAAAGAAAGGACAAACCTACCAGAATTTGAGTTGCTAAAAAATTGAACTACAGTTGTTTTTATTTACATCGTATCAGTTATTTACTATGACTAAGATAAATACTTGTTCCTGTTAGCGGGATACATAGTAGCATCAATAAGCCATGCAGACAACTGATCAAACAGCAATACCCATTTGATCTTCATGAAGAAATTGTTCAAACTCTCCAGAAATCAATATCTCAGCATCGATATATTACCAAGTGCCACCCTGTTTGCTTCTAGAAAGTAGAAACCTTGTTAATTTTGGTCACTGCTAGTCTGGATATACTCTTAGTCAGCAATTGAATTCTTGATTAGTGGTTTGACTCTTGCATTGATTAAGCGATAGCCACCACTTTTGAACGTCCTTGTTTTCAGATTGATCTGACTCTGTTGGAGTGATTATATTTGAGTAAAGCACATCTAATTAAGGATCTGACAAAATCACACTTTCCTTTCAAATAAATGTTCTCTTAATATCATGATCATCTTATCAAGAACCCTGTCATTTTCAATCAGATACTGTTCAGCTGAACATCTATCACTGAAAACCTTCCCTCCTATAATGTAGTTACTTCCTTCTTGCATGACAAGTCCATGCTCACACGCCAATTCCAAAACCTCTTGTTCAGAGCAAAAGCCTTTTCCAAATTTTATCCCCAGGTCGGCTTTGTTCATAGCAGGTGCCAATTTATTTTTCACGACTTGAATGCAAACCCCAAGACCAGTTATCTGAAGAACAGGACAGTACGACATGAACCTCAACAACTCAAAAATGATAATTATAATAATGTTACAAATTTCAAGGGTACAGAATGAACACAACAAAGCAACATGAGACATGGGGAGAACAGGAATGATAATACCAAAGCAAAATTTAGAAACCACAATCTTCATATCGATGATCAGATATATAAATCATAACACATGAATCAATGTGGCATCTAAAGTATAAATCATAAATGCTTTATTTACTATAACAATGATGCATTAGGAGCTTATCCATCCAAAGGCAAAGCAAGATGAAAAAGAATAAAACAAATACAAAAAATTAAAAAATTTGAGAGATCAAAGTGTATCTAATGATACTTGTGAGGCCAAACTATGTATAATTAAATTATTTCCTCCCAAAATTTTCGGGTTATAGCTCCACAGCTGTGTCAATCGACTCAGCAAAGATGATTAAAGTGCTCACAAGGATAAATCAAGTCATTTAAAAAAAGAAGGATAAATCAATAGTGTTAAGGATTTTCACATATCTATACCAAAGCTCTATAAATTATTATAATGCTAGACTGTCCAAATTATTTGTCCCAATTCATGCCCAAATATATGGCATGTGAGTTATAACTACCATGTTAATCTTAAAATGATGTGGTGGATGATGTGTAGATTATGACTTATATTCCACAAAGTTTAGCATGAATTTAACCAAACAATTTGGGCAATTTAACATTATTCATATTTTATTTAATGCTCATTCATCTCCCTAAGATATTAAGCTCTTAATAATATCATTTCACATGCACAAACCAATTCTTACTTTTGATGGTGGATAATTGCAATTTCAAATGTAAACTTCGATTGCAGTAGCTTTTATAGTATCCCTTCTTTCTTATTTTCTTCATTCTCCAAGCTCACTTTTTCTTAATTTGATTTTCTTATTTTCTTCAACTCTTCAATAAATGTAGCATTACTTCCTAAGGGGAATCAAGAATTAGAAATCTCTGCCCAGTGCACTGAATCCTCCAAGCAGTCGTCAATAAAAATTAGAGAGATGAGGCCACTTACCACAACAATACTCTTAAGAACAGTAACCAAAGGCTTGAGACCATAATTGGGATCACTAATCGCTGTTTTGATGCTTTTAATAACATGAATTTTGATTTCAAGAAAAAATAAAATAAAAAGCTCTGTTCGGTTATGTTCTCTAGAATATGTTTTTAAATGGAAAACAATGTTTTCAAAATTACAATTAAAAAGTAGAAAACAGCAATTTAGTGGCTACTTTGATACATTTTTAAAATTTCTGTTTCTAAAAACAAAAATAAAACCTGAAAATTATATTTTCAAAAAAAAAAAAATCTGAAAATTGTCAAGCTTTAAGTGTTTTCAAAAAGTTGTTTTCATAATTAAAAACTTAGTTTCCAAATTATAACTAAAAGGTTGAAAACAAACAAATATTGTTTTCCACTGTTTTGAAAATGTGTTTCCAAAACAAGCCATTGACTTTTATTGCAAAACAACTATTTCTCATTTTAAAAACAATGTCAAACACGTTATCATGATTTTAGTTTTAGAAAACTATAACGTGAATTTTAGTTTTAGAAAACTATGTTTATCAAAAGGTCAAAAGCTACAAAATATATTGCTTTTTAAAAAATAACATTTTCAAAAATATCATATTCATTTTTTATAGTAGTTTCTATAACCACCAACTTAAAAATGATATCAGATACATGTTTTCACAACAACCCATTGACTTTTCCTTCAAAATTACTACTCAGCTCATTTTGAAAAAACAAATGCCAAACAAATTATCATTGTTTTCAGTTTTAAAAAATGCCACCAAACATATTCATTTTAAAAAAGGCAACATTTTCATATTTTATAATAGTTCCATTTTAAGAATATAACCAAACGCCCCTCACTTTTGTTCATGGCCCATGGCAAAGATTGCTTTGATCTTGTCCAGACACCATGAGAAGACCACCAACAGATGCGATAAAAGGATTTTATTCTATTAATGAGGAAAGAAGAAAACAAGCTTAAAACAACTAAAACAGAGCAAAATAAAATAATAAAATAATACCCAGAAAATGTTAGGGAGAGAACTGGAAGATGCATCCAAAGAAAAACTATGAGTAACTTCAAATTATCTGATAGAGAAACTCATGCAGAATGCATAACTAGCAGGGTAATGCCATTCATTTTGCTTAAGTGAAAAATAGATCAAAGAATCCCATAAGCTTATTATGCTCCTTCTAGTCCATAGTACTTGAATATTTACCTTATCTTCAGTCTTGAGTAATCCTGTTCTCATCATTCTTAAACGTACAGCTGCATAGAATTTCAGCGCATTTCCACCACAAGTTTTCTCATCAATACGTCCAAAACCTTGACCTGGTTTTGCGTGTGCCCTAACCTAGATATAGAACAAAAGTTGCATGGTTAGTACTACATGTTCTACCACGAGATACAGTTTATAAGGAAACATTGAAGCTCAAAATCTTTTGGTAACAGGGTTTTAACCTGATTAAGAAAAATGATAAGAGTATGAGACTGGCATAATGAGTAATGAATTTTTCTAAGTGCCTGCGTCATTATTTTGGATTGTACATCATGGTACTCGCCACCTAAAGGAGCATCAATTTCACATTTAGGGACAAGGGCAGCAACCTGTTGAAGTCACAGATGCATAACATCATAACATGTAAAAACATTGATGGGGAAAAACACATAAACCAATATCTCCGTCTATTTTGAAAGCAAAATAATTTGAAGATATTTTCACATAATAACCCTAAAAAAATAAAAATAAAATAGAAAAGAGTTTATTCCGAGTGAAGATGCAATCGACAAAAACAGATATAAGATAAAAACTAACGCAGTATTGATAATTTTTAGCATTATTACATGAAATGTTCAATTTAAACAACATTATGTATTATTAGGATACCTACTCTAATTAACAACAACAGTAAAAAGATAAAAGCAAACTTTTAATGGCATAACAAATTGCTACAGCAACTGATGGCATAATATAAAGTACGATCACTTACACTATCAACCACTATTACATCTACAGATCCACTCTTTGTCAGTGTGTCAACCATGCTAAGCAAGTTTTCAGCAGAATCAGGATGTGCAATCAGAAGATTTTCTGTGTCCACGCCCATTGCTTCCACAAGGGAAGGGTCTATGGCATTCTCTACATCAAGATATGCACAGTAACCTGCCAAAAGGACAATTCAGAGAAGTACAGAAACTATTGTACTTTAAGCAGATCAGAGATACAACATTAAGTTACTCCACTGTATATTGAATGAATTGAGCACAAGAAACATCAAATTATAATCAATATGTCAGAAGGGCCAAACATAATCAACTTTAAAAGACAACTAGGCTGACAGATCAATTAGAAACAAAAGTATTTCTCTAGACAACTTACTTCTCTATCTTTTACAACCAAACATTACCAAGTTACAATGATGTGTCTTTCTTTGATACCTGTGCTCCTCTACAACCAAAGAAGAATAAATAAAATCTCTATTTCTTACTCAACCATTTTCAGCCAGTAAGAAGGAAAGAGGTACATTCAAAAATCACCAAAATTTAATCTCCTTCGGATAAACAAATTCAAGTTCTAAGAAATTATAGTGCAGTCAGTTGTAAGTTCCATGAATTGTAATTGGCTTGTTTAGAGATAAAATGCTTTCTTAGGTTTTTGGGAATTAGGACTTAGGATTTCGGATGAGCAATGAAAATTGAAGATCAAAACAAAGGAAAGATGGTTGGCCAGAAGACTCTAAGATGCACAGGCTCACATATTCATCGTTTGATGTTTGTTTATGCTCATTCATGTTGCATTTCATGTGTTAAAAAGTGTTTGCATGTAGTTTTTGACTTTTAGGATTGCATACATTGCATGTGTCACATGTTTGTTTCTCTTAAGAATTCAATTCCATGAGTTAGCTTCAAAGGATATTTTGGTCATTTTCTAGACCTTTTTTTTAAATAGTTTCTTCATGAAAAATGTAGCCTTAGATATTATCTAACCATAGGAAAAAACCGCAAGTCAAACGGAGGTCGGATGAGGATAATCAAAATACTATTATGCCCTTAAAAGTTTATTAAAAAGTCTGTTGTAATCCTAAAAGAATAAAGTATTAAAGCAAGATAATCGAAATAAATAAAAAACAAAATAAAATATCATGTTGAAAATTAAATAGTAGAAAATGGAGTGAAAGGAGGGAGAAGAATGATCTCCAATAGAGGAAATCAATGAGTGTGGGGTGGTGGGGTGGGTGGGTTGGGGGTGTGCGTGGGGTTTGGGTGTGTGGGCAGGCAGGGGTGAGGTTTGCATTAATTTCCTTTTAATTCTGGATATTAGGAATGTAAAACATTTCCCTTACCACCCCAATAGAGAACTAAAAGGGAAGTTACCCAACAATATTTGCAAGGTCACAGGAGTTTTGTATTATACCCTTAAAGAGTAGACTATTGCAGAAAACACTATTCATCATCAGTGTTAAACAAGACCAATTAAACAACATGAAGCAGCAAGCAAGGAAAAATCTTCATGCAGAAACTTATCAAAAGGGATCATTTAGTGTTGATGCTGTCAACAAATCAAGCCTACAATGAATTGACCTTTTTTTATCATCATAATCCATTCCATGATTGTGGTGGATTGATGTTATCATGAGTGTTAGAACAATATTCAAAGAATAGTCAACTAAGGGATATAACTAATGGGAGAGTTATCCAAAAAATATATTATCGAATCTCAATTAATAGATACTACTAAAATATAACAAAGAAAACCACTCGAGCAGGTCACAATCTCAAATGAGATTGTCCAAAGTAAAGCAAATAATTTATATTTTTAGATAGTTAATGTTTATATTAACAGAAGAGACATGTATTGCTAATATTGATGTGGGCAACACCAAAGTACTGAAAATCATATTATACATTGTTCCAACACAAAATATGACAAGAAAAAATTAATGGCTACCTCCAAGCTTTTGAGCTTCCTTAATGACATGAAGTGCTAGTGTTGTCTTGCCAGATGCTTCTTGCCCATATATTTCAACTATTCTTCCCTACAGAGGACAAGTTAAATTACTTACCACAATGTATCAGCATTTTGCGTTTATCATACCAGCTAAACTTAAATGTATATGATTACAGCAGGGTTCATCAAATAAGCTTTCATGTAGAATCATGCAGTATATCACAAGGAAAAGCTTTGGTATCACTTCGGACATATCAATTCAAACAAACGCATGCATTACTCTCAATAAATTAACACAAAGAATGAGTTTTTGCATTGTTCCTATCAATTTGGTTCATGAAATCTAGAGGTTAAAAAATTTTTTGGCTGATGTAAGCACTGAGAGGAAAAAAATTCATGAAGACTAGAGTGTACTTTCACATGGTCTAATTCTGATTAGCAAGACACATATATGAGAGACAGAGAGATAGAATATAGGACAAAGATATTAAGGAATCCAATGTAATGATACAGTTAGCCATTATATCCGCATGGTGACCAAGAACTTCAGTTTAAATAAGTGTTTTCATTCTTCAGATTGACAAAGACGAACATTCAAATACTAAAAATAGCTACCTTGATATATTGTGAATGGTTATCCACCACATTGCAATCTACATAATTATTTACAGGGAAAAATCTCTAAGCTTGTTAAAAACAAAATTAGCAGGAATACAAGCACAAACAAGTATAGATCAGCTGAATTTTCCCTAACGCTGCCATCTGTGATCCGTGTGCAATCAAGGAACCAGAAAATGAGCCACAAATAAGTGCCATTCATTGAACAAATATCCCCAGTTCATATGTACGTGTACACACATGCTTAAAAAAAAATAAAATAAAAGCAACAATGAGAGAATAAATCTTTGTCAATTAACTACCTTCGGTAAACCTCCAATCCCAAGAGCTTGATCAAGCTTTAAAGAGCCTGTGGATATTACAGGAGCACGTCGTGAACTAAAAAACCGCTTCAAAGACAACATAGATTCTCTACCAAAATCACCAGCAAGCTGTGAGAGAGCCAGACGTAGTACGTTATCTTTCTCTATAGTTTTGACATCATCAAGGGGTTCATCATGTTCAAACTCTGAAACTTCAACTGAAAGTATAAAAGCACTAATGTTAAGAGAATGACACCAAATTGCAGATGCAACTAACCAAATTACCATACAGCTGGGAGACTTCCATAAGATTTGTTAGGTTTATACAAGATACATTCAACATTGGCAAAGTTTCATAAAACAATACTGTTCAACAATTTCATAAAACGATACTGTTCAACAATTGTGAATCTTTGGCAAGAACATACTAGAAATTCAACAATTAATGAACATAAGAATCCTCTAAATAGCACGATAGCTACAACATATTCCCCGGATTAGCAGCAACAAGATGTAAACAGCAAAAAAACTAGAAGTCAATAAAAGAAACAGGCTCATATTTGCTGAAAACTCTTATTGATCCATGTACGCATAACTGGAGATGTCCAGTTCCTTACCATCTAGGTAGATTTTTAAGGCCACCAACGAGCAGAAGTTTCTTGACAAATAAGGTAATCAGTTGCTGGTGTCAATTCAACGCCATGCATTTATGATATTTAATAATATAACTCATAACATGCATGTAGATGGAAAACAAAGTTGACTAAAATCTAAACTATTAGACGAAGTGAACTGTTAGCTTGAACACAAGATATACAGTAGCTTCTTGTTTTGTAATTTACTGTTCAGAGGTAGCAAAGAGGACAGATGGGATAAAAGATAAGTCAGTGCCAGCTAAAAAGTATCGGTGATTTCTTTTTATCCAAGAACACAATAGACCCAACTTTCTGACCCTCTTAACTCATAATGATCTATTCTTGCAATCACACTTAGCAGGATGACGATGTGCATCAAACATGACACAAATTTCTAGTAATGATCATCCGTGTCATTAACAGTGGAGTCGTCCATACAAGTTTGTACATTAAGAGAGGGGAGAATAATGAAGTGCAAAGGAGAGGAATAATTTGTTGCTAATTACCTTCAGAAGAAAGACAGCGGGTGCTCCTTCCAATACAAGAAATTGCATCTCTTCTTACATTCTGTATGAGAGAAACAGAAGCCACCACAATCCAGCTGAGACATGTTATCCTTAAAAGGCCAAACGAAATGAGCAGAAATCCATAAAATTATTTACTCAAGATGAAACATATCTAGAGATCTTAAACTGGAAAAAGGAAAATAGGACAGAAAACACTACTCGTTTACAAGGACAGAATTGAACAAACACGAACCAGACCTTCGAAAAAACAATAAAAACATGAGCACATCACCAATGAACCACGTCGTCTAAATTTAAAATAGGCAAGAATTTGCTAAGACTCTTTTATATTCCTATGATGGGTTCATAAGGAAGGCATCTCCTTTAATTCTCACATTGTAAGTTAAAAAATTTACAGTCTTCATATAACACAAACACATTGCCAGGCCTAACACATTCGTCACAAACTTAAAAAAATTCAAGAATTTTCCTTAAATCAAGGCAGAAACTATAACTTACAAACAATTTAAGGTCTATGACACGGTGAGTCCACACACATTGGTCCCAAAGCAAAATTCATCCTTATTCACAAAATTACCTACCCTTGATATTAATATATCAAACAAGTTTTGGCCAGTAAATAATATTTACTCCTCAAATTCCTTTAATTATATCTCTAAACACATACTCTTTGTAAAGAGAAAGATAAAGTTCCTCAACAACACTAGTTCAAATCTAGCCACAGTTGCATGCCATATTTTTATACGCAAACACATAAATGAAGATATTACACTAACCTCTGTTTTTTTTTTTTTTTTTTTTTCAAAAATGGAAGAAAGAAATGGACAGCAAGAGGTGAAGAGGTTTACCTGAGAGAGAGAGCAGAGGAGAGAGATGAAGGGAGGTGTTGCTGATGAATTGAGACGAACGGAGTGCAGGAACCGCGCCATTTGAATGAATTAGAGGTTTAGGGTTTTAGGTGAGGAAGAAGTAAGAAGAAATAAAAACCTCTCCTTTGTTTGTTTGTTTGTTTGTTTCAGTTTTTAAATGCTGTACAACCAAAGAAGGCGCCATCTCCTACTCTTTTTTAGCGGTTGCAATTGAACCCCACCCAATTCAATCACTTCATTTTTTGTCGGATTGTAAGATTTGATTAAATTTTAAAAAAGTTGTTATCATTTTTTTACCTAACAATTGAAAAAAAATTATTTTTTTAATAATTTTAAAAATATCAAAATATTCTTAAAATAATATTAATTTAAATAAAAAAATAGATAAAATAATGATTCTTAAATCAATATAAATGAAAATAACGTTTCATTAATCATAAAAAAAAATAATAATAATTCAATTTTAAAAGAAATTGAAATGAATTGGGTTGGATAGATTAAAAATTGTATTAGTTAAATTGGATTGAAATTTTTTTAATCCAACTCAACCCACAACAAACACTAAGTTCTACTTTTAAATTCAAGATTTTTTCTCCTTCTGAAAAAACATTTGCTAAAAATAAAGACCAAAGATAAACTACATATGTTCCTTTTTTTTTGTTTCTTTTGTGGTTAATGGTTGACGTTTTGTTTGTAATATTTAATGGATTAAACTTTTATTTGTTATGAATTTATACTCATTTTATAAATTAAACATTTATTTATAATTGTTATTTATTTTATTTGAATTTATGTATGATAATATAATGTTAAAAATGTTATTTATAGACATTAAGAACTTTGGAATATTTTAACTAATCTCCAACTAGATCAACTGGATTTATATCGAAAATTCAAAAACAAAACTAAAATAAAAACTGGAAACACGAGAAAAAATGAAAAATGGATAAAAGTACAAAAACACGAAAAAATAGAGAAAACGTATGCAAGTTCGAACAAACCAAGAAGAAATTAAAAAAAAAAAAAATGTGAAAACAACAGTTGAAAAACAAGTACATGCGTGTTTAGCATGGTTTTGAAGGCTCCAAAAACCTCTTTTTGAGCCCAAGAATGACTATTGAAATGTTGGCATGGTTTCTCAAAAATGGCCTTTTAATAATTTTATATAATCATTTAAAATTTATTAAACATATTTTTTCACTTTTTCACTAAGTTGATTACTTAAAAATCTAATTTATCAAACATCTATTTACTTATATTTTAAACGAAATATTTTTTAAATTAAACTATAATTAACTATTGGATAAACACAAACAACTCCAAAAATAGTAATTATTGTTGATCGATTGACTGTTCTATGTGGTAGAAGATGAAATGTTGCAACAGTTTTAACGTTACTGATAATCTCTTTAAATCTTCTTTCAAATATTTAAGATGTTTGTGAAAGTAGAAAAAATCGTGTTACAATAACAATCGATCTTCAAGAGATGCTTTGACAGAACTCACAAATTTTAGGAATTTGTCTTTATGTATTATTTATGCACGTGCATTATTTATACATTAGTTCTGCTGATGGCTAGAGGTTTGCGTTTAGCAGCCAGCAATCTATTGTATTTACTCAGCTACATGGGAAAAGTAGGAAGAATGTACTTGATTTATTACTCATTTGTTGTCTTTGTATCTCATGTAATTAGAGGAAGATACAATTATAATATTTCAAATTATTATTGGTATATGATTCTGTACTTTGGCTTGAAGAATGCTCAACATATTTCTTTGTCAATATTATATTGATACTTACGAATTTTTGCTGATTCAAATTTTCTTCTATTCTTTTTCTACGTTCTGACATGTTATTTGCTTTATGAAGCTTTCAGCTGTTTGATGATAGTGGAGCGACGAACCTTGTTACCTGCGATTTGAGCAAGTTAATGGTAAAAACAGATTATCACGATAAGAAATGACTAATTTTAAGTGATGGTAGTCTCCTTAATATTAAACATATTGGTTGTACTTAATTAAATACTCCTCATTCTAAGATTCACTTTAACAAAATTTATTTCAAAACCCACTACTAACAATAACATCATTGTGAAATTTTTCTTTGATGTATGTGTTGTGAAGGACAAGAAAACCTAGAAGGTCATTTTTCAAGGGAGAGTTAAAGATGGACTCTATTAGTTGAATCTGTCATTAATTCAGTAGTGGTACAATAGTCAACTTCTATCAAAACCATTTCACAAGGTTTTCAGTCTTATTAAATCATGTCAAATAAAAATTCAAGTTTTATGTCTATTCCAAATAAAAATGTTATTAGTCCTAAGTCACAGCCTAAGTCAATCTTTATGTTTAGTGAAGTTAGTCCTAAAAATAAATTTTGGCACCAATGGTTGGACCATCCATCTATTGAAGTGTTGAATCAGTGTTAGATGTTTGAATGAGAAAGTTAATTTGAATAAAATACTTGATTTTTGACATGTTTGCCAACTCGGTGAAAATGATGTTTTACCTTTTAATCAATCCAATACAAAAACATGCTCACCTCTTGAATTAATACATTCTGATCTTTGGAGACCAACACTAATGCTTTCTATAAGTGGTTTTCATTATTACATTAATTTTGTAGATGACTTCACTCAGTTTATGTGGATTTATCCCCTTAAAAATAAATCAAATACTTTAAATTCTTTTATTCAATTTGAAAATCTTGTTGAAATCGATTTTTGATAAACGAAGTAAATTATTCAAAGTGATTGAGGGGTGATGGGTTGAGTATAGATCCTTTTAACCTTTTCTTGCTAAACATGGAATTGTTTTTGCCATCCTTACCCTTACAATCATGAGCAAAACAATAAGGCTTAGCAAGAACTTCGACATACTGTTGAACTTGACCTTACACTCTTAGTGCAAGCAACATTACCTTTAAAATGTTGGCAAGAGGCATTTTCTATAGTGGTTTATCTCATTAAGTTACTAACTCCAAGTTTACATGGTATCTCTCCCTAACACAAATTATTTAACTCTCAACCTAATTAAGGTTTTTTACATGTTTTTTGGACGGCTTGTTAACCTTATCTGAGACCAAACAATAATAATAAATTTTAATTTGACACCTATGAATGTATTTTTCTTGAATACCGTGAGTCTCATGAAAGGTATAAGTTTCTAAGTCCATTAGGTCAAATTTTTATTTCTCATGCATCATGTTATTTTTAACGAAATTGAGTTTCCTTATTTCAAAGATTTTTTTTTTTTTTTAAATTTTTGGTGTTTTCAGGTGGTCCCATTTTATCAAAAAATTTGATCATGACCTGGTCCTCGCTACCTAGTTAAATGGTGTCAAATTCTTCTGGTTTTGATCATTCTAAAGTCTTCATTGAAATAGGATCTTCACATGGGTTTGATCCACCTACACATCAAATGTCATCAAAAGCTCCTTACTCATCAAACAACATCACTCTAAGACAACAATTAGCCTCATTTATCACTCTACGTTAACCAGCCTCTGTTTTGCCTTTTTCACTATCACTTTCACAATAACCACCATGCCCAATTATCCTCTCTTAACCAAACTCATACTCTCTTACCCATACCTGTCACCACCAACTCTGTCTCTCTCGCTCGACCAAGTCATCACCATAACAACTAGACTAGCCGGCCCCATCACTGTCGACTCTAGGATGCTATATTCGACAAGTTTGCTCTTGGCATGTTCGGCGGTTGATGGTAATTTTATGACCACTTCCCTATCACCTAATTAGCCCTTTATCTGACCATTACTTGAGTCCTCTACTCCTCCTCCTACTTCTCATTGACCTACTCTATTGCTGTATTAAAAGTAGTATCACATTTGCCCACTCATCCTATGACTACCACAAGGTAAGGCTAGTATGGGCAAACTAAAGTCCTTTTCTGTTAGTGCTTAAAAAGCTAGTGACTTGATCTCCTTTGCTTTTAGAGGCTTTACAAGTTCTTGAAAGGAGACGAGCTATAGAACTAGAATTTCAACCCTTGAAAAAAGATTGCACCAGGTAGCTAGTTTATGGTTCCTACAACTTCACATTACAATATATTAGGCAACAAATAGGTTTTCAAACTGAAGCCAAAACCCAATGGTTCCATCAAACGTCACAAGTGTCGATATGTTGTGAAAGGGTTCCATCAAATCCCTAGGATCAATTTTAAGGAGACATTTAGTCCAGTGGTGAAAGCACCTACCATTCGGTTAGTTCTAGCATAGACAATCATTTTTAATTGGTCTGTGAAACAGTTAGATATTAACAATGCATTCTTAAATGAAGCTCTTTAAGAAGAGGTATACATGCTTCAACCAGAAGGTCTAATTAAACCCTCTGGACCTATATACATCTGTAAACTGCATAAGGCTCTTTATGTTTTGAAACAAACTCCCCCTCCTTGGTTTGAACGTTTATGGTCTACTCTACTTGATTTGGATTTTAAGAACACGGTCTTTGATATTTCATTATTTCTACTCAAAAAGGGCTCTCTCACTATTATTTTGCTTATCTATGTTGATGATATTTTGGTGGCAAGCAGTGACAGAGTTTTTATTTCTCACTTTATTTGTTAGCTAAATGATACATTTCCACTGAAAGATCTTGGTAAGTGTGGACATTCATCAAGATCACACTATCATGTATCTAGATTAATCTATATATATCAGTGAGATACTTTCTCGGTTTGGACTTGATCATTTGAAACCTTGCACAACTCCTTTGTTAAGTTCATTAGTTTCAAAGGGGGAATTAAAGCAAAATCCAACCATGTTTCATAGTGCAATAGAGGCCCTACAATGTCTGACATTTAGTAGACCTGATATCACCTTTATTGTTAATAAGCTTAGTCAATCACTACATGTTCCAACATTGATTTACTGGAAGTCTATTAAGTGGGTTTTGCACTATTTAAAAGATACACTTAATCATGGGTTGCATTTTAAACCAAGCACACAAATAGATTCGATTGGGTTTTATGATGCAGATTAGGTGTGTAATCCAAATGATAGACGTTGAATTGCTGGTTACTGGGTTTTTATAGGAGACAATTTAATATCTTGGTTATCTAAAAACCATGTTGTTGTCAAATCAAGTATAAAATTAGAATATCGGGCATTATCAAATCTAGCAGCTGAACTATCTTGGTTCAAATCTCTATTGACTAAATTAAAAATTACTCTACCTAGATGTCTTATTGCATGGTGTGATAAAATGAATGCGGGTTGGCTGTAAATCTTGTGTTTCATGCATGAACAAAGAACATAGAGGTTGATGTTCATTTTGTTCATGATATGTTTAATAGCAAAGAATTAGATGTTCGTTAGGTGCCCTCCTGTGACAATATTGTTGATTGTCTACCTAAAGCTCTCACCTTCTCATGTTTTGACTTTCTCAAGAACAAACTTGTAGTGATTCCATCACCCTTACGTCTGAGGGGCATGAAAAAAAATCAAAGATGAAATTATCAAAAGCTAAAACTACTTCAGTTTAAAATATGTGATTATCCTGTTATCAAGCGGTTACTTGATGATATTTTCTTACCTTATTATGCTACTTGTATTATAAATTTAAATGGAGATTTATTGTAAATCAATTCGTATTAATTCTCTATTTAATATAATGAAACTTGTAGAACCAAGTGAGTTGGTTCTTTCACAAAGTTAATGTTTATTTAGGATTATAAATAACATTAACAAGAGATCCAACTGCATCTATTTTCTGGAAAGAATGAAAATTGTTTGGTTTTTTTTTTCTTTTTCCTTGGCAGTAATTAAGAATTGTACCTAAAATATGCACTTAAAACACAGTGCATCAATTTTAAGATGATGATACAAGCAATGTTGTCAAATAACAATGTAATGTAGACCAGAAATTGTGGAAGAGACTGTTTATACGATTGTGGGTATATACAATCAATAAATGGACATAAAAATCTTAGGACTTTTCAAATGACCTTAAAGAAAAGCTGCTCGATCAATTTGTCTTGAATGATATTTGTTAGTGGATGTGGATGACTTATTCTTGCTGTGGAAATTCGGATCCCCACTTTCTCTATAAAAGGCAGCCAAGAAGTGGTGGTCATACCATATTGCCATTAATATTCTCGCTGAAAACACTCATTTTTCTCTATGGCTAAACTTTGTTCCTTTATCAATCGCCCTTCCAGGGTCTCTACATGGTTGTTACTAGGACTGCTAATGGCTAGCCTAGATACAACAGGTTTCTCTCTACCTCAAATAAATATCTTAACTGTTGAGCTTGATAATTTTTTTAATTATTGTTTTTTTCTATACAATTCGTAGTATTTATTGGAGTTGTAACTTATTAATTACTGTTTTATGCTTCTAAAATTTTAGTGCTACTTCAATGGATTTTACCTGCACCAATTTGATCGAACTATCCATATATTTGCATGGATGTTTGATCTATCATCTATGTTATAAAGCTGTTAATTAAATACAACTTTGAAAGAGGCCAACGTATAGAAACTATATATTTTGTCATCTCCACACGAGGTTTAAATAGAAGAAGCAGCAATAAAAATTGATAATGATGCAATGATGCAGGTGCTCAGGTAGGCGTTTGTTATGGAATGCTTGGAGATAACTTGCCATCAAAAGCACAAGTTATAGGTCTTTTCAAGCAGTACAACATCAGGAGAATGAGGCTCTATGATCCCAACAGAGAAGCTCTGGAAGCCCTCAGGAACTCCAATATTGAGGTCATGCTCGGAATTCCAAACTCTGATCTTCAAAGACTTGCTTCTAACCAAGGAGAAGCAAACAGATGGGTGCAGACTAACGTCAAAAACTATGGCAATGTCAAGTTTCGATACATAGTTGTCGGAAATGAAGCCAAACCTGGTGATTATTATGCACAGTTTCTTGTTCCGGCCATGATAAACGTACGCAACGCCCTTGTCTCAGCTGGCCTTGGAAACATCAAGGTTTCCACTGCCATTGAAACCGGGGCACTTGGCGAATCCTACCCTCCATCAAAAGGTACTTTCAAGCCAGCTTATCGACCAATTCTTGATCCTCTCATTAGCTTCCTGAAGCAAAACCAAGCCCCTTTGCTTGTAAACTTGTACCCTTATTTCAGTTACATTGGAAACACCAAAGATATTCGCCTTGAGTATGCACTTTTTACAACTCAATCACCTGTTGTTTCTGATCCCCCGTTAAGTTATCGTAATCTTTTTGATGCAATCTTGGATGCTACTTACTCCGCCCTGGAGAAAGCCAATGGTGGTTCGCTGGAAATTGTTATATCGGAGAGTGGTTGGCCATCATCCGGTGGAGTTGCAACCAGTGTTGCAAATGCAAAAACTTACAATACAAATTTGATTCAACATGTCAAAGGAGGGACTCCAAAGAGGCCTGGAAAGCCTATTGAAACATATGTGTTTGCCATGTTTGATGAGAATCAGAAAAGCCCCGAGTATGAGAAATTCTGGGGGCTTTTTCGTCCAAATAAGCAGCCTAAGTACCAAGTTAGTTTTAATTAATAAATTAATTAGAGCAGCACAATATTGTTAGTCAAGGAAAATAAGTGCTCTCATGTCATGTACTACTAAATAAGGTGTTCATTCGTATCCACTTGTGTGGGTGGAACGGAACTTAGGGTGTGTTTACTTCATGGATTGGGGAATGGGAATCAGGAATGGGATTGATTGATGGTGTTTACTTGTTTAAAATTCATTCCGTAATAGGAATGAAAGAGTGGGCCCCACATCAATTTGGGGTTGAGGAATGAGAATCTCATTCCCCTCAATCCACTTGGGAATCCCATTCCATTCCCTTTGTCGAGGTAAAATGTCTCTTATACCCTTCTTTAAAAAATGTGCTTTAGTTTATTCCCTTTGTTTTATATTTATAAATATAAATATTTACATATGCTATAAGTTTTCATAAAAAAATGTGTTAGTGCAAAATGTTATATTTTGAAAACTATTACAATAATACGGTTAAGAAAGTTTAGGTAATATTTATATATAATTAAAAAAAATGATTTGATATACCATATAAATACATAATATCTTCTTCTAAAAATAAAATAATAAATACACAAAATGCTTACAATGATATTGTCAAATTGTTAAGATTTTTTTTTTTTTTTTTAGCTTATTATGATTAATTACAAGATAAAAAGATAACACTAACATTTTAAACAAAATTTTGTACATTGTAATTAATCCATAATTTTAATTAAGGGTATTTTTGTAACTTATAATTAATCCATTCTGATTCCAAAGTAAAGTAAACAGCTTAATGGGAATACTACTGATTCCAATTCCGATTGTTACAGTTGAAGTAAACAACTTATTCTGATTCCGATACTTCATTCCGATTCCAAGTCATTCCGATTCCAGATCATTCTGATTCTCATTCCGATTCCTCCAAGTGAAGTAAACGCACCATTAATGTATGCATGCCAACAAAATCCCCCATGACTTTGTGCAAATCCTTTGATGTTATAATAGTTGTTTTGATGATGGAATACTTTGATGAGAACTGCGTGATTTATCTGATATGCATAATTTGTTTAACCGACTTAAATATGGCGCTATATATATATATATATATATATATGTATATATGGTTTAATATCATATAAGATATATAATTGTCTAAGATTATATAATTAATGTGTTTTTGTTTGTATTAGTTACCATCCACGCTCACACATGATTATTGACTCATGGAAACGCAGATCTTACACAAAAAATATATACATAGTAAAAAACAATAAAAGCATACAAATCTCTTTAAAAAAAATTAGTGGGATCAATCCAAGGTACTACTTCTCTTCCATCCATTATTTTACTATATTTTTGATAATCTAATGATACATTAACATAAAATATATATATGTATGGCTAAGATATTATTATATTTTTTCTCTCTCATACATCAATCAAACTTAAATTCATTCCATAAAAAGTTTAACACTATATCAACATTGACATAAATCGTTACCCCTTATTGAGACCACTATACAAGTCTTTATCAATTGTGACATTAATAATTACAAATTTATATTTTTCCAGTACACCCACCAAATCGGATAACTTATTAAAATCTATAAGATTTCATAATGTTAGTTATTATTATTATTATATTTTGGAAGTAGTCATAATGTTAATTATAGCAAGAAAGAAAAGTCTAAGTGGTTTTTTACCTTATTTTATATTTTTAAAGAAAAAATTTGGTGGTATAATTTTTTAAATTAATTTATTTAGACTTAAATTTAATTTGTGATTGCTTTTATTTACAAAATAATTACTTATTTTATAATGAAGGTCAATAATATCCTTACTTTAATAACAATTTTACAAATTAAAAAATTTAAATTTAAAATAAATTATTAGTTCATAAAATCATTGCTAAAGTAATGATATTACTGACTTTTTATTATAAAATAAGTTATTATTTCATAAATAATAGCAATCTCAATCACATGCACACTTAAAATATTAGCTATAATTAGTGATCGATCACATCATTGAGGAAACTTTTGGTAGCAAAAAATATATAAACTCATGTTTACTAATCATAAATCCACATAAAGAAAATAAACTCAGTTCTTGATTTATGAATTCCTATGCTTACTAAAACTTATGAAAATTAAATTAAGTAGACCTCACATCTAAATTGGGAATTAAGTTCCTATTGGAAAGGCAACTTGATTCTCCCTTCTCACCTAGGAATCAAGTTTCTTTTGGGAATCAAGCTCCTTTTCCTAATAAAAAAAGAATTTATATGGTTTTACTAAAATATATCTACAAATCTTAATAAAAAGAATTGCAAATATATGTATATATATATATATATATCTGTTTCTATATGGTTCTCTTTCGCTTACTATTTTCTACAATTTTTTTCACTCATCATCTTTTTCATATCTCTCTGTAAGTATGATAAATTTAATAATATAACTTGTAAAAATAAAAGTAGTACATGCTTTATTTTATTCATTGTTTTCTTTTCCGATATTTTTGTATAAATACACTTTTTTTTAATTTAATTCTTATCTCAATTCAATATAGTTTTTGATAAATTATTTTGTGTTCAAAATTACAAATTGATTTTGATGAAATTACACACACACACACACACACACACACACACATATATATATATATATATATAACGTGATAATAAATTGATCGGCTTATTTTGTTGATTTAGGTTTAAGGTGTGTTTTGGGATCTCCAGTATGATAGTGATTTTGGAAGGTTGAATTAGGGTTGATGAATTCAACCTTCCAAAATCACTACCAAGAGAATTCATATCTCCCTATAACTATGATGAATTCTCATAATTTCTTTCATTGATTTATTGTTTAAATTAATGCAAAATAAAAGAGATCAACAAAAACTTGAGTGAGTTTTTGTTGTTATAAAATTCATAAATTATATGAAACTTGAAAACTAAAATTCATTATAATTTACTAGGCGCTTTTGTAATCAATTTTATTTCATTCATATCCCTTAATTGAGTAAACACAAGAAAAGGAATTAATTTAATCACATCTTCAATTCCTAAAAGTTAGTAAACACTTTAATGAAAACTTGTAACTTAATTCTAGTTGTTCTCCATTCTCTTCCCTTTCCATTAATTGCCTTTCATTTTATTCCTGATTAGTAAATGCATGCTAAATGGCATTACTCATTAGATAGATAACCTAGCACTAGGGTGGGCATCAGTTGATTTGGATTGGGTTTGACTCTGTCCAAACCAAACCCTAAATAGTATTACTCATTAGATAGATAACCTAGCACTAAAGGTGGGCATCAGTTGATTTGAGTTGGGTTTGATGACTCTATCTAAACAAAACTATTAATTAATCAGGTTAGTAATTTATAATCCAAACCAAACCAATCATAGGGTAAAACCAAACTAATAAAAATAGGTTTGATTTGGATTATAATTCAACTAAAATAGCTAAAGTTTTGAAAGCAACAAAAATATTTTTCATGCCATCATCAATATATGACGGCAGTCTTGTGCCTCAAGAGTTAGACTTCATTATTGTAATAAATATTCAAAGTATGAAGATAATATCATGATATATAATAATTTTACTGGCATAATAATTTCTATTATCTAGGATATAATTATATATTAATACACATCGAAGGTCAAATCAATAGAAGATAATTGTGTAGAGTTGTCATATGAAGGATATATTGTGAATTCAATTAACGTGTACTTTCAAAACAATATATGTATTAATACACATGAGCCAAAAATGAATCCTACAATATGAAACCATGAACGAAGTGAAATCCTACAGCACATTCTCCAATGAACACCAAAGAAAGAAATACAAAACTAATGATCTAAACTAAGTAGAATGAAATATCACTGATCCTTAAAAGGATTAGTGACAAGTGCAAAATGCCAACAACTTGAAAATGTGGCAAATAAAATATACTCTTTTTAAGAAAAAATAGAGGTTAGAGATAGTAGTTTTGAGAAAAAGGTCGTCGGAGGTAGAAATGAAAATATATATATATTATGTCCATTTCCTCGTTCGTTGCCTAAATGGGCCAGTATAAGTCCCAGACGCTTGAACAGGAGTGGGGGCCCAGAGGGCCCAAGATCGGGACAAGCAGTTTAAGCCCAACACGCGAGGCCGTCCAGGTCGCAAGCTCGCAACAGCTTCCAGACCTCTCAAGCATGCATCCTGCCCGCGTCGCCAGTTCGTCGAGCTCGCGAGACCACCCAAGTCGCGAGATCGCGAGAACCCCCAGACCGTCTAAATCTCCTCTCCTGACCACGTCGACATATCTCCAACATGCACCACTTGACTGACCAGAGAGCTTATTTAGGGGATGTCGTGTGCAGCAAGTCATCAGAATCACCAACTCTCATGATTTCCCGTCGGAAACTGTCTACACAATTACCCAGAAGCATTCAATGCGGCAAGGTGCAATTAATGAAGTGAAGGCCTCTCCTGGTATATTAAATGCAGACGTGTACAAGAAGAGAACAGTGATTACCTTTACAATTAATGCAGCATAGCTATGTCAGGGTTAGTTGTAACTAGTCGTTGCATGTAACGTGTGTAACTTTCTTTTATATTTTCTTTTTGTCATCTCCCCTTCTCTATAAATATGGGAGATATTTTACTGTACAAATAAGTTGGATATACTTGGGTACTGTCACTCTACCAGAATTACTTCAGAGTGGCCATGGATGTAGGTGCAGTCACCGAACCACGTAAAAATCCTTATGTCTTGCACTCTCCTCTCTCTCTCTTTCTTTTCTATCTTTCATTGATCATCTCATTAAATTCAACCAATCTCCACGACCGATATTTCTTCACCTGAATTAATCACCACCAACCTTAAACATTATTAATTATTCATTTATCACACTTCCGTTAGTACGATCATCATTTAATTACCAAGCTCGCAGTTTGGGCCCCAGAATCTCTGGTTGACCGTTTCCGAACGTCAACAATATATAATATACAATTAAGTTAACTCTATTTAGGTTTTTTTTATATTTTAATAATAAATAATATATAATATTTGTATAATCAAGTAAACCTGATTTTAAAAAATATAGATCAACCAATCAAATTTATCTATTGTATTTGAATTAAATAAGAGAAAACTTATTCTATGAGAGAAAATAAAATGAATGAATTTGATTACTCTCTCTCTCTAAATATATATATAGATGGTGGGGGAATGGCTTTATTTCATTTCGTGAACTCAAACCAATATGCGTTAATAGGTTTGCTTGCACGTCAGATTGATCGGCTTAATGATTTGGATGCCCATCCATACCTGGCACATTAACATAAGGAACAATTTCACAAAAGTCTCAACTTTTTTTTCTAATCTATCGCCCATATAAATTTTTTTCGTATATTAAATTTACTAATCCAACCTTTTCCAAATTCATAATTACTTTAGTCCTTCCATTAATCAAAAGTTAACTAAAATAAACGAGTCAAGGATACTTTGATCTTAATGCTATGTATATTGACTTGTGTAAATGAAAAAAAAAAAAAAAAAATGTACATATCAAACTAAAAATAATTTCAGGCTCCCTCCGACAATATGAGGAAATGTGACTCCCTCCAGATGCGATATGGAGGAAGCAATTCTTCCATATTGGCGTAGGAACTGTTGGTCGATGGAGGTTGACAGTTTCTCTGCCAATCTGAAGGATGCTGCTGTTTCCTCCAAAATCAGTAGGAGGAGGAGACTAAAGCCTATCAAACTTTTTCTAATTTTTTTTTATTATTGTAAATTATTTATATTTTCATTATAAAATACAAAAATATCATTGGGTATTTTCACATATCTTTATTACGTTTATGTGTTGATACTTCCTTGTATAATTTTTTTTTTTAAATTTCTGGAAAACATTATTTTAAATTTACCAATTGAAATCCATCAATATATATGATTTTCTAACGGTTAATTTTGTTTTCATTACAATTGAATTTTGTTCAAGTTGTTTAAATTGTTTCTTTTTATTATTTATGATGTTTGGAAACGCTTCTTATTTAAAATTTTTATTATTTGACATTATTTTTATCATTTTATTATATTTTGAGAACGTAATTGTTATTTTAACTAAATTAAATATTAATAAGAACAAAATTATATCTTAACACCTTATGTTATAGTTGACGGTTAAATATTTGGTCAGCTAACTCAAACCAAAGTGATGAATTTTAGAAAGTGTGGGACTAAATCTATTAATATAAAGTAAAGACAATTAAAAACGTAATAAATCATGAACAACGTGGGACTTATGTGAAATTTTCTCCTTTTTTTAAAAAAAAATTTGGCCAAGTGAAATTTTCTCTTCAAGCAAGTAGTAAAACTTTATTGAGATTATTTGCTGGATTACATAAATTTTCCATCCACCCAAACAAGTGAATAAAAATAAACCCTTATTTAGAAATATAGGGTATAAGTGCTTTTATTTTTGTTTGAAAGCACTTAATAACAGATAATCTGGCATTATTGTTGTCTAATCTATTTAAATCAAAAACTAATGGGATATTTAGGCTGCTTGTTTGGAAGAAAAAGCCCCCAGAATTTCTCAAACTCAGGGGTCTTCCGGTTCTCATCAAACATGGCAAACACGTAAGTTTCAATAGGCCTCCCAGGCTTCTTTGGAGTCCCTCCCTTCACGTGCCTAACCAAGTTGGTGTTGTAAGTCCTTGCATTGTCCAGGCTGGTTAAATCACCAGCACCAGCCGAAGGCCAGCCACTCTCTGACACCACTATTTCAAGATTAGCTCCACCGGATTTCCCCAGGGCTGCGTAAACAGTATCCAAAATGGCATCAAACAGGTTACGGTAGGTCAAGCCGTTTCCATTGTCAGGAACCACAGGTGCTGATGGCCTGAAGAGTGCATAGTCGAGGTTGATGGAGGGGTTGTCCTTTTTAGCGAAGAAAGGGTACAAGTTTACGAGCAAGGGGGATTGATTTTCGTTGAGAAATCTAATGAGAGGGTTGAGAATTGCTAGATAATCTTGCTTGAATGAACCTTTTGATGGAGGAAAAGAACCATCAGCAAGTGCACCAGTTTCAATGGCAGTGGAGACTTTGATGTTGCCAAGGCCAGCTGAGTTAAGGGCACTGCGTATGTTTCTCATGGCTGGAACAAGAAACCGTGCAAAATTATCCCCGGGTTTGACTTCATTTCCAACAGCTATGTATCGGAATCTGACATCGCCGTAGTTTTTGACGTTGTTTTGCACCCATGTGTTTGCTTCTGCTTGATTGGAAGCGATTTTTTGAAGATCAGGGTTTGGAACTCCAAGCATGACCTCAATATTGGAGCCTTTCAGGGCAGCCAGGGCCTGTCTGTCGGGGTCGTAGAGTCGCATTCTCTTGATGTTTTTTTGCTTGTAAAGTTGTATCACTTCTGCTTTTGATGGTAGGTTGCTCCCCATCATTCCATAACAAACACCCACTTGAGCAGCTGCATATACATATCAATATCAACAATTAATAATGACCATGCAAATTTAACTATTGGACTTGCCAATTTAAAAATCCTTGATAAAACTATTGGTTTATTTAATAGTTAATTATCAATATCAAGTGTCAAAAATATAATATTAACTTAAACAGTATGTATAAAAAGATAAAGTTATCTAAGCGATGAATTTCTTACACTCGCATCAACAAAATTTTATATTAAAATTATGGTTCACTCTTTAACTATTAAATTTTAATACTTCTTAAAAATGATACTAGAATGAAAAAAAGTGTGCAATTATTTTTAAAACCTGTTATATAAGTACTAATTCAGAGAACATGACATTAAATTATTATTAATTATCTAAAATAAAACAGAAAGTTGTGAATGCATGTATTACACATTGAGGAAAGAAATAAGGACCTGTTGTGTCTAGGGTAGCCATTAGCAACCCAATTAAGAAGATTGTTGAGACCATGGAAGCTGAAAAAGGTTTAGCCATGCTAGAAAAGAAGAAAACGATTTAGAGGAAGGAGGAAGAATGTATTATTAAGAGACGATGCAACTATGAGATGCCACCACCACCACCGCTAGCCTTTTATAGATTTAAAAAAGTTGTAAATTTCCACAAAAAATCAATTGGGTCAATGATCACCGTAAACTTACAAATATTTAATGCCGAATTTTATCTACCCCGGTGTCGCAACTTGACATCATTCAAGGCAATCTATCAGCTTATATTGCGGGTTCCTTCGAAAAGTCCAATTTGGATTCTACACGTCCTTTTTCTTGGCTTCTTGCCATCGATTTCACATTCTCTTCTCCACCATTGTTTTAATTAATAATATATTGCTACTAGATTTTACAACCTAATTCGCTAAGTGGGGATATTCTTAATTCTTTATTCTTATCCACAATAATTAGGTATAAATTAACTAAGTGCGTCAAACCTTTTACTTCTTTCGTGACATGTGGTTTGTAAAAGTATTTGTACTACATTTTACAACATAATTTTCATGAAGGTTGAATTGATCCTGTGTATGGAAATTCTTACGGGTAGGAATTAGCTATTAAAAAAAAAAAAACAACTTTTAATACATTGAGGTATCACATCCAGTCAAATCCTTTGCTTCAGTAAAATATATGTTCTTTCTATAGTTCTCGCATATAAAGTTCTAATTAACTTGATTTTATTAATTTAGCGTTAAGTCGCCACTAAAGTTGGTGTACTAAGTAAGTAGTATTATTACGAGCCATATTCCCTTTGGTGTTTTTAAGGCTTGGAATCACATGGAGTACACTACATACCAACAATTTACAGCAACTAGTAGAGAATAGTTGGTTAAGGAATTAATTAATTAATGTTGCACAAGAAAAATGCCCGAACGTAACTAAACTTGTAATCACTTGGTGTAATTGAGATGGACAGTGAACAACACACTCAACGACACTTGGTTAATTATTTATTTCGTTTGATCATTTTGTAGAATAATTCGACTCCTATACCAACAGTCCACATCACCTTTTATTTTGACAGTTCCTTTGGCAAGACATATAAGTTGCGTGACTTAATAATACAAATTATGCGGCACACACCGTCTGTTAGTGCATACGGTTGAGTATCTCCTCATCTTATATGAGATTGGGGGTTCAATCTTTTATAATGACCATCAGTATGAGTAGTTTTCTCTCCAATTAATCGATTATGAGAGTAATTTATCTTCCATTTTTTGGAAAAATTATTCAAACTATTTTAATAGTGCATAATCTTGATAGATCTCAACTGTGATAGAGCTTAGACAAAAAATAATAATAATAATACAAGCAGTGGACTGTTACCGTTAGTTTAGGTCAAGTGGAGGGATATGGCTGGCTTATCTAGAAAAAAAGGGTGCGGACAAAATTGATTTATCGAAATACATAGAAACAAGAATGAATTGCAGACTAGATAGGGAGAACAAATTGCAGTTTGCGATCACGAATTTTAATTGATAACGACAATAATGTGTACCAATAAACGATACATTTTTATTTAATCAGTAGTTGTTTAAGCTAATGATATAGCCTTCAAATTAACCAAGTATTCAATTAAGCCTAAATTCAATTTATCAATAATTATTCTAATATTTAGAGAAGGGTTATTAGATGTTGTAAACTTTTATATTATATATTTAAGCTGCAAGATTTTTCTAGTAGAAGATGAATTTATAGATTCGAAGTGGCAAACAATATCAGAAGTCTTGCAATAACGTAAAGATGTAAACATCCACAAAAGAAGTCAAGACAACCGACATATAGTCCATTGTGAAATAAATGCCAACTTCATAATTTTCCAAAATCGCGTATTCGATCGGGCAGGTTCACTGTAAGCACATAGAAACGATGACACTAAGTCAAGGTCAACCAATAACAAATTTTAGCTTATGAGACCCGTTTAAGAGACTGAGGCTGCTTGACTTGGCTACAGAGACTAGCTAACAACCGCAAATCATGCCAATCGACTATCAACAAACAAGTTAACACCAAACAGAGACTTCGTCGCCAAGACTAGTTCATATCCAAAGGCCCCATAAACATATGGATGGAATGAAAAATGTAGTAAAAACCGAAAAGAGAGTATAAACAAATATGTCACTAAGAAATATCAAAAAGGACCAATTCACGCATTTTGGTCCAGTTACGTGACCTAGACCATTAATCCTGTAACTTGAGATATCGGTCGAACGACCAAAATAACTGGTTCCAGAATCTAGGTCTGCACAAATGATGTCCGAACTAGTTCACAATAGAAAACGACTAAGTATACAACTCGATGTATAATCATAAACGTATTAAAGAAAGGACAAACCTACCAGAATTTGAGTTGCTAAAAAATTGAACTACAGTTGTTTTTATTTACATCGTATCAGTTATTTACTATGACTAAGATAAATACTTGTTCCTGCTAGCAGGATACACAGTAGCATCAATAAGCCATGTAGACAACTGATCAAACAGCAATACCCATTTGATCTTCATGAAGAAATCGTTCAAACTCTCCAGAAATCGATATCTCAGCATCGATATATTACCAAGTGCCACCCTGTTTGCTTCTAGAAAGTAGAAACCTTGTTAATTTTGGTCACTGCTAGTCTGGATATACTCTTAGTCAGCAATTGAATTCTTGATTAGTGGTTTGACTCTTGCATTGATTAAGCGATAGCCACCACTTTTGAACGTCCTTGTTTTCAGATTGATCTGACTCTGTTGGAGTGATTATATTTGAGTAAAGCACATCTAATTAAGGATATGACAAAATCACACTTTCCTTTCAAATAAATGTTCTCTTAATATCATGATCATCTTATCAAGAACCCTGTCATTTTCAATCAGATACTGTTCAGCTGAACATCTATCACCGAAAACCTTCCCTCCTATAATGTAGTTACTTCCTTCTTGCATGACAAGTCCATGCTCACACGCCAATTCCAAAACCTCTTGTTCAGAGCAAAAGCCTTTTCCAAATTTTATCCCCAGGTCGGCTTTGTTCATAGCAGGTGCCAATTTATTTTTCACGACTTGAATGCAAACCCCAAGACCAGTTATCTGAAGAACAGGACAGTACGACATGAACCTCAACAACTCAAAAATAATAATTATAATAATGATACAAATTTCAAGGGTACAGAATGAACACAACAAAGCAACATGAGACATGGGGAGAACAGGAATGATGATACCAAAGCAAAATTTAGAAACCAATATCTTCATATCGATGATCAGATATATAAATCATAACACATGAATCAATGTGGCATCTAAAGTATAAATCATAAATGCTTTATTTACTACAACAATGATTGCATTAGGAGCTTATCCATCCAAAGGCAAAGCAAGATGAAAAAGAATAAAACAAATACAAAAAATTAAAAAATTTGAGAGATCAAAGTGTATCTAATGATACTTTTGAGGCCAAACTATGTATAATAAAATTATTTCCTCCCAAAATTTTCGGGTTGTAGCTCCACAGCAGTGTCAATCAACTCAGCAAAGATGATTAAAGTGCTCACAAGGATAAATCAAGTCATTTAAAAAAGGAAGGATAAATCATTAGTGTTAAGGATTTTCACATATCTATACCAAAGCTCTATAAATTATTATAATGCTAGACTGCCCAAATTATTTGTCCCAATTCATGCCCAAATATATGGCATGTGAGTTATAACTACCATGTTAATCTTAAAATGATGTGGTGGATGATGTGTAGATTACGACTTATATTCCACTAAGTTTAGCATGAATTTAACCAAACAATTTGGGCAATTTAACATTATTCATATTTTATTTAATGCTCATTCATCTCCCTAAGATATTAAGCTCTTAATAATATCATTTCACATGCACAAACCAATTCTTACTTTTGATGGTGGATAATTGCAATTTCAAATGTAAACTTCGATTGCAGTAGCTTTTATAGTATCCCTTCTTTCTTATTTTCTTCATTCTCCAAGCTCACTTTTTCTTAATTTGATTTTCTTATTTTCTTCAACTCTTCAATAAATGTAGCATTACTTCCTAAGGGGAATCAAGAATTAGAAATCTCTGCCCAGCGCACTGAATCCTCCAAGCAGTCGTCAATAAAAATTAGAGAGATGAGGCCACTTACCACAACAATACTCTTAAGAACAGTAACCAAAGGCTTGAGACCATAATTTGGATCACTAATCACTGTTTTGATGCTTTTAACAACATGAATTTGATTTCAAGAAAAAATAAAAATAAAAAGCTCTGTTCGGTTATGTTCTCTAGAATATGTTTTAAATGGAAAACAATGTTTTCAAAATTACAATTAAAAAGTAGAAAACAGCAATTTAGTGGCTACTTTGATACATTTTTAAAATTTCTGTTTCTAAAAACAAAAATAAAACCTGAAAATTATATTTTCAAAAAAAAAAAAATCTGAAAATTGTCAAGCTTTAAGTGTTTTCAAAAAGTTGTTTTCATATTTAAAAACTCAGTTTCCAAAATTATAACTAAAAAGTTGAAAACAAACAAATATTGTTTTCCACTGTTTTGAAAATGTGTTTCCAAAACAAGCCATTGACTTTTATTGCAAAACAACTATTTCTCATTTTAAAAACAATGTCAAACACGTTATCATGTATTTTAGTTTTAGAAAACTATAACGTGAATTTTAGTTTTAGAAAACTATGTAATCCAAAGGTCAAAAGCTAAAAAATATATTGCTTTTTTAAAAATAACATTTTCAAAAATATCATATTCATTTTTTATAGTAGTTTCTATAACCACCAAGTTAAAAATGATATCAGATACATGTTTTCACAACAACCCATTGACTTTTCCTTCAAAATTACTACTCAGCTCATTTTAAAAAAACAAATGCCAAACAAATTATCATTGTTTTCAGTTTTAAAAAATGCCACCAAACATATTCATTTTAAAAAAGGCAACATTTTCATATTTTATAATAGTTCCATTTTAAGAATATAACCAAACGCCCCTCACTTTTGTTCATGGCCCATGGCAAAGATTGCTTTGATCTTGTCCAGACACCATGAGAAGACCAACAGATGCGATAAAAGGATTTTATTCTATTAATGAGGAAAGAAGAAAACAAGCTTAAAGCAACTAAAACAGAGCAAAATAAAATAATAAAATAATACCCAGAAAATGTTAGGGAGAGAACTGGAAGATGCATCCAAAGAAAAATTATGAGTAACTTCAAATTATCTGATAGAGAAACTCATGCAGAATGCATAACTAGCAGGGTAATGCCATTCATTTTGCTTAAGTGAAAAATAGATCAAAGAATCCCATAAGCTTATTATGCTCCTTCTAGTCCATAGTACTTGAATATTTACCTTATCTTCAGTCTTGAGTAATCCTGTTCTCATCATTCTTAAACGTACAGCTGCATAGAATTTCAGCGCATTTCCACCACAAGTTTTCTCATCAATACGTCCAAAACCTTGACCTGGTTTTGCGTGTGCCCTAACCTAGATATAGAACAAAAGTTGCATGGTTAGTACTATATGTTCTACCACGAGATACAGTTTATAAGGAAACATTGAAGCTCAAAATCTTTTGGTGACAGGGTTTTAACCTGATTAAGAAAAATGATAAGAGTATGAGACTGGCATAATGAGTAATGAATTTTTCTAAGTGCCTGCGTCATTATTTTGGATTGTACATCATGGTACTCGCCACCTAAAGGAGCATCAATTTCACATTTAGGGACAAGGGCAGCAACCTGTTGAAGTCACAGATGCATAACATCATAACATGTAAAAACATTGATGGGGAAAAACACATAAACCAAATCTCCGTCTATTTTGAAAGCAAAATAATTTGAAGATATTTTCACATAATAACCCTAAAAAAATAAAAATAAAATAGAAAAGAGTTTATTCCGAGTGAAGATGCAATCGACAAAAACAGATATAAGATAAAAACTAACGCAGTATTGATAATTTTTAGCATTATTACATGAAATGTTCAATTTAAACAACATTATGTATTATTAGGATACCTACTCTAATTAACAACAACAGTAAAAAGATAAAAGCAAACTTTTAATGGCATAACAAATTGCTACAGCAACTGATGGCATAATATAAAGTACGATCACTTACACTATCAACCACTATTACATCTACAGATCCACTCTTTGTCAGTGTGTCAACCATGCTAAGCAAGTTTTCAGCAGAATCAGGATGTGCAATCAGAAGATTTTCTGTGTCCACGCCCATTGCTTCCACAAGGGAAGGGTCTATGGCATTCTCTACATCAAGATATGCACAGTAACCTGCCAAAAGGACAATTCAGAGAAGTACAGAAACTATTGTACTTTAAGCAGATCAGAGATACAACATTAAGTTACTCCACTGTATATTGAATGAATTGAGCACAAGAAAAATCAAATTATAATCAATATGTCAGAAGGGCCAAACATAATCAACTTTAAAAGACAACTAGGCTGACAGATCGATTAGAAACAAAAGTATTTCTCTAGACAACTTACTTCTCTATCTTTTACAACCAAACATTACCAAGTTACAATGATGTGTCTTTCTTTGATACCTGTGCTCCTCTACAACCAAAGAAGAATAAATAAAATCTCTATTTCTTACTCAACCATTTTCAGCCAGTTAGAAGGAAAGAGGTACATTCAAAAATCACCAAAATTTAATCTCCTTCGGATAAACAAATTCAAGTTCTAAGAAATTATAGTGCAGTCAGTTGTAAGTTCCATGAATTGTAATTGACTTGTTTTGAGACAAAATGCTTTCCTAGGTTTTTGGGAATTAGGACTTAGGATTTCGGATGAGCAATGAAAATTGAAGATCAAAACAAAGGAAAGATGGTTGGCCAGAAGACTCTAAGATGCACAGGCTCACATATTCACGGTTTGATGTTTGTTTATGCTCATTCATGTTGCATTTCATGTGTTAAAAAGTGTTTGCATGTAGTTTTTGACTTTTAGGATTGCATACATTGCATGTGTCACATGTTTGTTTCTCTTAAGAATTCAATTCCATGAGTTAGCTTCAAAGGATATTTTGGTCATTTTCTACACCTTTTTTTAAATAGTTTCTTCATGAAAAATGTAGCCTTAGATATTATCAAACCATAAGAAAAAACTGCAAGTCGAACGGAGGTCAGATGAGGATAATCAAAATACTATTATGCCCTTAAAAGTTTCCTAAAAAAATAAAGTATTAAAGCAAGATAATTGAAATAAATAAAAAATAAAATGTTGAAAATTAAATAGTAGAAAATGGAGTGAAAGGAGGGAGAAGAACGATCTCCAATAGAGGAAATCAATGAGTGTGTGTGTGTGGGGGGGGGGGTGGGGTTTTGGGTTTGGGTGTGCGGGCAGGCAGGGGTGAGGTTTGCATTAATTTCCTTTTAATTCTGGATATTAGGAATGCAAAACATTCCCTTACCACCCCAATAGAGAACTAAAAAGGAAGTTACCCGACAATATTTGCAAGGTCACAGGAGTTTTGTATTATACCCTTAAAGAGTAGACTATTGCAGAAAACACTATTCATCATCAGTGTTAAACAAGACCAATTAAACAACATGAAGCAGCAAGCAAGGAAAAATCTTCATGCAGAAACTTATCAAAAGGGATCATTTAGTGTTGATGCTGTCAACAAATCAAGCCTACAATGAATTGACCTTTTTTTATCATCATAATCCATTCCATGATTGTGGTGGATTGATGTTATCATGAGTGTTAGAACAATATTCAAAGAATAGTCAACTAAGGGATATAACTAATGGGAGAGTTATCCAAAAAATATATTATCAAATCTCAATTAATAGATACTACTAAAATATAACAAAGAAAACCACTCGAGCAGGTCACAATCTCAAATGAGATTGTCCAAAGTAAAGCATATAATTTATATTTTTAGATAGTTAATGTTTATATCAACAGAAGAGACATGTATTGCTAATATTGATGTGGGCAACACCAAAGTACTGAAAATCATATTATACATTGTTCCAACACAAAATATGACAAGAAAAAATTAATGGCTACCTCCAAGCTTTTGAGCTTCCTTAATGACATGAAGTGCTAGTGTTGTCTTGCCAGATGCTTCTTGCCCATATATTTCAACTATTCTTCCCTACAGAGGACAAGTTAAATTACTTACCACAATGTATCAGCATTTTGCATTTATCATACCAGCTAAACTTAAATGTATATGATTACAGCAGGGTTCATCAAATAAGCTTTGGTATCACTTTGGACATATCAATTCAAACAAATGTATACATTACTCTCAATAAATTAACACAAAGAATGAGCTTTTGCATTGTTCCTATCAATGTGGTTCATGAAATCTAGAGGTTAAAAAATTTTTTGGCTGATGTAAGCACTGAGAGGAAAAAAATTCATGAAGACTAGAGCGTACTTTCACATGGTCTAATTCTGATTAGCAAGACACATATATGAGAGACAGAGAGATAGAATATAGGACAAAGATATTAAGGAATCCAATGTAATGATACAGTTAGCCATTATATCCGCATGGTGACCGAGAACTTCAGTTTAAATAAGTGTTTTCATTCTTCAGATTGACAAAGATTAACATTCAAATACTAAAAATAGCTACCTTGATATATTGTGAATGGTTATCCACCACATTGCAATCTACATAATTATTTACAGGGAAAAATCTCTAAGCTTGTTAAAAACAAAATTAGCAGGAATACAAGCACAAACAAGTATAGATCAGCTGAATTTTCCCTAACTTTGCCATCTGTGATCTGTGTGCAATCAAGAAACCAGAAAACGAGCCACAAATAAGTGCCATTCATTGAACAAAAATCCCCAATTCATATGTACGCGTACGCATATGCTTAGAAAAGAATAAAATAAAATAAAGTAAAAGCAACGATGAGAGAATAAATCTTTGTCAATTAACTACCTTTGGTAAACCTCCAATCCCAAGAGCTTGATCAAGCTTTAAAGAGCCTGTGGATATTACAGGAGCACGTCGTGAACTGAAAAACCGCTTCAAAGACAACATCGATTCTCTACCAAAATCACCAGCAAGCTGTGAGAGAGCCAGACGTAGTACATTATCTTTCTCTATAGTTTTGACATCATCAAGGGGTTCATCATGTTCAAACTCTGAAACTTCAACTGAAAGTATAAAAGCACTAATGTTAAGAGAATGACACCAAATTGCAGATGCAACTAACCAAATTAGCATACAGCTGGGAGACTTCCATAAGATTTGTAATGTTTATACAAGATACATTCAACATTGGCAAAGTTTCATAAAACAATACTGTTCAACAATTGTGAAGCTTTGGCAAGAACATACTACAAATTCAGCAATTAATGGACATAAGAATCCTCTAAATGGCACAATAGCTACAACATATTCCCCGGATTAGCAGCAACAAGATGTAAACAATAAAAAAACTAGAAGTCAATAAAAGAAACGGGCTCATATTTGCTGAAAACTCTTATTGATCCATGTATGTATAACTGGAGATGTCCAGTTCCTTACCATCTAGCTTGAATTTTAAGGCCACCAACGAGCAGAAGTTTCGTGACAAATAAGGTAATCAGTTGCTGGTGTCAATTCAACGCCAAGCATTTATGATATTTAATAATATAACTCATAATATGCAGGTAGATGGAAAACAAAGTTGACTAAAATCTAAACTATTAAACGAAGAGAACAGTTAGCTTGAACACAAGATATACAGTAGCTTCTTGTTTTGTAATTTACCGTTCAGAGGTAGCAAAGAGGACAGATAGGATAAAAGATAAGTCAGTGCCAGCTAAAAAGTATCAGTGATTTCTTTTTATCCAAAACACAATAGACCCAACTTTCTGACCCTCTTAACTCATAATGATCTATTCTTGCAATCACACTTAGCAGGATGACGATTGCATCAAAAAATGACACAAATTTCTAGTAATGATCATCCGTGTCATTAACAGTGGAGTAGTCCATACAAGTTTGTACATTGAGAGAGGGCAGAAAAATGAAGTGCAAAGGAGAGGAATGATTTGTTGCTAATTACCTTCAGAAGAAAGACAGCGGGTGCTCCTTCCAATACAAGAAATTGCATCTCTTCTTACATTCTGTATGAGAGAAACAGAAGTCACCACAATCCAGCTGAGACATGTTATCCTTAAAAGGCCAAACGAAATGAGCAGAAATCCATAAAATTATTTACTCAAGATGAAACATATCTAGAGATCTTAAACTGGAAAAAGAAAAACAGGACACAAAACACTACTCGTTTACAAGGACAGAATTGAACAAACACGAACCAGACCTTCAAAAAAACAATAAAAACATGAGCACATCACCAATCAACCACGTCGTCTAAATTTAAAATAGGCAAGAATTTGCTAAGACTCTTTTATATTCCTATGATGGGTTCATAAGGAAGGCATATCCTCTAATTCCCACATTGTAGATTTAAAAATTTACAGTCTGAAATATAACACAAACACATTGCCAGGCCTAACACATTCGTCACAAACTTAAAAAAATTCAAGAATTTTCCTTAAATCAAGGTAGAAACTATAACTTACAAACAATTTAAGGTCTATGACATGGTGAGTCCACACACATTGGTCCCAAAGCAGATTTCATCCTTATTCACAAAATTACCTACCCTTGATATTAATATATCAAACAAGTTTTGGCCAGTAAATAATATTTACTCCTCAAATTCCTTTAATTATATCTCTAAACACATACTCTTTGTAAAGAGAAAGATAAAGTTCCTCAACAACACTAGTTCCAATCTAGCCACAGTTGCATGCCATATTTTTATACGCAAACACATAAATGAAGATATTACACTAACCTCTGTTTTTTTTTTTTTTTTTATTATTCAAAAATGGAAGAAAGAAATGGACAGCAAGAGGTGAAGAGGTTTACCTGAGAGAGAGAGCAGAGGAGAGAGATGAAGGGAGGTGTTGCTGATGAATTGAGACGAACGGAGTGCAGGAACCGCGCCATTTGAATGAATTAGAGGTTTAGGGTTTTAGGTGAGGAAGAAGTAAGAAGAAATAAAAAGCTCTCCTTTGTTTGTTTGTTTGTTTCAGTTTTTAAATGCTGTACAACCAAAGAAGGCGCCATCTCCTACTCTTTTTTAGCGGTTGCAATTGAACCCCACCCAAATCAATCACGCCATTTTTTGTCGGATTGTATTAGGTTTGATTAAATTTTAAAGAAATGTTAACATTTTTTTTTTTTGAGTGAATTGTACGATACTCCCCAACAGATGAAAATATAATTATCATTTTATTTCACAAAGCCCCCATGCTTAACATTGATTTTTGTCACCGTTAACTGAATGAAGGGCATTTTGGACCTAGATCCTAGATCATCAACTTGAAGATCAATCCTGATCTTCAACTTTGTTTTTTTTATTTATTTTATTCCAAATTCTTTTTTTTTTTTTTTAAATCTGTATAGATCTTCAAATTAAAGATTTGAAATCTATATCTCAGAGATGATTTAGATTACCCAGATTTTCAGGTTGTATATATAGATTATCTAGATCTTCAATTTAGTTTTTTTTATCTTATTCATGGACAATCTAATCAACTTAAAATGTTGGGGGTAGTATAGTCATTAGCCTAAAATTTTGGTCAAACCGTTAAAGTTAACGGAAATTAACTGATGATATGGGGGTTCGGTGTAATAAAAAGATAAATATGTTTTCATCTATTTTTTGGCAAACCTCAGGGGAGTTTCGTGCAATTACTTCTTTTTTTTTTTAACGATTGAAAAATTATTATTTTTTCTCTAATAATTTTAAAAATATCAAAATATCTCTAAAATGATATTAATTTAAATAAAAAATAAAATAATAATTTTTGAATCAATATAGATGAAAATGACGATTTATTAATCATCAAGAGAAAATAATAATAACTCAATTTTAAAAGAAATTGGGATAGATTGGATTGGGTTAGACTGAAAATTATATTTGTTAAGTTAGATTGAAAATTTTTCAATCTAACCCAACCCACGACAAACATTCAATCCTAATTCTAAATTCAAGATTTTTTTCTATTTTTAGAAAAATATTTGCTAGAAACAAGGATCAAAGGTAATTACATATATTCTTGGTATTTTTTTTTTCCTTCGTGGTTAATGGTTGACGTTTTGTTTGTAATATTTAATGGATTAAACTTTTATTTGTTATGAATTTGTACTTATTTTATAAATTGAATATTTATTTATAATTGTTATTTATTTTGTTTGAATTTATATATGAGAATATAATATTAAAAATGTTGTTTGTAGTTGTTAAGAACTTTGGAATATTTTAACTAATCTCCAACCAGATCGACTGCATTTATATCGAGAATTCGAAAACAAAACTAAAATAAAAACTAGAAACACGGGAAAAAATGAAAAATGGATAAAAGTACAAAAACACAAAAAAAAAGAGAAAAAAAAAAAAAAAAAAAAAAAAAAAAAAAAAAAAAAAAAATTTTTTAAAAAAAATGTGAAAATAACAGTTGAAAAACAAGTACATGCGTGTTTGGCATGGTTTTGAAGGCTCCAAAAACCTCTTTTTGAGCCCAAGAATGACTATTGAAATGTTGGGATGGTTTCTCAAAAATAGCCTTTTAATAATTTTATATAATCATTTAAAATTTATTAAACATATTTTTTCACTTTTTCATTAAGTTGATTACTTAAAATCTAATTTAGCAAACATCTATTTACTTATATTTTAAACGAAATATTTTTTAAATTAAACAATAATTAACTATTGGATAAACACAAACAACTCCAAAAATAAACTATTAATTTGATATAATTTATAATATTAAATAAACTATTAATCTGATATAATTTAAAGTATTATCTTATCAATTTAACAATTTAACGAAATTACAAAATTGCTCTTAAACAGATTTATTATATTATTATTATAATAACATACCCTTTTCAAAACAAAAACAAAACAAAACATAAAATACCGACCTCTTTGCTGTTGTTGTTCGTTGACTGAAAAAGCGTCCAAAAGAGGAGAGGATCTGAAATTGATCGTTGGATCGTTAGGAAAGCAAAAGCATTTGAAGATGGCAGCCACCAGCAGCACCTCCCAGCTGTCCTGCTTCTCTTCAATCAACCGCAAACTCCTCCACCTGCGACGACGCTCCCTTTTGACTCCCACTTTTCCCACCTCCAAGGTACTCTCTTTTCTTCCTTGCTTCCGTAATTTGCATTGGTTAGTGAATGATAGAGTTGATTTGATAAGTTTAGATTAGTTAGTTTGCTCCTTGTATTGTTGAAATAACTGGTCAAATATTTGATATTCACACCTGCAATTCAAGATTTTGTGGAGTAACTATTATCGGAATGAATGATTATGTACAAGTGAAACTAACAGCTGGATTATTACTTTCCTTGATCCTAAGAGATCAAGGGTTCAAGTCTCATCCTTGTCCTAAATCGCAAGTGTGGGTGGTGTTCTTTAAATTTAATCCCCATATGTGAATAGTTTTGTCTTTGTTTAATCCCCACGGTGTGGATAGTTTTTTCTAAATTTGATTTCCAGATGTGGATAGTTTTCTCTGAATTTAATCCTCCTCCCCCACCATTATAATAAAAAAATTAAAAAAAAAGTGAAACTAACAGCTGGATTTTTGCAGTCATGGGTTGTTATGAGCCTTGATGGAAGAGGCACCAACACATCTCAAACTACAACTAATCTAAGCATTAGTGCTGATGAAACAAAACCGTATGTTGAAGGCACAACGAAGTCATATGCTAATAATGCAGGAGAGGAACATGGTGTTACCCAACATAAAAGGGCAGCAAAAATCCATGATTTCTGTTTTGGTATACCCTATGGTGAGTGTGATTTGTTTTGTGAAAATTTTATACTTGGTATTGGAAAGACACGCCTTAGTTCATGCTCCCTTGTTAATGATTGTTTGTTTGTTGAAGATATCAGTAAATTTGGTCTTTACTGCTTGATCGTTGAGTTGAACGTTTTGGTTTATCAAGCCATCTGGCGTTGCTATTTCAAGTGCACATTTATATGGGAATGTGATGCCTTTTCAGTTTGTTTTGTCTTGCTTCAAAATGTTTCTGTGCAGAGAAACTTGTTGTGCTTGATTTTTTTAGAGATCTGAAATTTTTATTCATGTTTCATGATGTAAACACTTTAATAATATTATGTACGCTTGCGATTGCAATCAGTCAGCCCTTTATTTGCATTCCATTCTCATAGAGGAGGTAGGTAAAAAATTAAAATGAAATATCTTAAATATGTTAGCAGAATGCTACAAAGATGCTATGAAGTAGGAAAAAAAGTTAAAAGAAAAAGTTTATGTTTAAAATCTAGAGTGTGAAAGCAAATAGGTTTATAAAACTTTAAGCTGTAACTGTATTTTTTCGTATGCTTTTCCACATAATATGTTCCTTTATATTAAAAGTTATTGGTGGGATATTTTAGTTAGTCCCTCGGATGTAATACTTACTTGGAATTCATTTCTCAATTAGGATTTCGGCTAATGCATTTTCTCGTCCTTGGACCCATGAAATATCCTTAATCAGTCCAAGGTTGTGTGTAAATTGATTTAGAATGACTACTTCAATGTTTACTTATTTCCTCGATTGGGATCTGATGTAACCTGAGGCGTTGCAGAATTCATAATACAAAAGAAACTTTTAACAGTTTTTCATATCTTAACCTTTGTACTTCTCATTTACCTAGCTTGCTACCTCATGTATACCCATATTAAAACTTTTGGGGATTTTCTTGATTATATTTATTTCTTTACCATTTTAACAAGTAAATACTGTTGATACTGTCTTTAGTCATATTTTCCAAGATATGTATGAAAAACTTTATCTTTATTCGATGTTTATAAATTGTCAAGATATACTGATTCAAACACTTAACTTGAATTTTACTTTGTCCCAGGAGGTTTTGTGCTAGGTGGGGGCCTTCTTGGTCTTATATTCTCAAGAAATCTTGCAACTCTGAGAACTGTCATGATTGGAGGTGCTTTGCTAGCCCTCAGCACCTTCAGCTTAAAGATTTGGAGGCAAGGAAAATCAAGTCTACCATTCATATTAGGACAAGCTGGTAAAAATTACACAGCATCACATTTTTTTTAGGTCTAGATTTTCAAGTCTCGGATTGTCTTTATATTTATTCATTTCTTGGAGAGAAAATCTATAGCCCCAGAAACGTACTGGAATAGAATAGAATGGGATGAAGTCCATGTTTTTATAGTTTTTGAACCCTTAGCTTTATATGGTTATTCTATTTAAAATCATGTAGATATTTGTCAAGACATTCTGAGATTGGACTTTGCAAGATCTACTTCTATTGCAGTGATGAATGTGCATTTATCTTTCATGCACATATTCCGAGAATAGGAGCAAGAATTTGGTTTATGTGTCATTGATTTACTTATAATGTATATGTAGCAGATTCTATGTAGACCATACCTTTTTTAGCAGTGAGCTAAGCAGGACAAGGATTGGGGGGGCAGGCTATAAATAATTTCATGGTTATTAAATGCAACAGTTTGAATCCATAAAATTGAGCTGAGTATGTCAAAATTATGGAAACTGTTGAAGATGTTGGTGAATGAATTTGTCTAACGACGAAGAGTATCAATTGTTTCATTGCTCACTTGATCATGATGATTGAATTCCTCTAGTACTGAAAGTTGATTGAGACAATTCTTCATGATCCTTATGAATGGATTTAGTTGCATTTGCACATTCTAATCCCAAAGCAAAACCAATTTTTTTGTCAACACTGGGCATCAGTTGGAGTGTTTTCTGAAGGGGATATCGTTTTCTGAACACATGAAACTTTTGCTTCACTAATAGAAAGTGAAGTGTTAATTTTCGCTCAACCATTTTTTTTTTTTTTAACTGTAACAAAAATGCAGTAATATGCCTCTCAATATAAAACTTTCTCACACATATCAGTTAGAGGAACAAAATGGCAATGAGCTGCCTGGCCATTTGCAATATTGTAAATCATAATTCATTGAGCATATTTCCTGAAATTCAAGAAGATACTTTGCTATACCTATCTTGGATTTATACATGTAAATCCTTAAGAGCTAATCTTACGGCATGCCATGTTTGTGATCTTGCAGTGCTCTCAGCTGTCCTCTTCTGGAAGAACTATGAAGCCTACACATTGGTAAAATTACATCAGCATAGTATTATTCTTCACCCTTTATCTAAGTAGTTTTGTCATTCCTAACGATTTGATTATGTGTGGATGCAGACAAAGAAGCTAATTCCTGCTGGGTTTTATGCTGTCATTAGGTAATTTATGTAGTTTCAGTGTTTTCATTAACAATCTTAAGTTTGCATTGTAAGTCACATAAAAATTTTCCCTTGATTTTCTATCATAGTGCTGCAATGGTGTGTTTCTATTCATACGTGGTGATCTCTGGTGGAAATCCGCCGCCAAAGAAGTTAAAGTCATCTGCTGTTACTCCATCATAAAGAAAATTCTTAACAGTCAGGTGAATTGGGTTCATCTTGGTGTTTTTTCTTTTATCAAGTGTACTTTATTCAAACTGCAATTGGCTGAGTTAAGAAATTGTATTTTGTTAGATGTTTTATAAGCAGCGGTCTTTAGATGTGCTTTTATAGTAGTAATGCTGTAATCAGCGAAATGAGGGGTTTTGTCATGGGTACTTACCGTACTTTTGGTTGGGTCTGTCAGCTGTGGAATACAACTATTGTAGAAGAAAGAAGGATGCAATTGTGAAAACATATAACATTTATCTGTATCCTTCAATTGCTTTAAAATCTGCTGTAAGAGTCACTTCAATGGTTTTGTTTCTTATTAGAGGAGAAGAAAAAAGAAGGAAGGAAAGAACCAAAACGAAAAGGGTAAATTCATTAACTTCCTTGATGTTAATTTGACCAATTATGAGGTAAATGTATCTTGTTTGGCAAATAGGTAAAGACCTCTGTTGATCTAATCTTCATTGGGAAACTTGGGATATATGTGACCTCTTGTAATGAGCCGTACTTAAGGCAAGTACTACAAGATCTATATCTATCTATATATGAAGAAGAAATCATGTAAATAGTTGAAAAATGAGCTTCTGATATAAGCTGCATTTAAATCTGACACAAAGAAGGGTTTTGATTCATTTTATTAAGTGGAAGTGTGACAATTTTAGAAAAGGTTTGTGACAATTTTTAGAAGGGTTATTTTAATTTTCTCTCCTAATAATTAATAAATCATCATTTTCTTCTTTATTGTTTGAAAGATCATCGAAAAATCATTAAAAACCCCTTGCTTGTAAGAAAAGTAGTCTTTTAAAATGTGACAGTAAGGGGTTTTTTGGACATTTTTGTAAACAGTAAAGGGGATGATTTATTAATGGCTAAGAGAAAAATGAAAATAACTCGTTTTAGAATGTAAAAAGAGCAGGAGATTAGTGAAATTATTTCAAAGGAACAAAAAAATCTTGGTGCATCTTTTTTTAGATTACAGATACTAGGCTAAAGTCCGGACGCATATTACATAATTAGCCTCTTGCACTATCTACAATTGCAAGTTGGTAAAAGAGCACTTTCTGCCCTAAATAGAATCAGGGGCGATATCAGGTCCTTTTCCTATAAGGTGCCAACCCTCTGTTTTGGCACAACAAATTAGGATCTTTTTGGGTTGTTGATCACAAGAGATTGGACTGAAATTAAATAATTTCCAATCCAATTTCATGTTTGTTGGTTGCATGAGATTGGATTTCTCCAATCTCATGCAACCAATTTATCCCACTTTGGTGGGATAAATTTAACCCAACAATTTGATGAGTTAAATTTATCCCATTGGCATGTTACACTTTCTTTTTACTGTTTTTTTTTCCTTTCTTATTTTAATTATATAAAATATTAATTTATTTTTAATATTATTTTTATGTACATTATTAAAAATTTATTTTTAAATAGTTAGATTTACTTTTCAAAGCAACATTAAAATATTTTTAGCCCTATTTAATTAAAATAATATAATATATAATTATTTTTTGTATAATCTTATAATACATCAAACAATGGAAAGTATTATTTCTAATTCAATCATATACAGCATCAAACACATCACATGATTAATTTATCCAATCTAATCTATCTAATTCAATCTAGTTTCATCAAAATGATTCAATTTAATCTTGCATACCAAAGAAGGTCAAAGCTAAGTCTAACTTTTCTTTTTTGGCACAAATACATAACAGAATACATATAAAATAAATTATTATACAATTGTGTTTTATAATTTCTTTGAAGATTATATATCAATAATTATTAAATTTCAAACAATAGTTTCGAATAATTTTTTCCAATATAGACTATCTTATAATCTGACTAATTATTTTGTACAGTAGTTCATTAACAAAATTATTTTAACATCCAAATGCAACTTTCGTATCCATTAGGAAAATTTTGCAATAAAAATGAAATAACATTAAAATTAACTACAACAAATTCTCATCCTTGAATAACAAATATCCAAATAATTATTAGTCTGTCTACATGATCAAATAAACATGTACATTAACAATAAAAGCATAAACAAAATATGGAATAAAGTACAAGAGAATAATGCCACTTGATGGTGATAATGTGGCCTTTTATTGCTTGTAAAGTTCCATAATATACTCTAATAACTTATTTGTTGTATTGTCAGTCAATCGACAAAAGAGCCGAATTAAACAAAACCAGTTGAGGGACTATTTAGTTTAAATACCAGATATAAGAAAAAAAAATTAATTAAAATTTGGAGAAATTGTAAGAGCAATGTTGTAGTCAAAATAATTTTATAATATTAGAATATATGTTTTTGATATAATTTTAACTGAATACTTTTAATAAAATAAAATTGTTTTTAATTGGCCTAGACTAAGTATTTTTTGCCCTCGAGAAGAACCCAGTTGATGTTGTGCCATGGTTCGTTTTCTGTGGGGGTATTTACAAAAAGAGACATGATGAAGATAATAATTAAGCTAGCGAATGGACTCTCCAAAACTAGCCCATCTTCCGTACATTTTCTATTGGGTAGCTGTATGGCTACCATAAAAGTTCTAAAAAAGGCTTCTAGTACACCCATTTACTTTCTATACCCATATTAAAAATTTAAATTCTAAGTGTTTTTTTTTTTTTTTTGAAGTACTAAAATTTAATTTTTCATACATAAGAGTTCAAGCCAATTCCTATATAACAACTTAAAGAGGAGAGGAGAGGAGAGGTGTCAAGTATAGTATCATTTTTTTTTAATGGATTTTAAAATTTACATGTAACGGAAATAAAATAAAGAGAAATAGAAGAAGAAGTTAAACATAAGAATAAGTTAACAACCACAAGACTAGAATCCTTTCTAGCCACTTTCAAATGACATTCCACTAATAAAAGACAAGTTGCAAATAACATTCATAGTAATTCTTATGCCTAGCCATCCAATCCCTATATAACTACTAGTGATCTTGTTCTTTACGAACCAAGTCAAAAACTCTATTTGTCTTTTTGATCCGCTATAGTATTGAATTTTTCTTATTGTCTGATGCATCCATACCATTTAATTGAACTTGTTACCTCACCACCAGTTGCAGCTGTTGCTTGCAACCAAGGGTCATAACCCATGTTGCTTTGTGGACTTCAGTAGCAAGTTGCTTCAGCTTGTTGTAATCGATTGATCATAAGTAGTGGCAACTTCTTCTGCATGCTCTTTTCAACTCTGTTTTTTGTCCAAAATCACGTCGAATTCCTTTAAACACACTCTAATATTCTTCCAAATTTGATTTACTTGAAAAACACTCAAAAACACATAATGCTTATATCAATTTCTATAATTACTAGTAAGGTGGTGTTGTCACCCAAGTAAATGCTTAAGTGATGACGGTAGGGGCTTAAGATCAACATTAACTTGTGAATTGGACGAAGCATCTTCACTCTCCAAATATTCACAAATCTACTCTTCAACCTATGAGTCTTTCCCTGACTCTTCCTCATAACTCTTGGCATCATTAGCCAATTATAGAACTTCCACTTCCTCTAAATCATCCTTAGAAATTTCTAACTCAACTTTACATTAAGAACATCAATCAAATAACAGTTTGGATAGGGCAAAAAATCAAACACCTTATATTCCATCATTTCATCCAAGTCTGTCATAAATATCTTATTTTATCATTTTAACCATAGGCATGAAAAGCCTCTCTAATAGAATAGTCAAATCCTTTACCCTCTTGGAAATCTTATTGGCCTATCTGCCAAAACGAAGAGTCATTGTTGTGGGCTTTAAACCATTCATTCCTAATTGCTTGTAGACTGAAAAATGCATTAAATTAATGTTTGTCCCTAAGTCTAACATTACCTCTCTCTTTTTGAGTTGTTGACTATGATGTCAATAATAAAACTCTCTAGATCCTTCAACTTCGATGGAAGCTTCTACTATGGAACTACACTAACTAACTATAGAATTACCACCTTTTTATTAAGCTTATATTTTCTCTCTCAAGTATTTAGTTCCTTGAAAAATTTTGCATAAGTAGACATTTTTTGTGTCACTTCCAAATTTTTTCTAAGAATAATGTACTTCCCTCTCTCTAGTACCACATGCACAAGTATCAAAACCATCATATGGTTTAGAATGAACCTTTTTTTTAAAAAAAAATAATAATAATAATCTTACCACTTTCAAAGAACTGTGATTGCCATTGCTTGTTCTGGCTAACTCGGCTAACTCGAAAACTTTCTTGATACTTGCTTTTGTAGAGCTTTATCTAACTGCTCCACCTGCATTTCAATTTTCCTTAAGTTGCATCCTGTTGTTAAAAGCATTGCTCTGTTTTCTATTGATAAAGTTGACTAGCCTAAATGAATTTGTCTAGATTATCCTCAAATGTTGACTTTCTTTGCTAAAATGAAGATTAAAATAATATTTTATTATTAAAATATTGACTTCTCATCATTAGTCTTTATTTTTTATATGCCTCTATATGTTTTGCCCAATTTGCCCCTAATAATTTATACTCAATAGCATCCCACTGACAATTGGTTAACAATAGAGGGTATTTGTATCACTTTTGAAGTTCAAGGGAAGTGTCGTAATTATAGCCAAACTTAACATATTGGTTCAATTTCATCTAACCTCAAGGGCGCTTGTGCAATTTGCTCAAATTAATTTTATCTCATTAATTTTTAGTGAAACAAAAGAAATTCGCTAATTATTAAATTATTATTAAACTAGCAAAAACTTATTCTAATACTAATTGAAGGAAAAATTGATTTTATGTTTAAAGCGGAAATGTGGATTTTAAAATATTTTCCAATAAAACATGTCGAGTTATTGCTAGTAATGATAATTCAATAACGTAAAACCACTTAAGATCAAATGTTGACTTACTTGACATGTAATTCGTTCATCACTTTCGTTTTTTAGATTCTTCACGACTTGACCTTCATTGATATAACTCTTTATTAAGGAACCATCTGTAAGTAAGATTGCAGAAGAATCACCTATTCTTTTTTTTTTTTTTTTTCAAAAGAACTCCTATAGAGAAAGAAAATAGTCGAAAGTAACCACCTAAGGAAGGGTTCAACCAACCCTCCTTTTCTTTGTGACGTGCGACTAGGTCTAGAACAATTCCAGGGTTTTTATTTTCTTTCTTAAATTTGGGTGACCAAAGAAGAGGAAAATTTGATAGTTTGATTTCCAGCATAAAACTCCCTTTTGTATTAGTATTTTAGGGTTTACACTTTAATAAGGAATCTTAATTCCTTTTTAATTAGTAATCTCTATTTCCAAATTTATAAGGATTCACAATCCTTTATTAATTAATATTTCCTATTTTGAATTCTTGACTTTTAACTAAATAAATTATTCAAAAATCATTACTATTTAGTAACATCGCTAAGACTCAAACTCATGACATCTACAAATAAATAATTATATAATTCATAATCATTAATTAAATAATTATTAATTTAAATAATCAATATTATTTAAATAATATGTGAACAAAATAGTGTTACATGCGTCACACATGTATTTGGACAATCCAATTACATTCTTTTATTTTCTCATATCCTATAGTAAATAAGAGCTAGTAAGAGGACAAAATGGATCTACAATTTTGAGTTTCAATAATATTTGAATTATTAATTAAACTCTTTTATTTAGTTCACTATTATTAACCTTAGAGTTACTCCATTAAAAGCTTAAAATTAAACTTTCAAAATTGCAGGTATGTTTTATATAATCTAAATTCTTTAGTGACCATCATTATTCTAATCATTGTATATAGTTCAATCCTCCACAAATACTTCATAATTATAGTTAGGTCATAAAGTTCGTTTATACATCTCTAATTATTTCTTATTCATGTAAGTACTATTGATTTTCTAATAAATAATATATCCATAAGAACTTATGAGTTTATATTTTCATTCTACTTCTTGCGAAAAAGAGTAGGTTTCACTATTATGTAGAACATTCTCAACTACCTATTAAATCATATCTTTAAAGTACGAAACTATTGATTGTAAATAAATAACAGTCTCGCTCATATAAATCAAAGATATGACTTAATAAGCAAGAGTTCATAATATATTTAGGATTATGATCAATCCATATATGATCATCTGATCGATAAATATGATTTTCTTTGTTTAATAGATATTAATAAGAAATTCATTTTTATCAAGGTACAGTCCATATAACCTCTATTATATAAGATGACCTTCATTTTCATGTTATTACATGAACAGTCTTAGATAAAATCATCATATCAAATACAAAATGGACTATGGTTGTAGATTTACTACAAACAAAATACCAACTTTATTTGCTTTCTACGGACTATTTAGATTACTACTCTCAAACTAATCCTCTTGTATATAATATTTATATATTTAGTTTGAGACTACATAAATAATCATAGATGTTAGTTGATATTCATATGAAGCAAACATTACACAAAACAAACATCTTTTTATTTACATTTATTAAACGTTTATAAATTACAAACTCTTAAGGCACAAACTCTAATAATCGTCCCATAGATAATTTGTCTAAGAGAAGGTCATAGATCTCCTCCACCTAGAGAAGATCATTTGTGGTCCTTTAACCAGAGGAGATCATCCAGATCTACTATAACGGGAGATGATCTTCTCTAGCTAGAAAAGTCATCTGACGATCTCCTATGGTTGGAGGAGATCCATATTTTTTTTTATTTTCATAAGTTAAAATTGATTGTTATGTTGTTATTTTTTGGACTTTTGGGTTGGGTTGATGATATGGTGTTGATGAAATATCTTTGTTCTTGATGATGCTGATGAATATGAATTGATAATATCGTGTTGATTCGGGATGAAATGATGATAATGATGAATAATTTTTTACAATGACGACGAAGAAGATGAATTAATTTTTTTTCTTAATTTCTTATTTCAATTTTTGTCGTTTTAATATAATAATGTATTTAAAATATAAAAATTAATTATCAAAATTTTTATTACTTATAAATGGATCATTTTCCCTTTGACATTGTGGAGTTAATGGTCGATCCTCAATGACTCTTTAACGATAAGGGATATTTGTGTCACATTCTTGAAAGCTCAAGATGATTTGGTTCAATTACTGCCGTACTTCCGAATGAGTTCAAATTTCACCTAATTTCAAAGGATGTTAGTACAATTTCCCCTTAACATTAATTATGAGTGTCAAATGCTAAACCATAAATGTGATTTGTTCTACATATTATAACCATGGAGAAAGTGCACGAGATATTGGGGGTGAAATAGATGTTAGTCAATTGAAACGTAAATGGAGAATTGAAAGTTAGTGTCCCTTATTGCTCGCAACGTCAGTTTGAAAGCCTACTTCTATGATAGAACTCAAAGCAAAACAACATTCTAAAGTATGATTTGAACTAGAAATGGTCTAACCCATTGATAGGGACTGGGCCACACACCCGTCAGCCACGTGGCAGCCCAATGAAGGACAGGGTCCAAGCTTTGGGTAGTGAAGACAGCTTGAAATCGTGCTACGCGTGACACCACTCATCAATGGTTTAGTGCATACAAGGCACGGGCCACTGGCATCCACTGACGCCGAGTGAAAACCTTATTTTAGTCTATATTTTTTAAAAAAAAAAAATTATTTATTATTATGATCCGTGATATATTTTTTAATCTTTTGTTAAATTAAAAAAAAAAAAAACTGACTTTTATAATTATTAATTCTTTTTATAATTTTGTATGTTTTAAAATTATACAATGAGTTATATTTTTTTTAACTTTTTTATTTTTTTTTTTTTTTTTTTTTTTTTTTTTTTTTTTTTTTTTTTTTTTTTTGTAATTTTTTTGATGTGAGTAATATTTTTAATTTTTTATTAAATAAAATAACTCGTTATTCTATATTTTAGATTTTTTAAAGTTTAGAATTATTTGGCATAAGTTATATTTTTAACTTTTTTTATTTTAATAAAACAACTAATTTTAAATTTTTAAGTATATGTAGTTTAAATTGTATTATAATTTTATTTATTTAATGTGTTTTGAGGGAAAAATTATATTGTTATTAGTTTTATTAAAGTTCTAGGGTAAAAATAATCTTTTCTTTATAGTTTTTTAATGATTGATTATCAAAATTTTGATAAGAGTAACCTAATAAGCCAATTCTATAATTTGGGAACCCAATAAAGTAAAGATAGTAAGTTTAACGAAAGCGTGAATTTTTTAAAAATTTAAGGACTAAATAAATTTCTTTATCATGTAAAGCAGGGGTGGCTCAATGGTTTAAGGCCACCCTCACCCATGCCAAGTGTAAGTTCAAAGTGCATTCCTCCCACTTGATATGTGAGTAGTTTTCACACACTATGTGAGTTGCTCTCTTTCATTTTTGGAAGTAGAGATCTAGACAGTGCTTCAGAGATCTATTTAAACTGATCTCGACAGTACTTTGACTTGGTACTTGTAACATAAACATAAAAATAAATTTTTTTATTAGTATAAGAAAAATCATGTTGATTATAGTCTTAGTGGGTGTTCTTTTCGTACCCATTTTATGATTGAAGCATATTTTACTGCATTTGGACAATCTTGTCATGGTCTCCATTATTATACTATTCTCTCTTTACTTATATAGGTTATAGCATTTTCATCTCCTTTCTTTTTGTAATAATAATTATTATATGAGAATCACTTCAACAAGTATAACATGTGAAGATGTAGGAGAGATGTAGGTCTAGTTTCAAGTTTAGGGACCTAATGGAGCCAGTTATTATAATTTGGGAACTCAATGAACTGAAAATCGCGAATTTAATGAAAGATTGATTTTTCTCAAAATCTTAGGGATTGAAATGAGTTTTTTTTTTTTTTTTTTTTTTTTTTTTTTTTATCTTAATAAGAAAAATACTGTTGCTTATAGTCTTGGTGGGTGTTCTTTTCATACCCATTTATGGTTGAAACATTTTTTTTAGTACAGTTATAAAGTCTTGTCATGATCTCCGTTAATTCACTGCTACTCTCTTTTCTTATGTAGATTAGCATTTTCCTATGCTTCTCATAATGATAGCTATCATATGTTAATCACTTCAACAAATATAATCGTATGTACATGTGAACGTGGATGAAAATATCTAGAATTTCAATATTTTTGTAATTACATTATTTCATACCAAAATGCTTTGTATATGTGTTCATAACTTCACATGATTTGGGGTTAATGACTAAAGATAACAGAATGAAGAATGAAGCTCAATAAGACAATACATCGAAGTTGAGAATGGTTAGCAAGACCTTACGAATGCCTTAAGAAGCAAGTTTGTACTTGATGTGCTCAATCAATTTTAGGGTTTTATTCATGTCATATATTGTATTATTAATGCCGTAGGATCATGAACATATAGTTTTATTATTCATAGGTGTATATTCATTACATGTGTTATGTGTTTGCCTGTTCTACACAAGTTTGATTTTAAAAGTCCGAAAGAAAAGGAATTTTTTTTTTTTTTTGTGATACAAATTTTTTTGGAGATGAGTTCTCATAAAATGAAAAAAAAAAAAATGCTGTCCTACGTGTCAACTAACCAAAGAAAAAAACTAGGAGTCAAACAGATGTTAGAATAGGAATCCAATATGGGAAAGTTTTCTATTTGTTTTTAAATTTTGAATTGATTTTCCTAATTGATTTAAAGTCCAACTTTGAATTAGAAAAGATTCTAATTTAGAAACAGTTACTTGACCACTTTGAACTCTAAATCTCTAATTATAAAAAGTGATCTCTCTGACGTTATTTATGTACCAATTCCATAAAGATATTTTGCTACTAAGAGCGTTGAGACAGATTGTTTTTGTTCTAGAGTCTTCATAATTTGTGTGAGTTGCTTTTATTGCATCTAAGTTCTTATAGCATGTTTTGGTCAAACACAGTACTTGACAGTGCATACAAATTTGCTTGAGTAAACTACATACCATAATTGGTTCAATCAAACTTGCGGGCTTGCTTCTTGGTGAAAAAAAAAAATTAAGGAGAATTCGTCTAACTTGCATGTGAGACAAGAAAGGGAATCCATGAAACATAACGAATTTGAAATATAGATGGAGTGTTCATTCTAAGTTTATGAAAAGTGGAATTGGTGACTGTCATTAGGTGAAAAAAAAGACTAGATTTCTAGTCAAGGGGTGCTGTGAAAGAAATTTGCAATCTATTTAATAATAGAGGTTTCGTTCAAAAGTGACTAGAGAAGGTTTGGTCTCATGGTTTTTACTTTATTGGGTTTTCCACCTAAACATACAAGTTTTTCTCTCTTCTATCATTCTTTTATTCTTGTTTGATTATTCCAATGCACATATAACAAAGGATAAAAGAATTTTTATTCAATCTATTCATGCTCACCCCATTTAGATTATTTATTATGTCCGCTAGGACTTACAATATTGTTAATGGCGAAAATATCGGTACTATAATTTGATGAAATAATGACAAAAATATTGATATTAATTAAAATTGACGTGAAATTTACAAAACATAGGGAAATTTAGCTATATAAAAACATAAAATCTTTTTAATGAAACTTTAAAATTGCTAAAATAATCAATACTCTAACAAAAATAAAACACATTAATTTTCAAAAGAATAAAATTTTTAACAACTATATGGTATAAATATTAATATAATACACATATTGTTGTGTCCAAAAATAACTCTTAGACCAGAAGTCCAAACATGGCCCAACAGTATTAACAAGCCCAAAGGCCTAAGAAGCTCGGTACAGAGCCTAGATGATATAAAGTCCATAATTTTATGATACGTTAGCACACACCATGTCAGTAGAAAGTATTTACTATATTCGACAAACCTAGTAAGGGAAGCAACTCTGGTTTAAGTAGGTCACATTGGAGGTAGCTCAAGGTCCTATCAACCCAATAGGCCCAAAATAAGTCATCGGCTTTCTATTTCATTAACTGTATTAATTGTATAGGAGGCTCGAAAATAGAAAATATTTTACAAATTGGCAAATATTGGCATATTTCCTCAATTTGACAAAACTTTAGGAAAGGGAAAAAGAACTCACCAAATAGGAAGACTTCCATAATAAATAGAAGATCTCTTTAAACAGGAAGCTGTTAGAAATTGTAATACAAGTTGAATTTGACCACAATTAATCGCAGTTTGATTTAATATCTAAGTGTTTTATGCAATTTCATATAGAATAGGAAAGAAGATCTTTAACCTTTTCTATACTATAGTGAACGATTTATATATGAACACCCTAACACTATATAAAGGAGCTCTTGGTGTGTACAAGATATAACATTCAACATCCCTTCTGTCCCTAGTAGAAACTCTACTAAACATAGTCTCTCTTTTCATAAATAATATAACTGTCGATGTAACCACGTTAAAAGCTTTTTGTGTTTGTTTCTTTGTCTCTACTTCTCCTTTATTTTGCGTTATCGATTTCTATAGTTATTCAATTTTTCAGCATAATCAGCTCATACACTTTCGCCACCACTCGCAATATCTCCTCGTAACCCTCTACAAATCTTCATATTTACATAATTCACTTAAAATTGGATGCTGACTGTTTTCTTATGTCAATGCATAAGACATATAAAAATAAAAAATATTCTATTAAATTTCATATTTTAATAGTTTGTGTCATAAAAGTTATATATATTTTAGTACCAAATGAGGACTTAGGTGATTCAAATATAGTGTGGCTATTATTTGATTCATATAATAGTGATATAATGACATCAAATTTGAATAGTTTTCAATTTAATCACAAAAAGGTTAAGTGCAAGCTTTTTTTGTTGTCTTGGGGACCCAAAATATGTTCAAAGCATCCAGACTACCAAAATTTTCCACGCGAAAAGGGACTGTATAGTTCTCATGATGTCCTTGCAACCGATCCGCAGGCAGCACATGGATCATGATACTGATAATCACACATCAAAATCTATTTCAGATGGAGAAGCAAAAGTGCTTTTTGGAGAAGTTGCTGTTGACTACATATGTGTGCTGTAAAAGTCATCCAACAGAGATAAGACAGTCTTAAAAAGCAAACGAGCACGCTTGCTAAAAGTCTTTATGAGATTTCATAAAAATATTGGGCACATGATCTTCCTTTCCATTCTATTTCATCTGCTTGTTGATATTGACCTTCCCATTACCATTTTTAAGATAACGCACATGGAGTGCTGGTGGTGTGATGTTCTCACGAGTTAAATCTATAATATATATATATATATATGATATATCTATATTAATCCATCTCATATATATATTTTTAAAATCATTTTCATTTATTTCAATTAAATGTCATGATATATATATGGCATTTAATTGAAATAGAAAAAAATATTTTCCATATATATATGTGGAGTGTTAGTGTGATGTTCACAAGTTAAATCTAATATATATTAAGATTGGGCATAAAAAACTCATAAACTATTAAATTGAACCGAATCAAACAAAATCTTAGTTTGGTTTAGTTTTTGAATTTTTTTTTTTTAAAATCATATGATTTTATTATTACAAAACCGTATGATTCGGTTTATGGTCCAAGTTCATTAAATCCAAACCAAACTAAAAACCAAATATCTTGAAAATATTATATGTTATTATATGTTACATCTAATATTTTAACTTAAAAAGCAGATATGATATAAATTATATTTAATATTAATAGATCTTGCATATTCATTTAAAATGAGCCAAATAATTTATATAAATTATTTAATTTAATTTGGTTTGATTTGATCTAGAGAAAAATTTATCTTTTTTTTTTTTTTTTGTTGAAGACCGAGATTTTTGGTTTGGTCTGGTTCTAGTAAAAATTAAACCATGCCAGCTCTAATGAACAAATAATCAAAAGATAATTCTATATATCTAAAAGTATCTTTTGATTATTTGAAAGTGATTTTGATTATATGAAAATACTGTCAAAGAGCATATTTAGTGAACGAGAACCTTACAATGTCCCAAACAAGCATTGGAATTGGCCACGTAAGAGCATATTTGTTGAAACAGGAACCCCCATTTTTGGATCTGATAATTTTCGTTAAAATACGTATGTACTAATTACTAGTATTTAAAGAATTAACTTACAATTACAAGATGGTACTTAGATTAATAAAAGACAACACAAAATTCAAAAGCTATACAGTGTGATGTGAACATCAAATAGTTTCACCCATGATAGATGACTGCCTATTAAGTATCTTATTCCTAGGCCCAACTTTATGTCATTTTTTAACCAAATTCTATTCTAGAAGGGGGAGTTTTGCCTGTTGAACGGCTTTCTAGGCTAAAATTTGCAAGGCCCAAAAAGTAAAGGATAGAGACTAGACAAGCAGGTCACTAGTATTCCCCTCGCACCTACACCAACGAATTTAAAGTTTTAGATGATGTCTCTCTTCACAATTTCAAATTGAAATAATACACCAAAAAAGGAGTTAAAAGAGTAATGGGAATGTTCAAAACAAAATTGAGAATCTATTTTAACATATATATATATATAGTTATTTTTCATTAATATCTTCTAACTTTAAAAAGTTATGACGAATCAATCAAATTCATCCATTATATTTGAATTAAATAAGATAGATGATTTAATAGACAAATTTAATTGATTTAGCCTAACTTTTCAATGTTAGAAGACATTAATAGTAAAATTATTACATATATGTTTTTATCCCAAACAAAAATTAAATTGTTTTTAATTCATTTCCACCCCTTTAAACATTATACGTGATAATATTGTATATGAAATGTTTCATCTTCGTAGAAAGTTTTCACTTTTTTGAGTTAAAAGTAAATCTTCTTTTTTTTCTTCAGCCATGTTAATAATTTTCATTAAAGTAAAAATTTTTTTTTAAAAAAAAAAAAAAAAAAGAAAATGAAAAACCAAAGAAAGTTGAATCTTAATTCAATTAATAATAACTATCGGTATCACATCGTTATAAAACAATATTAAAAAATTTGACTACTAAAATTGCAAGTTGTCACATAATTTTCTGCTGAAGAAAGTTGTCACATAATTTAAATTTCTTATTGAAACCATTATCTTAAAAAGAAATAGGGTATTAAATTTATATGCGAAGAAACCAATGATAAATCAAAATTAATAATAAAAAAATGAAAAAAAAAAAAAAATTATCATTTTCATATGAGAATCATCATTCACACAGAGGTAAACCTTATGTATCAAAAGACCATATTCACATAGAAAATTGCTTGGTGGTTTATTGTTTTGATGACTCCAGTGAAATCAACTTGGAGCACTAGACACATAAAAAGGGCGTAATCACTGGTAAATCACCCTTCTTCCAAGTTCCAATCAATTTTTATTTATTTATTTTGATTCTCTAAGTCATTAATAACACTAAAACATGGTTGCGAGCAAACCAATCTAAAACTTCCTCTTAACAAATCATAAAATTTCCATTCTTTGCTAAAGCTAACAATAATTAATTGTTGCATCTAGAAGAAAAAGAAAGCTCAGGATGATAAAATGAAAGAATTTCAAACTATTTGATTAAAACTGGAAAATAATCTTATAGTTTCAAAATGATATAAACAAAATACTATACTATTAACCAAAGACCCTGAACAAAAATAATAGTTTATTTTAATCAAACCTGACGTCGAGAATTTATGCTTCGCCAAGAAACATCACATCACAAGATGAGGGGATACATTTTTAGATTCCTTAGAATAGTTTTAAATTAGTACAATTGCATGATTACTACCAAGTAATGGAGAAACCTGGTCCATTTTTTTTAATAGAACTGCAGCACCTTCCCACTCTTCTTCACAAAGGACAGAATTTGGCCGAATTCAACTAACCTGATCATATCTTTGATCATGACATTTGTTTTTGACAATATTTTTGATCATGACATTCATCATTGGATTTATGACCAATGACATTAATCATCTTTTGTGTTCATATGAAAATGAAACTCCACCATAAAAGAATATATATATATATATATATATATATATATATAGAGAGAGAAACCTTATATATATCGAATTGTCATTTGATGATCCCCGATGATTATTCTGTTTAAGATGTTAAATTATCCATTTTTTATGAGACCCAAAACAACTGCCTTCCACTAGTCCCTTCACCAGCTAGATTAGCATATATGAAGAACATTTTTGGATAGATTAAAAAAATTAACAATAAAAAGCATGTTTACTATTAATATGTTCGTTTAAGTATACGATACCATGTATTTAAAAAAAAAAAACAGTACACAATACTATGAGAACATAAAATGGACTTAGTTTTTTTTATCAGTAGAGGTGACATAACAAATTTGAGCAATTGTAACAACGTGGGCCGGCCTTTGACTGGAATTATGCTACTTCTTATAGAACCCAATCATTACTAAGTATACCCACATCTGAATGTAAGTGATTATCTTGGACGTGAAGGAAACAATTTAGAATGACTTCATCTTCGATTGTCTTCTATATAGCTTTTGTCAGGATTAGGTTGTCTCAAGTACAAACCCTCTGGCTTATGTGTCCCCACGAGGCGATGTCCCCAAGGCTCCATCTGGAAGACCGGAGATAATGTGAGAGTAGATTTGTATTCAATGAAATTCAATTTACTATGATACAGTACGACATAGCAAACGAATCTAGATTGGCTAAGGGTTGGTTTTGAATTATCAATCTAAACAATAAACTTTTTTTGAAGTTTTCATTTTCAGAGTTAGTAAGCTAACAAATTAAATTAAGTAGATCTTAACTCGGCTTATTATTAAACCTAGACAACAAAAGGGATTAAACTCTTTCCGGCTCTAGATTTTAATGAGTTAAGAGTGCATTTAGAAACTTAACTATAGGATCTTATAAATTTATTAAAAAAATAGTAAATATATAAAAAAAATGTGTTTTTTGGTAGATAGGCATTGCACCCACCCCATTCATAACACATGTAAAATGGGCTCTACATATGATTAAAAATCTATCACATGGAGTATTATGAAAGATGTACTGCATTCGTTTATGATCAACGTACTGTATTTGTCCCACTCATATCACGCATATGATATGAATTTAATGTATAATTGTATGTTTGTCCACGTGGCATACAGGGAATAAAACACCACCTGTCGTCCCACCGAAAAGGAAATGAAAGGGTAGAAGTTGAATATAATCCATCCAACACATGAAGAAGAAGAATAGCTCAAGAGAGAGAAGCAAGTTGCTGTGCTAAATCGATCGTTATCAAAATAATCACGTGGTTTAGGCCCACGAGATATAAGTCTGATGGAAATGTGTGGTGGACCCAAAGTTGATGGGAGTCCACACTCCACATAAAGACTACTCTTACTACCCAATTCGTTTGTTGATTTTATTATGAGAGAGAGAGATCTTTTGGTGGAACCCATTTGATTTTGGATCCCGACCACTAAATGTTTTTATTATTTTCTTTTCATTTAGAGGTTCAACAAAAGTGTGTTTTCCTTTTCACTCCTATCTCCTCTGTCCCAAATTATTTTTGTTTGACAATTGACTGCTACGCATCATTTAATTCCAAATTAAGAGAATATCTTTTTTGGTGTTTTCTTTGAATTCAATTTTTTTTTTTTTAAAAAAAAAAAAGGATTTTACTTCCGTCCATATATTATAGTGAAACAATACCATTATTGATTTCTACGGTCCCTAAAATTTTTGAAGTACATCAACTTGATATTTCGGCCTCTCTAACCAAAACTTTAGCGGTCAGGTGCAACAAATCATATAAATGGAGCGGTATAAAGCCCATCAATTGCAAGTTATGTCAACAAATGTCATATCAGTAGGAACACTTAATGAGTTCAACAATGGCAAGACAATAAATTGGTCCGAATTGATCAGCTTGCACAGAAAATAGCTTGAGGGCATATTGACATAAGAGAGCTTGAGCAACTACCTTGATGAGTACTTCCCTTTCCCCCTCACGGAGAACAAGCTTCTATTCTAGCTACAAATCTTCTTCCAAACTTGTTCCATTAATGTGTTGAGTAATTTTCATTTCCCCCTTCTAACGACTGATGAGAGCCTTAGATAACAATCGTGGGTTTGACTAGCACCAAGGCTAAGCAAATTCTTTAACTTTTCCCTTGTATCCTCGCTAACATTTAGGTTGAATGTAATGCAAAATTTTTATTAATTTACCAATTGCCTTAATCCCTTTTCATACAGATTTAGAATTCTTCGCAGCACCTTGTAGCCCCGGGCTCTGCTTTGCAGAAGATCACAATCATCAGCGAAGAACAAATGACTGATAATAGGGTTATCTCTCGAACACTTGAACCTAAATAGACCCTCATTATGCTCCACTCTCTAGATAAGACTAGGAAGGCTTTTGCACACAATAGGAAAAGATAAGGTAAGAGCAAGCAGCCTTGTCAAATTCCTTTTGATGGGATTGCCTTGCCATGCACCTCACCATTCACCACAAATGCCAATTCAAAAGTAGAGATGCATTCTCACACTAAGTTAACCCATTGTTAGGGAAAATTCAAACTTGACAAGAACTGCTTTCAAGAACAACTACTCCAATCTACCATATGTTTTGCTCATATCTAATTTCAGGGCCATAAATCCCTTAGAACCTTTCTTTCACTTTGCAATAGAATGTAGGAGTTCGAAAGTCAGGATTACATTATCAAATATTAATCGACCGAAACAAAAGCACTATAATTGGCGTAGATGATCTCGAGCAAAACTTGCTTTGAGTCTGTTGGCTAGCTTTTTAGTGATTATCTTATACATCACACAACATAAGTTAATTATTTTGAACTTTTGTAAAACAATTGGATTTTTTTTCTTGCGAATTATAACTATGTCAGTTTTATTGAATTCTTTAATGGTTAAGATCCCATTAAGAGTATATAACATGTTATTTCACTAAAAATATATTTTTCAAATGTTTGAATGGATGGAAGCATATATTAACTTCCTTTTTTAAAACTTATTTGTTAATAATGTTATGCTTTATTATTTCGTTTAAGAGAAATTAAATCAGAACTATAACAATTAAAGAATTGAGATACAAAAATATTTAATGAAAAATAAAATAAAATAAAATGTGAATGAGAAAAAGGGAAGCATTAGAAAGTTGACAACAAGTTATAGTCGTACTTGAAACTCTGAAGGAAAGGGAGCAGTAGAATTTTGACAAGGAGGAGAAAAACAGGCATCACAAAAAACAAATCACATAATACAAGTGAAGTGTTTGAAAAATAGGGAACATGATAAGAATAATTTGTACCTTTAATTTAATTATAAACTTTAGGTCCTTTACATTATTAATGTAGCCCTCCACACTCTGAGCCATCAGCCACCACTCTATATCTCTCTCCATTTGCATTTTGCATTTTTGCACCATTATCATCATCATCATAAAAGTATCATCTCCCTTCCTGAAGTGGCACTTTCATATTCAACATTGCCCCACTTGTCTCTATACTTGTTACATTCCTATTTGTCATTTATAGCCAATTCAATTGACATGTTGATTTAACTCAAGGTAAAAATATAAAATACAAGAGTTCACAATTATAGTATTTAAGAAACTCGAAGGGTTAAGCTTTCAACGTGAGTCAGAATAACTAGCTAACATTGAAAGTTAGGGGGCTAATGTTGTACCTAAAAATAACGTTTGGGCCAAAGACCCATTAAAATCCAACAAATCGGCAAGTCTAGAGAGCCAGATAAGAAACGAAGTAATGCAAAGCCCATTAATCACAAAATAGGTCAACAAATGCCATGTCAATAGAAACACTTAACGAGTTCAACAATGTTAAGAAAAAAGTTGGCTCGAATTGATTAGTTTGCATAGAAAACAGCTTGAGGGTGTATTGGCATAACAGCCCGTAAGATGTCGTCAGCTCACAATAGCCTAAACAATATAGGTTTCTAGAAGCGAAAAACTTTTTTTAGCCAGTTGAAATCAATATATTTCCTTATTTCAGTAAAATCTCTACAAAAGTAAATAATATTCCATCAAACAAGAAGATCCCTATAATGTATAGAAGATCTATTCAAATAAGAAGCTACCGGAAGTATACTTTAATTTGAATATGAATGTATCTAAATCTTTCCTATAATTTAGTGATCAAATGATATGTAAATGGGGAACCCTAAAACTATATAAAAGGGTTCTTTGCATGAGCACAAACATTCAGATGCACATTCATATTACAAATTACTCATTCACCTTTAATAGAAACTCTATTAAAGTCCAACCTTTTCCCTCATAAATAATATAACCGTAGATGGAGGTATGATTCTAAAGGGTTAAAACATGTGAAAACTCTCTTGCCTCTTTGCTTTCGTTCTTGCATCTTTATTATTTTATTTATTCACCATTATTATGCTAAATTACTCATTACTTACATTTAATTCACATCAATTCTAGTGTTGACCGATTTTTGACATCAACATTTTGTCTTGATGGTATTTAGGTTTGCAACCAACATATTTATAATGCTATTGGTTCAAACCCTGAAGATATCACCTTATGATTTAAGAAAATACGACAGTACCTAGCTCTTAGTACACCCTTTGAGGTCAAGACCAAAAACCCGACACTCCGACAAAGAGTTCAAATGTGGCATCAATAATATATATATAAATATATATATATAATACTTCTATCATCAATACCTCTTAATTTTAAAAAGGTAGGACGAACCAATTAAATTTATCTTTTGTATTTTCTCTTTTAAAACAAATTCTCTCTCTTATTTAATTCAAATGCAATGAATGAATTTGATTGATTCGTTTTCACTTTTTAAACTTAGGAGACACTGATGGTAGAATTACTCTCTCTGTTTCTTTATATATATATATAATAGTAATTCTACCATCAATTCTCTTATAAGTTTAAAAAGTTAAAACGAATCAATCAAATTCATCAATTAAATTTGAATTAAATAAGAGAGAAATGTAATGGATGAATTTGATAGATTCGCGCTAACTTTTTAAAGTTAAGAGGTATTGAATGATGTGAACCCTGTATATAACGATACGACACCCACAGTCAAATTGAAACACAACCTTAAGAAAGATTAAAACAAGTTTATAAAAAAAGAAATTTTGACCATTGATTATATATCAATCAAGAACCAAAGTTATAAAAAACTTTGACCCAATGATTATAACTCAATTAAGAACTAAAATTATAAAAAAAGGATATTGATTCACTCCCAAGACATAGATGAGAAGGTGGAAGATAAGTCATGGTTTGATCGTCACAAGCATAGCTTGATAAGATCACATGCTTCATGAAGAACAAAATAGATAATTCTCTCTCTCAATAAAACATCCTTGACTACATTTTTATTCATCTTCTTTTTGCTTAGGGTTACAAGTTTTTTATAAGTAAAAAAAATAAACTAGTTTTGGAACATAATTAATTTCCAAACAAAAAGGTCTAAATTGTAAGACTTAAAATCTAGGAAAATAAAACTAACATGGAATAGTAAATAATTCTAACAAAATAACCTACTAAATGAAAGATTGAGTGACATTAAATTTACAAGATTTTTCGAATCTCTAAGATTTACAAGATATGCATTAAATTCTCAAGATCTTCTGAAAAGATATGCATTAAATTCTAAAGATCTTCTAAATCTTCAAAGTTTGCTAGATATTTTGAATAACACAAAAGTGGCCCATTGTAGTTTAGGCCAAATCTTGCTTGCTTCCTTGGATTCCATCATTCCTTCTTTTCTCAAGATGATTTGTCTTCAAATTGTGACTCATCTGCATCATTGTCTAATTACATGCTTGACACCTAAAAGAGTGTTAACAAAAAAACGAATCTCACACGCTCCCTCACGTGTTTCACTCCAATCACTCGCATGTTTCACACTTTTTTTTCCCTCTTATTTTTAATCAAACCAGAAAAATAATGCAAAAAAAGATCATATCAGTGGATACGAAAATAGACTTGAAACAGACTTGATATGGTACAGGAAAGATGTAGTGGTATGCAGAACAACAGAATATGATGACCGTATGCAATAGGATGGTATGACAAATATAAAGTGACCTGAGTTAATACCCAAAACTCAATACCAACTAATGTGACTACAAGACACAAAAGATTGGCAGATGTATTATATATATTACGGTGCAGACACAAAGATAAAGCAGAACAAATTGACTTCTTGACATAAAATATTATGGTGGGATAAGAAGTCAGTATTGCAGACCAACAAAATAAAAAAAAAAAAAAACAAATTATGGTATGGAAACAAAGGCAAATAGGTCAATGTGGCAAGGATAAAAAAGAAAAAAATAAAAAACAAAAAAAAAAAAAAAAATTAAAATGGTGGATATGCAAAAAAAAAAAAAAAATAATAAATAAATTAATTAGAAAACTAAACTGAATTAATACCCAAATCTCGGATACCAACTGATGCGAATCTCGTATATAATTATACGACATCTACAGTTAAATTGAAACACAACTCTAAGAAAGATTAAAATAGATTTATATAAAAAGAAATTTTGACCCATTGATTATATGTCAATCAAGAACCAAAGTTATAAAAAAATTTGACCAAATGATTAGAACTCAATCAAGAACCAAAATTATAAAAAAATGATATTGATGTCACTCTCAAGACATAGATGAGAAGGTGGGAGATAAGTCATGTTTGATCGCCACAAACATAACTTGATAAGATTACATGTTTATAAAGAACAAAACAGAAAATTCACTTTCTCAATTAAACATAATTGACTGCATCTTCATTCCTTTTCTTTTACTTAGGGTTACAAGTCTTTTATAAGTAAAGAAAATAAACTAGTTTTGAAACATAATTAATTTCCAAACAAAAAGGTCTAAATAGTAGGATTTAAAATCTAGGAAAATAAAACCAACATAAAAAGTAAATAATTCTAACAAAATAACCTACTAAATGAAAGATTGAGTGATATTAAATTTACAAGATTTTCTGAATCTCCAAGATTTGCAAGATATGCATTAAATTCTCAAGATCTTCTGAATCTTTAAGATTTGTAGATATACATTAAATTTTTAAGATCTTCTAAATCTTTAAAATTGACTAGATATTCATTAAATTCTCAAGATCTTCTAAATCTTCAAAGTTTGCTAGATATTTTGAATAACACAAAAGTGGTCCATTGTAGTTTAGGCCCAAATCTTGCTTGCTTCTTTGGATCCATAATTGAAGATGGAAATATATATATATATATATATATATATACATACACATATATAGGGGGCTTTTATAATCAGAACATTCTAACTTTAAAAGTAAGGAATAATAAATTAAATTCACTCATTCCATTTGAATTAAATAGAAGAGAAAATTTGTTTTAAGAGAAAAAATGCAATAAATGAATTTGATTGGTTAGTATTAACCTTTGAAGTTGGGACGTTTTGATTATAAAAGTCTCATTTATATGTGTGTATATATATATATATAGAGAGAGAGAGAGAGGGAGAGAGAGTTGGATTGATAGCCCCAAAATTTGACATAAGATCACACATAGATTTATGGCCCTTGAATGGTAGCAATTTCAATGGTTAGAATTAATTATTAGATTGGAAAAGTAAGAGTGCAACAAATAGTAAGTTTCTCTCTTCTTTAATTCCTATTTCCACTTGTCTCTCTCCTTCTATTAGCTTCACCCATTTCTCTCTGTGAATGCATGCCACTTTCTCTTTCTTTACTTCATGACAATTTCATTTTCACCTTATTTATGTTCAACTTAATGAATGAAAGCTATAAAATTTTTGAGAAAAAGAAATGAAAACAATCCAAAAGCCTAAATTTGAAAATTTTTTCTTATTTAAATATGTTCCTATGAACTAGAAGTTTTTTGCTCATGACATGTTCTGTTTTTAAATTTTTAGATGCTTTTCTATAGATATAATTCCCTGGTTTTTTTTTTGTTCAAATTTACTATTAATGACTTAGCTTTATCTACATTAGTCATATTTTGTGGCGTTTGGGATAGAGATCCCCTTGCTAGGCAATTTCCAATACTTCTTGGATTACTTGTATGTCGATGATATATAATAGATATGCCTTTAAAAAATGCTTAATTAATTTTTAGTTTTGAATGAGTAAATAAATCTTGTTCTGTCCAATGTTTGGGATGAAAGAAATTAAGAGAGACTGGTGACAGGAAATAGGGGAAAGAAAATAAAAAAGAGAAGCGGGAGACGAGATTGAAGAAAATAAATTTGTTTTCATTAATGAAAAGAGAGATTAACTGAGTGAAGAGAAATAATATGTGTCAAAATATACACTAACTTATGATCCTTGAAGTATAAATTCATCTTAGTCATTGACATCCTTTTCAACCAAAGATCAGTAATGCATGTAAAATCTTGTGTAATATAATGGGGCTATTGATCCTGTCTCTCTCTCTCTCTCTATATATAATTTTCCAATAAAGACATCATGAAATTTTTATTTTAGGACTTTAAATTACAATCACTCATTTTTGGTGAACTTAACCATAGTGATGGAATCTATTGAAAATAACCCCACCATAGCTATGGGATTTGAGGAAAATATGTAGTTATAATTAGTGGTCCTTAAAATTAATATCAAGACATTTGTATTGAAGGATCCTCTCTTTCTATACATACATACATACGTACATACATACATAACATTTAATTTCCATTTTTTGGAGATATTTTACATTGAAATGATTGAAAATGCTAATTAATATCTTGTTTTTGTTGACTTACAAAGTCTTAAAGATGTGCATCGACATTATCAGTTTACATAGTCAAATAACGTATTATCATTTACATATCTACATAAAAATTAGTAAAAGAATTGTCTAAATATAAGTTAACTAAAAATGAATAGATAAAATGTTATTTTATTAAAACTATATTGTTAAGCTCTCAAGGGAGAAGTGTAGTGGCACTTTCGCGCCTGACTTTACTTGTCTCAAGTTGATGGCCATGGCTCGAGTGTTAGCAACAACTTTAACCAATAAGTCCCACCTATGTGTGTGAGTAGTTTTCCTATTTAGTGGGTTGTCTTCTACCCCTACTGGGGAGTGAAGTCCTGAACTGTTCTTTAGAGTTTCATATCAGTAGGTCTCGATAATTGTATATATATATGTATATATGTTTTGTTAAAATGTTTGAACGGATGAAAGCATAATATTGACTTGCTTTTTAAAAACCTATTGGTGAATAACTTTGCAAACACACTTTATTATTTTAGTTAAGAGATAGATTGAAGTTAGAAATATAAGGGGTTATTTATTTTATCATTTTTCACTTAATGAATCTGAATTATACCTACTAAGTGATATATTTTTTTAAGTGGTCAAACCACTTAAAACTACTCAAAAATCATTGAAAAAAAACTATAAATTTTAATTTTGATCTAAATGTCAAATCACTTAATGATTTTTTAAATATATTACTATAAATCTGTCATTCTCAAAATAATATTTTTTAAATTTGTCTTAATTTTACATTATATAGATTCATTTTAAATATAATTAATGAAATATTATAATGACTAAAATATATATTATTTTACAATTTCAACTTTTGTTACAATAATAATTTAACTTAAAAACATTTTATTTATTTTTATTCAAATATATAGATTTAATTAATTTACTATAATAATTTATTTATGTATATATAATTTTTTTTTAAATTTACTTTACTATAATAATTAATCATATGTTAATTATGAATAAATATATTATTAATATATACATAAAGTATTTTAATATTTATGTGAAAGAGAAGAAGGGAAGCAATAGAAAGTCGACAGCAAGTCATCGTGGTACCTAGAACTCCGAAGGAAAGGGAGCAGTAGAATTTCGACAACAAAGAGAGGCAAAAATGGTACCAGAAAGAAGGTTGTATTAAATTGAAAAATAGCTGACACAATACCAGTGAAATGCCTGAAAAGTAGGGAACATGATAAGAAAAATTTGTACGTTCAAATCACCTACCAAGTTTAGGACCTCTACATTATTATTATTACAGCCCTTCACTCTCATAGCCAGTAGATACCACTCTTTAGCTCTCTCTCTCCATTTGCGTTTTGCATTTTTGCGCCATCATCATCATTATAAAAGTACCATCTCCCTTCTTGAAGTGGCACCTTCATATTCAACATTGCCCCACTGTCTCCACAGACTTGTTACATTCCCACTTGTTATTTCTAGCCAATTCAATCGCCATGTTGATTCAACTCAAGGTAAAAATTTAAAATACAGGAGTTCACAATTTTGGTATTTTCACAGTTGTAGTGTTTAAATATATCAACTCCAAACATAATTGTCCTGATAATGGTTTGTATAAATCTAGGATCATGAAATGACATCTGGGAATCTATCTTGAGACAGACACATGTCTCATGCTAATTTGCAGTCTGTTTAACAGTAATAGCGAATGAGAATCTAATAGATATGCAATCTGATTTGGGTTTGATGATGTTTATCAATCACATAATTATGCTTGGCCTAACTTGTTTACTGGTTGGCCAGTTGGTCTCCTTTAAGAGAGCATTTTGGGCATTGTTTGGTTATTTTTTCTAAATGGGTGTTGCTTTTGTTGTGTATTTTATATTATATTCTAACCATATCGATTCTTGGGTGGAATTTTGCAGACCAAATCATAAAATTTTTCAAGCATTTTACCATATTCAACCCCGTTTGGCAAGCAAGAAAATTTTAGTCAAGCCGGCATTATTGCGTAAGCAATATTGTAATGAATAGAGTGTGCTTCATGATCATCACAACATAGAAAAAAATTTTAAATGAAAGCCTACCAAATAGCTTAGAAGTCATATTGGCAAGAGAACATTCTGTCTCATTGTCATTTTTTAATGAGTGGATTTCAATAATATCTTCCTAATACAATATAATTACTTATGGATATAAATATTAGACAGCGCAATTAATAAGGTCAATTTCATTTTAAAAATCTTTGGAATCTTCATAAGGTTGGTTACAAAATAGATCGTAACATTCATTAGAAAGAAAGAGTTTTTTTTTTTTTTTTTTTTTTTTTTTTTGAACATATTAGAAAAAAAGAGTTATCTTAAGATTTTTCAGAATCTTATTAATTTCATGAAGAACTATTTTAAAAATCATCAAAACCTCTATCAATTCATCGAAGAACTTTAAATTAAAGACTATGATAAGAACATAAACATTTGTCTGATCATACACAAATATGACAAAAGAACACAACTTTTCTGTTTTTAACCAAAGAATCAAATCTTTGTGAAATTCTCAAGACTTTTTCTTCATCAGGATAAACATTAATAACATGTGAGAACTTATAGGTATTTGAGGCATTAAAGAACGAGAAGTTTCCTTGAGATGTCCTAAATGGAGTATCTACTTTATGATAACCAAAAAAAGTGTTTTGTCTTGAGCATGAATATATGATCTCTTTTATATGAACAAATCTAGGTACACTTTGGAGGTTCATGGGACAGATCTATTACTTTGTGTTTTCATATCAAGATTAGCTTAAAACAAATCTAGTACAAGGTACAATTTGGCTCTTAAGAAAATCACACATATATGAATAGAATTTCCTAGGGCAATCGTTTGATGATTCAATATCTTCTAATTTTTTTTATTTATTTTTTCTTCTCGATAATTATTTCCTTAATCCTATACCAATACCATATAAGTAAAAAATCTAAATTAATATATCCTGCCCTCACTATAATAATAATAATAATAATAATTCTCTAATGAGCGATCCTTCACTTTAATTAGAGTGACATTCATTTACTTAATCTAAGGATCAAGAGAATATCTCCTGCTTTATCCCGCATTATACAATTATTATACAATTCAATTAGTTTATGCCAAGAACTCTAACTTCTCAGACAAAAAGCATTACTGCTTTTCACGTTAAAAGTTCCATTTTTGAGGTATTGATGAAGTTGTTGGAAATTTGAATTAATAGGAAAATTAAGAAGAATGTAATAAGTAAAGGCTGCTAAACAGAAGCGAAAGTTTATCAACAAAGATTACGTAGCTAGCGTACCCTGTACAATAAATAAAATATTAGAGGGGAATCAACTTGTGTGGTCTAGTGCTGGGATCTACCACATCAATGTCAGTTTGTCTTTTGTCCTATGCCCTCTATGTGAATTACTTGTCAGGACCACTCATAGAATACATACATATATTGCAATACTAAAAATAAAAATTTTAAATTAATGAAGTATTCTCCTATATATGCTCATGTATACCTGTCTGATTGTTTTAAAAAATATTTATATTTATTGAAAAATACTTTATTCTTATTTTTATTTATTTTTTACATAGTTCCATCTTTTAGACAACCCCACTTAAACATGCTTAAGTGTCAAGTTCGATGTTCACCAAAGTTATTCAATGCTGTGACAATTCCTCTCTTACTTGTGTGATGCCCCCTCACTTTTGTGCGTTGACTTCTTTCATTTTTGGAAGCTAATCCTCGAATCGCACCATAATACTTATTGTTGTTGGTCTTAATTGTATCTTAGGTTAAAAAAAAAAAAAAAACAAACACACACAATAACAAGACAAACGTTAGTGACAGTAAAACCAGTCAACAGAATATTACATTTCTACCCACAGTTTTCTAATCGTTTAAGTAGTCGGTGCAAACATTACTAGCCATTCAATCTCTGAGATGAATGAGACTCCATTCTGAACTTGTTACTAATAAGACAATTTACTATCTATTTAACCATTTACTACATCGAATGATGTTAATTTAACAAGAAGTTACGTATATCTTACGGTAATTATGCATACACTCTGGTAGAAATTACAAATGTAATAAAGTTGTTTCACATAGGTGCTATCACACACATCTACCAGAAAATAACATAAACTATAGACTATTTTGGATTATTGGCAAGAAAAAACCAACACAATTTAGTACCAAATCCTGACACACCAGAAATCAAACACAGCTCTATATTAGCTCCTAAGAAATGACCCCAATATAGGGACAGGATATCCATCAAAAAATGCCACAAATCCTTAGAAAAGATCTATCCAACGATAAAAGTTAAGATTTAATATTAGTTCGTAAAGAAACAAAAGTGGTGGTTTTGAAGGGGAAAAGGGTTCAAGTGTATTAAAGTATTCTTGTCTGTTGAATACTTTACATTACAGCGTGCTCAGTTGGAACACTCGAAGAGGGATATAAGCAGAAGAGTAAATAATTTGTGAGTGACCCCAATAATTGGGACAAAGCAATTATCAAGACAAATAATAAATTAACAAAAGCAAATGACAAACAGTGTATACAAATATATTAAGAAAATTGTGACATCCAAATGGTTTTCAAAAAGAGCTGCAGAATTAAAATGGGTGCTTGTGAATAAGTCAATGGAAAAAGGCAAGATGGGGTAATAATTTCCAAAATAGTACTTTGTTGGGCACATAAATGTTACAACATATATTATATTAAATGAGAGAGTCACTCTAGAAATGTCCCACGTTGGTATCTAAAATTTACAAAGCCACTCTTTCTAATAAACTCTCAAAATCTTTTTTAGTGTTTCCTCCATTCAAACTGTCATCTCTATCATCACCTTCTACTCTCTTTCCCACACTGTCTTCTCTTTGTAATGGAAAAGGAAAACATTCATAAATAGCTTTTACAATTTTATTTTTCTTTCGTTTAATCACATCTAATTTTCCTACTAATATGGTATGAGATTTACTAAGGTGCCATCCCATTCAAAAATTTCTTCTTGCATACATAGACAGGCCCCTACACCTTCCCCAGCACCAAAAGATATTAAAAAGAGGGGAGAAAAAACAATCAAGTTAATAAATCCAGGAAGATATTAATGGTCATCCAACTTGGACTGACAAGGTTATGTCATGACTTAAACTTCAGATGAGCAAAACTTCCATCTAAAACAGTATTAAGAGTACGCCACAAGCAACTTGGATTAATCATGGCTTTTGTGAGGTCCAATTCCAAAAACCAAAAGTTAAAATAGCTAAGTAGGTAATGAGCTAATTGTTTGGTGTATACACAAATTAGAGAAACAAAATTGAATGAGAATGGCTGGATTTCCAGGTCATTGTACCAGAGTCAAGGCCTGCCCAGTTTCCCACAAGCAATGCCTCATGAAGTTCATGTGGCCACGGACCCACCAGGTGAGTCCCCTCACACTCAGCCGTAGGAGTATGCAGCCCCTAGTAGGGGCCGGCCCGTTATTATCGGGAAATTTAATCCTACTGCTCATAATCTGACAGCACAATACATGCTTACAAAATATATATAACTCAAAAACCATATTGAAGAACAAAAAGACAGCAGTGTAATCACCATATATATATATATATATATATATTACTGTGAAACAAACTACTAGCTAAATACACATATATTCGCTTTCAAAGTAGTGATAGTATATCTCTGAAAGATTGGCAAGAGAGAAAAAACTAAACATTATGTGGTTGTAACTGTGGGGAAAGTACCAAATTAAAGATATACGAAATCTTGATGAGTGCTTTCTTGTGACTTTTATCTCTCCCTAAACTGTGCCAACCAAAAAGTTAAGCCAAAAGGAAAATCCTATGCAAAAATAGACAAGTCCTTATACCATTGAACATGTGACAGTGAACAGTTTGACTATGCCTCCCTTTAAATTCTCTTCCCTGCCTTTCATTTCCATGGGCTCTCCAGCGCCTATCCTTCTATTTTCCCTCCACAGACAGCAACATATAGAATCTCTCTCCCTCTCTCTCTCTCACTCAACATATGCCACCAGAGAAAATGGGGTCACCAGCCTCTGGCTTTCTCAAACAAAACAACAACACCTTATTCATCAGGATTTTTATTATGATCTCCTTCTTGAGCTGTATACCTGATAAGAGCAACCTTTGCTCTAACCTCTCTTTTGCCACCCAGGCTGTTCAAACTAAAACTACTTCCTCACATACCCGTGTCTTATTTGACACCCTAATTCTAGATGGGTACTTTAGCTTTGAGAATACTCATCATGCAGCCAAAGATTTTGGCAACACTAACCATTTCCATCCATCAGCAATCTTGTATCCAAAGTCAGTTTCAGATATTTCCTCCGCAATCAAGCATATCTTCGACATGGGTTCGACTTCAGCGCTAACGGTTGCTGCCAGAGGCCATGGTCACTCCGTTCAAGGCCAAGCACAGGCTCACCAAGGTGTAGTTATCTATATGCAATCACTCAAAGAAGCACACATCCAGGTTCACACTGGTGAACTGCCTTATGTGGATGTTTCAGGTGGCGAGTTATGGATCAATATTCTGCATGAAACTCTTAAATATGGCCTTTCACCCAAGTCTTGGACAGACTACCTATATCTCTCCGTCGGGGGAACTTTGTCGAATGCTGGAATCAGTGGCCAAGCATTTCACCATGGACCCCAGATCAATAACGTTCACCAGCTGGAAGTGGTAACAGGTATGTTCTCAAGCAAACCATACATATTAACAGGACGGCTGAAACGGCCAAAGACAAGGGTATCATGGTAATTTAATTATTTTGGATGTTGTAAAATGACAACTGTACCATCAATCAAAGTTCTACGAAAGTGGCAGAAGAGAAATGTAGCCCGAGGCTAAAACAACAAAATGCATAGTGTTTCAGTCTTTCTAATTAACAACAATAACAGTAGCAAAACAGAGTGCATGCATGACCAAATCTAATATGACAATTTGCAGGAAAAGGAGAAGTGGTTACTTGTTCAGAGAAGAATAATGCAGACCTCTTTCATGCTGTTCTTGGAGGACTCGGACAGTTTGGAATAATTACTCGGGCTAGAATATCCCTTGCACCCGCATCAAAGATGGTAAAACAACACTTGGAACCATTTCTTTCACTAGTATCATTATGAAACATGTCATTTTCATGACATAATTTAGCAATTCTGACAGGTTAAATGGATTAGAGTGCTCTACTCAGAGTTCTCCGTATTCTCCAGGGACCAAGAACATCTAATATCACTGGAAAATTCATTTGACTACATTGAAGGATTTGTACTAATAAACAGAACAGGTCTACTTAACAACTGGAGATCTTCCTTCAATCCCAAAGACCCACTTCAAGCCAGCCAATTCAGTTCAGATGGGAAAATTCTCTACTGTCTAGAAATGGCTATATACTTCAATCCAGATGAGACTGATGTCATGAACCAGGTAAGACTTGAAAAGAAACAACTTAAAAACGGCTTGTAAAACCAAAGTCTATATTGCTAACCCTACACCTACCTCATGGTACAGAAAACTGAGAGCTTATTATCAGAGCTAAGTTACATTCCATCCACACTATTCCTCACAGAAGTTTCTTACATGGACTTCCTGAATCGGGTGCATCTATCAGAGATAAAACTGAGAGCAAAAGGACTATGGGAAGTGCCTCATCCATGGCTGAATCTTCTCATCCCGAAAAGCAATATCTCTCGCTTCGCTCAAGAGGTCTTTGGTAGTATTCTTAAAAATAACAGCCATGGCCCTATTCTCATCTACCCGCTCAACAAATCCAAGTAGGTGATCTCAACTTCTTATCTATCAGTTCCCATTTGATTTCTTCAATCAACCTCACCCTTGTGTTATTGCAGGTGGAACAACAAGACATCTTTTGTTACCCCAGATGAAGATATTTTCTATCTAGTGGCATTCCTATCCTCTGCAATGCCCTCTTCAACAGGAACAGATGGTTTAGAACATATAATGACACAAAACCAAAGAATTCTAAATTTCTGCGCAACAGCCGATCTGGGGATTAAGCAATATTTGCCGCATTACCAAACCCCTGAAGAATGGCAACGTCACTTCGGCCCTCGTTGGGAACTCTTTGTACAGAGGAAGTCTACCTATGACCCTCTGGCAATCCTTGCTCCAGGCCAGAAAATCTTTCAGAAAGCAATTGCCTTATGACGTTAACCTATCATATAAGCCACATATTCAACAGAGCAAGGTCAAGTCATATGCAGTCATTATGCCTAAAATTGTAAATTATTAGCAATTAGTTTCCATACATTATTGGCTCTCCGCAACACCCCGTAAGCAAAATAGAACTAGTCAATCATTTAACAATTTGTTGTTAACATGAAAACTTCAATTATACAGTCAGAGTATTGCATGTAAAAAGGTCTTACCAAATCAAGCCTCAAATACGAAGCTATATGCGGTTGATTTCTGTAATTTTAATGGAGTAAATAACTACATAATTTATCACTCCTCTAAAGATAAAGGCCAAGGTACTGTAGACATGAAATCAAAACCATATAATAACGTGTCATGCGAAAATCATTAAGTATCACTAGTAGGACATATCAAGAAGGTGTATTGTAATGACTCACATAGCAAGAAATAAACAGAACTACACTGTTTTTGATGCCTCTGTCCAACCCAGACCTGGCCTGCGTACTTCTTCCTCTGGTTGTTCATAGTCTTTTGCATCACGGATTGAAGCTTCGAAGTCAGTCAAATCACTTGCAACAGGAAGAAAACTACTTATGTCATCTCTTGCTCCAAATCCACCTGCCCGTACAGCATCATCAGGTGTTATCGTGGCCTCCATGTTTACTTTCCCAGAAGAGTCCACATCACTTAGAGGTGCACCTTGTGCAGCAGATTCCTCACCCTTCTGATCAACCGTATTAATTGGTTCGTTATTCCTTTCTGATCCTGGAATTGGTTTCAAAACATCCTTCACATCAATCTTGGCACATCTCGATTCAGATGCTCCATTCCTTGTGCTTCCTCCATCTTTATCTGGGACATCAAAAGCTCAGAACCTCAATTAACATATTAAAAAAAACCACCATATATGCATGATATGTTAGCTTTTAAGAAATAACAATCTAGGGATAAGAAAACAAGTACCAATGCAATTACACAGATTTCTTAGGGACTTTATAATAACCTTAATCATCTATAAAAGAGGAACTAAAACATCATAAAGGTCTCTTAAAGAACTGATCTAGACAGTCAAGCATAGCAAAACAATCAATTGCGTCTAGCCACTGCAGCAAAAATGATCTAATGAGCAGGATTTCAAGGACATTTAAGCACCTTCATGGGACTTGTCCATTTGACATCACAAAAGCAAAATAGGACAGAGAGACCAATGAATGAAATCAAACGTTCACATTCATAAAAAAGGATATGAAAATATTGATCATTGTTTGTACAAATTATCATATGTATATATGCCAAATTAATTGAATGTGTTGAACATCCAACTATGAAATTGAAGAAAATTGTAAACAACTTCAAGCTGAGTGCAATCGGCACTCACAGCCTGAATAACAGTGAAATGTGAGTATCATTAATCCTGGGTGCTGAACCTCCATCTATGTAGGGAAGAATTCCATCAAGAAAAGAAAGTTAAAGTGAACCCAAATGGAACATACAAAAATTCAGAAAATTCAATGTGTCTTTTGCCGATCTTTATCAAATTTTATGGTTTGCTTCGTATCTGTTCTATCAATCATACAACTGTAGTTTTTGTTGTGTTCACTGTTCTTCAACTTATCCAACATTTTTTTTTTTTTAAATTATCATTATGTAAGCACAAAGCAATATTTTAAAACAAATGACTATTTTCTATTTCTCCTTTTCCCCCTCCTTTTTTGATAGGAATCTAAAATTTCTTTTTCTGTTTTCACAACATTTTCTGCTACTAGTGGGTTGTATCTCTCCGGTGTCTGAATCAGTACAAGCATTACTTCATGGGATACAATAGTATACCTTTTGACTGAAGCTTAATTTCAACTTTATTTCTCAAACAATCCAAAAATCCCTTCTAGTGTTAAAATATTTCTTTCCACTTGAAGTTCTGTATCTAGACAAAAAGCTTCAGCCCTCTTTCAGTTATAGGAAAAAGAAAAATGATAATGCTTTTTAAAAGAGAGGTATATTAGGGCTTGCCAAAAGAGGACAATAGAGACTATATTATCATTGGATGTTACATCTCTTCCATGTGTACTACATGAAAGAGCTACTGGTAAGAGCATATGTGCTTTACGCATTTAGAAAAATTGTGCATCAGCATTATCAACACATTCGTTTCAGTCAATAGACATAGAAATAATAAAATGGAAAGTCGAACTTTTAACTTTAACAGTATAGGTATATATCCCCTTTCATGTAAGAGAACATGTACTCCAAGCATTTACAAAAAACATTGCGCATCAGCATCATTGAAAAATTCATTTTGGTTAACATAAATAGAAAAATGAGAAGTCCTCCTTTTAACTCTAAGTTTATATATATATATATATATACACATCTATATTTATATATCTTTGACAATGTTATGACCCATTCATGCCACTCTTTTGTTGATAGTTAAGTTGCTGAATATGTGGCAATATACAAAAAGTTTGTTTCTAGCAACCTCCTTTTAAACACAACCATTTGATTGTGAAATGACAAATCAGTTATGCAGACCCATTGAAGTCCAAACCTCTTGTAGCCAAGTCTTCAATCAAAACCCAAGATAGAATCAAGAGGCAAAGATGCCACAAGAATGGCACCCATAGTCAATATCATAGAGCTTATCCTTTTCAAATATTTGTTCAACTGCTATGATAAACTTGCTTTGTTTGTATTATTGAAGTAACTCTATTTGACCACAGGTAATTTACTTCTTGTGTCGATCAATATACCAAACTGTAAGATGCTCGTTCTCTTTGTATTGACTAAAATATTTCACTTATGTCCGCTTATATAAAAAGATTAAGGAACATTGCATTCTGTCTCAGGTATGACAAAATCCTCGATCAATTAAAATCTTATTTTTATGTGATAGTGATAATAAAGATATAAAAAAGAAATAATGACATAAAATGACAGTAATAAAAGCTTCAAATAGATGTTATTTTCTAGCAGAAAGAAGTTGAAAAAAAAACAAAAACAGATAAAAGGATGAGACATGTGGAGCTAATACCATGTGAAACTTCAGCTGACTCACACTCCATAGTTGGACAATACTTGCAAGGATATAAAACAAGGAGGTTTCTTGTATCTCTCTTTTGTCAAAAATAAGATCCTCTGCAGATTTTCTGAGTAAACCTAATAAAAACAAAAGTAACAAATGTTTGTAAGTATCTGTCTACATAATAAATTAAAATGCACTGTTTATAATATATTATTTGGTTACAAATCACTCAAAACACACAAAAAGTATCCAAGTAATTGGTCAAAACAAAAATAAAAAACTTTACAGGAAATAAGTACCAAAAAAAAAGCATCAGCAGTTGAAATCTAAGACTTCATCTTACGTAGAATGTTTTTTCAAATGCATTTTTTTACACTTGACCATTAGGCATATACTCATATTGAGTTTTCTTCTGGACTCAATAAAACAAAAATCATCTAAGAAATGTTTTGAAGCTTCAAAGGCAGGATTCCTTGATCCAAGTCAACTCTGATCATAGCATACAACCATTCAAACATGAAATCATAACTATTGCTCATTTTAACACAATTTCTTTGAAGGTGAAATACATTGCAGTATACCAGATAGAAGTGAATAGCAAGATAAAAAGATCCAAAAAAGATCCACAAAAGAGCCAAAAAAAAACACACACACACACACGAAAAATCCACACAGGCCGTACTCTTGCATAATAAATGGAAATGGAAAGGAAAAGAAGCTGTTGGGAAAAAGAAAAAACAAAAGACAATTACCTCATCCTTGTTTATATGAGCTCTCGTATTTCTATTTTAAATAGGACAATTATAAGAAAACAAACAAACAAACAAACAAAACACTCCTCATTTCCTTAGTCAAAATTTTAATAGAAACAATGATTTTAGTCCACATAGGATCGTATTCTCCCTAGGGCCGAGCATAACTTTCAATGCCAAACTTATAAAGTCACTCACCCTTCTGCATTGCTTCAAACATCATTAAGTGATGCTTCCATCTTCACGTGGGACGGTATTCTAACACATTATAAGCTTTGATACTTCAGGCTTTTCCCTTAACAAACAGGCATTTCTATTTATATTATATTAACAATATTTGTTGAAATTCATGTAATTATTGTAGGATCTAATTAGAATAAAGTCAAATTATTTGTTATAGTAATTTGACAATTAGCAATAATTTAGGAGATTGGCAATATCATTTTGTCATGATCCTAGGAGATAAATTAGGGATGTGGTCAACTATAAGATATATTTATATGTTATCTCCTTCACAATGTATGAAAATGACTCTGAAATAACGAAAGTGTTTCAAATTTCCACACGCTATCAGTGCTCTTAGCTCTCATCCGCTAAATGACCAAATAGGATATGGCAAACCCAAGTTCTGCAGGTTACATTTAGTTCGAACCCAAATCCTTCTAATAATATTGGAGGGGGGGGGGGGGGGGGTGTTGAGAAGGTTTGGTAGTTCTCAAACTTCTAATCTACCCATTACCACACATAAGTTGAATGGGAACAATTTTCTCCAATGGTCCCAATCAGTTTTGATGTACATTAGAAGGAAAGGAAAGGATGAGTATCTTCTCGGAGCTGCCACTGCACCAGCAAGTGACCATCCTACATACAAGAAGTGGATTGCAGAAAACAATATGGTCATGTCATGGCTGATAAATTCCATGAATAATGACATGAGTGAGACTTTCTTATCGTGTGAAACTGCAAATTAGATTTGGGAGAAAGCTGAGGAGTCTTATTCAAACAAGGATAATACTGTAAAAAAGTACACAAATGAAGGCCTGGTGCATGATTTGCGACAAGACGATGGAACCATGAACCAATAATACAACACACTCACTCGCTACTGACAGCAACTTAACACGTTTGAAAGGAAAGATTGGAGGTGAGCTGAAGATGTAGTGAAGCACATGGAGGAAGTCGAGGAAAGGAAAGTGTTCAAATTCCTTTATAGGTTAAACGAAAATTTGGATGAGGTTCATGGTAGAATTCTAAGTCAGAAACCACTTCCAAACATATGGAAAGTGTTTTCGAAAGTTAAAAGAGAAGCAAGTCGGAAAAAGATGATGATGGGAATACAATCCAAACTTGACAATATCAATAGTGTAGAAAACTTAGCCTTAGCTATTTGAGGAAATCAAAATCAACTCTATGATTCTTAGCAAAAGAAAACAACCTGGTCACATTTGAGAGAATTGATAGAGATTACATGGTAGCTTGCAGATTGGAGGCTGAATAGGACTCAAAACAATCATGAAATCAAAGCAAATCAAGCAACTGTCAATGAGCCATCTAATACAAATGAAGATGGTCTTTCAAATACAGAATTGTTTGACTTATTGCAGAAATTTATTGCCCAGAATAACATAAATAATTCAGTGTTTGGGACAGGCTCCGTGGCTCAAAAAGGTATTTTTACCAGTGCTTTAAAGGTTGACAGTAAAGATGTTGATATTTGGATTATAGATTCAGGTGCTTTTGACCATATGACAGGAGGTCCTAATGTCTTTCATTCCTATAAATCTTGCCAAAATTTTTCAATTAGAAATGCAAATGGCTCACTGTCGAAGGTTGAAGGAACAGGAACTGTTGTGATTTCAGATGATATAACCCTTGAAAATGTTTAATTGGTTCCCAATCTTGATTATAATTTACTTTAAATAAGTAAACTTACAAGAGATCTAAGGTGTATAACTAAATTCTCTTTTGGTGTGTGTGAATTTCAAGACTTGGACTTTGGAAGGATGATTGACAATGTTAAAATGAGGTCAGAACTCTATCTTCTCAGAGTTGGATTTTTCCCAAAAAGACAAAATTAAGGGACAGCAGTCTGAACTCTAGAATTAGGTTAGATAATCATGTTAAAACAAATAAAGGAAATGTTACAATGTTATAGCATTATAGGTTAGGGCATCCTAATTTCATGTACATTCGAAAGTTGTTTCCATCTTTATTTAATAATAAAGATCCAAAGTTCTTTCAATGTGAAATTTATCAGTTACCCAACCTTTTGCAATGATACACAATGATGTTTGGGGATCCTCTAAGGTCAACAACATCATTGGATCTAGGTAGTTTGTGTCATTTATAGATGATTATATTAGACTAACTTGGATATTTCTGATGAAAGAAAGATCCAAGGTAGTTCAAATTTTTAAAATTTTTATAGTATAATCAAAAACCAATTTCAAACAAGGCTTAAAGTGTTAAGAACGGATAATGCAAAATAATACTTTAAATTTATCAATTACCCAACCTTTTGCAATGATACACAATGATGTTTGGGGATCCTCTAAGGTCAACAACATCATTGGATCTAGGTGATTTGTGTCATTTATAGATGATTATATTAGACTAACTTGGATATTTATGATGAAAGAAAAATCCAAGGTAGTTCAAATTTTTAAAAATTTTTATAGTATAATCAAAAACCAATTTCAAACAAGGATTAAAGTGTTAAGAACGGATAATGCAAGATAATACTTTAATTTGGTTTTAAATGAATTTTTGTTAAGTGGGGAATAATCCATTATAGCTCATGTGTGGATACCCCACGATAAAATGGAATTTCATAAAAATAAAACCAGCATTTGTTAGAGGTAGCTAGGTCTTTAATGTTTGCAACTAATGTTCTTAAATTTTTATGGGGTGAAGCTATACTAACTGCATCATACATCATCAACAAGCTACCTTCTAAAGTTTTAAATTATCAAAAACCATGTCCGGTTTTTCAAAAATTATTCCCACAAAACCGGATTATTTCACATATTCTTTCAAAAGTGTCTGGATATATTGCATTTGTTCACAATTATTCACAAACTAAGAGCAAGATTGACTAAAAATCCATCAAAACAATTTTCATTGGATACTCAGCTAGTCAAAAAGGTTACAAATGCTATTCTCCTAGTAATAGGCGGTTTTACATATCCATGGATTTAACATTTCTAGAGTTTCAACCTTTTTACGATTCTAAACTAGGAGAAAACAGTTTAAAACCATTAGAGATTAACCCTCAAGTGTCATCGTTATTTGACTCGAATGACAATTATGAGTCTCAGCTTGATAAAGCTCCTAGCACGTTTGAAAATTCACATTTTGAGCCAAACACTATCCAACCAAACCAGCAACAACTAAACATTGATATGCCTATCTCAAATCACTCCTCTCAGATAACTTCAAATCAAACTAAGCCTGAAAAACCTGAGATTATTGCCTATGAGCGGAAAAACGAAAACTCAAATTAGGAATGTGGTCAACTATAAGATATATTTATATGTTATCTCCTTCACAATGTATGAAAATGACTCTAAAATAATATAAGTGTTTCAAATTTCCACAATAATGAAGCAGGTTTGCAATTCACTATGCTTTTCTTGGTGGTCAATGATAAAGTCACGGAGCGGCTAACAAAAGTTACCCCAACATCTGTAGAAAATTCCCAAAAAGAAGCTTCTTCAAATGATCTACCATCTTATATTCACATTTTCAGAGCTCCTTTTCAATTCTATTAAACCTTTTTTTTTTTTTTCTTCTGATTTTACAACTTTTTAATAGCTAGAACTTAAAATTTAATACTTCCTCTAAAATAGTTGGCAAATATGTAATATTTTGAAGAGATTCATACTAAAAAAGCATGCCAGCTTGCAAAAAATATTTGCCATGAAACATTTTTTTTTTTCTAGATAATTCAAAAATCCTTTAAAACTACATAGTGAATTTAAGTTCGAAATTGAAATCATTGTTGAACCCTAAAATCTTTAAGAAGCAGTAAACTATAATTTTTACCCATGTAGATGCCCATGAAAGTTTGGACTTTAGACCTTGACGGAGCAAATCACAAAGTTCAACCATTCTTACTAACCAATCATGTGTAGGTGGTTAGTAAGAACATGTTAAGACAAACCAGGATATTACATCTCGTGAGACCCACATCTATATATTTGAATATATTTTACTAGATAACATAAGAGAGAGAGAGAGAGAGAGAGAGAGAGAGAGAGATTAATTTCTTTGAATTGTTTTAACACAAAAGTTAACCCTATATTTGAGAAATTAAAGAAATTAACATATAGATGATAGGAAAATTGAACAATGAAAAACAGTAACCAACTGATTGTATGTGCAACTCAAGCATTTATTATGAGAGCAGAGCATAAATTTCCAGCAACATGACAACTTAAGGCAGCTATTAGTTGAAGTACAGCAATACAAGTACCAGTGAAATGAACCAGAGGGAAATGTATATAAATGATTAGGTAGCGTCCCAAAATTGAGATTACTTCTCTGAGCATACAATTACAACTTGACAAAATGACTGTTTCATGCACTATCATACATAAGCAGTATGGCAAGGTAGTAAGGATGGCCAGCTTAACCCTCTCAAATTAGCCTTGAGGATCTTTTTGACATAACAAATGACAAATTATAATTATTGTATAATATTATTATTACTAACAGAAAACAGAAGAGAAGTCAGGACATAACTGCATTCAAAACACCTAATGAACAATCACTAAACAACAATGCACAGATTCGGTGCAAATTGACCACTGACAGCTTGTATCAATCAGAAATACAACTAAATACATTAATTTTGCAACAAAAGCAAAGACTTCAAGACTTCCTCATTGTTAGTGTTGAAACTGTTGTTTAACCCTTAGCTAATAGTTTAAGCTTTTTGATCTAATAGTACCAAGAGAGTGAATTTTGAGTCCCCCTTTATAACTGAATTTGTATTTTTCATTTATGTTTTGTTCTAAATTTTTGTGCCTATATTTGTGATCAAACCATGCAATAAGTCTGTTAGTCTCACACATAAGGGGGTGTGTTAGGATGCTTGACACTATTGTTACAATTTAAACTTTTAGATTTAACGATAACCTAAGACTCCTGGCAAATCACATTTGTTGTAGGATTTATGTGTCGTTTTCTATGCCAACAAAACCACAGTTCAACAACCAAGCCTCAACCTGTAGCACATCTCTAAAAGCTTTCATCTGATAGATTAATGTGAAATCATGGAACAAGATCCCAAGAATAGGTTCAATTCTTTACTGTTTTCCTTTTTTTTTTTTTTTTTGGTTGTTGTTCTATTTTTTATTGATGCTCTAGAACTCATTTACGAAATGATTTTTCATTTCGCTTAACCAGAAACACATGAATATATCTTACATCCAAAATACAACTCTTAAATACAATATAAATTCTTAAATTATCTAGAGGCTATCGGTAACACTGATACAAAAAACGAGATATGTTTAAATTATTATAGACTAGAGAAATAATTTTAATGCATTTGGTTTGCTAATCAACTTATGTAACTCAAATAATTGAATTCAAATTACGTTATTGAAACATTCTTGGATCATTAAGATGCAAAATTTTTGCATTTTGCAAAACATCTTTTTGGAAACCAACTTGGAAAATGTTACCAGACAGGCTTCTCATATTCAGAGTAAAAGTGAAAAAAAAAAAAATCAACAAAATAGAAAAGCACTTAGAAGCATAGGCAAAGCCATACAGTTTTGTGAGACTAGATGACAATGAGACAAGAATATTTACCAAAGTAAGTGCAAACAAAGGTTGAGAAAATATGTGACTAAGGAATGTCAGCGAAGTCAAAATATTTTTGTTTAATAATTTTCAAATGCAAACATGAATGAAATCTTAAGCTGAAGTCTCTAAACAAATAAGAACTTTATGAACCCATAATGGAGATATTGACCTCAAAAGATAGAATCAATGACCTTGAAATCTAAAAATTTAGAAAACACACCAATCTCAAATGGTAAGAAAGTGAAACCTCTCACAGTCTCCAAGCTGAAATTTGGGCACTTTCATTCCAGTAAATAAGGAAAAAAAAAAAAAACTTAAACATTGAAATTAGGGGAGCATGTGATAATCAAATAGTAAAAGCTTATAGCGATAGTGCAAAAAGTTGATAGAAAAGTAGAATTCAATCTCAAAAGCCATCTTCACCTGTTTTCACATTAACATGTTGATTGCAGAGCACAACGTTGCAGTCCGCATATATTAACACTTGGTAGACCAATTATGTGTTGAAAAAACCAAACAAACAACGTAAGTCATCAACAGAATTTATCTACCCTTTTCTGATAAGCCTCAGCCTAATAAGTCTTACCCTTAAGCACATATTTAAAGCCTAACTAATTACATTGACATCAGGACCACGACAATGCAAACCATGCTCATATTAACGTCAGCGGAATAGCCACGTTAGACATATGAACCAACAAAACTATCAACGCACTTATATACCACAATTTATAATCCTCATAATTAAGATATAAGCATATAAACCAAATTATAGGGTCACTACGAGAATCAGATATGATATCAATTTCAAGCCTCCTCATAAACACAACGAATAACATTAAAAATCCCTAATTACCATCAATAAACAACAGCATGAGCTGAGTTTTGATTTTCAGAAACCTAAAGACATATTAAAAGCCAATAACATGAAACTGCAATTAAAAATCCAAAATCTCCACATTATTTCTACGACACCACGAAATGCAATAAGATTTCGAACATTTACATTGAATTTAGAAAAGAGGAAAGATATAGAGGTGGAGTAGAAAACAGAGTTACCTGAAGAGAAGAGAAGCAGAGTATCGGTTGTTTGGTTGTTTGTTTGTTATTGCTTTGCTTTTGGCGCTCTGCTGCCCATTGCGTTTGCGTTTGCCACCTTTGCTTGTTTGAAATGGACACGCAAGTGAACGTGTCGAATGTTTTGGGACACCCGTCTCACGCCGTACCTTACGTTGTTCGAATTTCATTCGCCACTTAAATACCGACAAATCCAGGGTCTATTTTGGAATTTCACTTCCTTACCTATGACTCTTTAAATCACCAATCACTCACATTTTTCACTCGTCATTTTTCACCAATTCTTTGCGCTAAATCTCACATCGTTATGTCTATTTAAAAAAAAAAAAAAAAGCAGCCACGTATCATTTCATGTTTTGTCATGAAATAAGAAAAGAGGTAAAAGCCACCTATATCCAAATGATTTAGCAATTATATAGTTCTAATAAGGATGTATGATAGTTTATTTCAAAAGTAAAAAAGAAAAGGATATATGATAGTTGTGAGTGATAATTATATTATATATATTTTTAAATAAGTTCTTAAATTTTATAGACCTTTGAATTGTGATCTAATGTGTATCGATTAATACTTTATCCATACTAGCATATATAGTAGTATGATTCATGTCTAAAATACAATATCTTGAATCATTTTATAGCTTCTCAATTGACTTATAAACAGGGACTTAGCTAGAAATTAACATTAGAGTGGGTTAGAACTTTTGTATAAAAATTTCAGCAAAATTTCCACTATTTTTATATTTTCTCGAAAATTCAATACACTTGCATTAATAACATTTAAATCCACAAATAATATTCATCACAAAATGATTACATAACATTTAAAATATCATAAATATAACACAAAGTGTATTAGAGATTGCATTTAGTGTAAAAGAAACATATAATGTAAACATCATCATTTCCATTCTAATTAAACAATTATAGAACTCACCATTTATTAGATAATTTAATAAATTATCTATAAATTAATTAGATGATCAAAATTAAATTAATTTATGTTTATCCATAAATTTTCTATAACTAAAAGTTATAGTTACCCTAAAATTTTAAATCAATATAAACTACTCAATTTATAAACTATTTACCTTCATAACTAAGATAAATTAATAATTACAATTAAATCTCTAAATTTTTCTTAATTTAAAATTATAATAATCCCAAATTTTTAAACAAAATAACTATTCAAATTCATAAATTTCATAATAACATAACTAGTTTGGAGAACAGTAGTTGATAATAGAATAATTAATTAAACTTGTTAAGATCTATCATGCCACAATAAAGATGGAACATACATAAAAGATGCCAATCTTGGATTGATGTGACTGAAAATGTTTCTTTGGAATAGGATTGGTCAATGAATCAACACATTTCAGATGTGTGGATATGAGTGACGGATAATTGTTTCTTAAACACTAGATATTGAACAAAATTAAAGTCAGTGGCAATATGCTTTATACACAAGTGAAAATTAGGATTAGTATAGAGATAAGTGGTTCCAACTTTGTCACAATAGATGACCGGTGATTGTAGCAGTCAAACACGAAGTTCACATAACAAATTACAGATCCAATTAACTTCAATGGCAATAAAGGCAATAGAATGATACTCAACCTTAATAGAAGATTTTGCATTGGTGTTTTGTGTCTTGGAGCTCAAGCTAATTATGGGGGGTTAATGCCAAGAAACACGACATAAACAGAAGTAGAGTGCCCTTCAAATACCAGAGAACCCTTTTAACCATGGACCAATGATTAAATGGGGATATGCATGAACTAACTGAATTTGCTGATAGCATAAATGTCAGGATGCGCTGGAGGCAAATATTGCATAGAGTCAAAAACAGGATGATATTGAGTTGCATCATTGTATGGATAACAATCAAGCAACTTCAATGATTGTCTATAGGAAAGCAAATTGGAAACCGGACTAGCATCAATCATGTTTGCATTGGTGAGCAAGTCTTGAATATACTTTTTTAGGACAAAAATAAACCATTAGTAGTGATGTGAGCTTCAACATCTAGAAATTGAGTAAGAGGTCTAAGGTTTTGGACCGGAGAATCGATATGATAAAGTGCTTACGAAGTGAGCAACATGTGAAGAAAAACTACTAGTAACAAACTAACAATTCAACATATACCCACAAGCAGATTGAGTTGATGACTTGTGCCACGATTGATCAACCACAAATTATTAGACTTGGAGTCGATAAATCCAATAGATAATAAAAAAGGACCTTAACTCACAAATATAACAACCTATTTCTTTTGAATACTTTCAAAAGAAATTATTTTGAGCTAGCTAAATGGCCGGATAGCTATCTTTGGATAACTATCAAGTTATTGGTAATCTTTAAATAATTATCGAGTTATTTTAATTTTTTTTTAAATACTGGAGATAAAATATTTTAAGTAGAACTTCTAAAGGGAGTAAAACTCCTAGTAGAAAAAGGTTTTATATACGTATATTATTTATTTGGTAATTAGGAAATTGAACAGCATTTCTTAATAGGGAAAGAAAAAAAAACAAAATGCACTATTTCTCTCCGGCAGCAAAATTCTGTTGTTGGTGCTAAGGATCAACAAAGGAATTAGTTTGAGGAAGCTCTTGCGTAAGTTATTTTCCTTTTTTGTATTCTCATACAAATATGATTCAAATAATTTGTTTAAGTATGGATTTTTGTTTGGAACAATTTTAAGTAGAGATTTGTGTTGAAATTCTTTATGATATCTGTCAACGTTTAAATTCAGTCGACTTAAGTTCTTGACCCAATACTGTAAATAAAGTAAAATAAAGCAGAGACAAAAAAAGAGAAGAGAAAGAACAGTGAATGCAAGAAGATTTTTTACGTGGTTCGGCCCAAAAAGATATCTATGTCTACGACTATTTCTCTGGTTATTTTGGCAGAGTCACAGTATTCTTATTGATTGTTTTTGTTTCTACAATGAATTTTCAATCCCTATTTATAGTGTGAGGTGTTACAATTTGAGTACAATAAGAATAAGAATGAATTTTACATTAATTATACTTCCAAAACCAGTGTCCATTATTTTAGGGATAGACTCCATCGAAATAAGAGTTTGATTTTACTTTTAATTCTGGTAGTTGACTCTTCTACAATTTAGGCTGTTGTCTTTTTGGAAAAATTCTTTTAATGAGCACTTCAAGCTATGAGTTGGACCTCGTTTTGGGCGACCTAAAGTTGAGCATAAGGTAACTTTGACTATAGTTGACCAGTGACTTGAGAACTGTAACAGTGAACTAAGAGCTCGTTTCTGCGAGTTGGATGTTGACAAATTGGGCTTTTATCTATTGGGTTAATACATTGGATCAATTCATTGGGCTTTTACCAACCCACTTATGCAGCCCCAAATATACCCACAATATCAGCCCTCCAGTTCTCAGTACGATCTGCAGACTGGGAGCTTAAACTCGTTGGTAAAAGCTAATGTGTCACGATCTGTCGTGTTGCTTTTTCAAATTCTATCCTATTACTTAACTTGTGGCGACTCTCTGGGTAACCATACCACTTGCAAGTCTCATCTTATGTGCATTTAATGTGCACATTTATCAACTGATAGCTCATGATAACAAGTTCCTTAACTCACGTGGCACTGTTAGATTTGAGGTGGTTGATTAGCCCTCAAATCCAAGGGTTAGGGTCTTACGTCTATATAAAGTGGAGACCCATTCCTATTTTCTCTTACTCTACCATTTTCAAACTCGACACCACTAAGCCTCTTTCTCTCATTTTCTTTGACACATATCCATTGTTGTCATTCCCGTGTCTTCATTTTTAAGCGATTAAGGTTTACTGCGTTTACAATAAGTCTCTATAACCAACTCTTAGTTTTTTGGTTTTCATTTTTTATATGCATTGCATTTTTTTTTGGATCTGATATCGGCTTGAATGTTTTATGTTCTTGATGTTGCATGCTTGTTGTTAGTTGTGACTTTTTGTTTCCTTTTGATTTGATCTTGTTGGTTAGCCCTTTGTGGACTATTCAGACTATTCATTGTTTGTAACACTATATATGCGAGCTGTAGGATGAGATATTTGTAGGTTATTAGCTCGTAGGTCGTTAGCTTATAGGTCGAGGCCCCTCTGATCTTAGTGATATGTATAGTGTTTGTGACCTGTAGATTAGGAAGTCCCTTGTTAAGAAACTTAGATTTTTAGGCATGGTCTGCATGTAACGACCTAACTACTCCATTTTATGTGTAGATGTCTTCAGGTCGCATACGTTGGTCATACAGAATAGGAGATGGTGACTATTTTAGCTTGGAAGAGCTCAACTTGGGTGAAGTTCACATTGTTGAAGAAGCGACCTCTCTGAGCGGTGAGGTTATTGAGGAATTTGTAGCTCGAGCTGACCCCATAGTGATCCGTCAGATCGTCGAGGAACGGCGAGCTCGCAAGATGTTTACCCACTATGCCTTGAGGGTAAAATATAAGGAGTTGGGGGGCGGTAGAATGAGGAGGGAGGGGGGGGGGGGGGGGGGGGGGGGGGGGAGGGGGAGGGGGGGGTTTTGGAGTATCATTTTCCTAAAAGTTGTCGTGTCATGCTACTCTCGTCTAATGACCATGTAGCCTATCCTCCCAAGGGTTTATTGTCATCAGCACCCATCATTTTAGGCACGGGCTCAAATTTCCAGTCTCTACCTATCTCATCAACCTTCTGAATAGGCTAAAGCTCAGCCATTTCCAATTAACCCCTAACTCTTACTCCCAACTCACATCTTTGGCCTTAGTTTTTAAAAGAAATGGTCTTTCATCTCCAATCCCAAGAATTTGCTGCCACCTATTTAGTATCAAAAGTGTCGATAGCTCAAAAGGGGGAATACGAGATGAGATTTATTATCTCGCAACTCGGAAATCAAGCTTCAAAGACCTCCTACCCTAGGGTGACGCGAAGGGCAAATCCAATGTAGATGATTACAAGTGAAGTTGGTTTTACATTTCTTGCTCTTCCCTTAGATAGCTCCAAAATTTTGATTTTGTCCTTAGTTCAAGTAGACAAAAGGGATTGACTTCTGCGAGCTACAATATATATATATTTTTAAATTCTTTTTATTTCACCTCGCAAACATGACAGAAGATAGAGGAGTCCTCACTAGGGAGGAGATCAAGTCTCTTAGCATGTTTGCGGCTTCACAAGAAGGGGAATCAATCACACATTCGACGACGAGCTTTTTAGGGCTTACCAGCTAGTTCCTCTTTTGAACAGCGAACTTATTGACAACAAGAGGGATATCGAAATTTGGGGTGAACTCAAGCTCGTCCCTGCCTTCGACGCTGCTTGTGAAGTAGAGGCAGTTCTTGTCCCTCAAAGAATCTTCAGAGATGGTGAAGCTCACCCTCCGCAAGCCTTTTTCAACTTGATATGTCTAGTCCACGGTCCCTTTAATTGTTGCCTCTATGGAGATGGCCATCTTGGCACCGATTTCGAGACCTTCACAAGCTCAGGTCCCCATCTCGCAGCTAAAGGTGGTTGAAGTTCGATATGAGCAGGTGAGAGCTCTTGCTCGCGAGGTTCAAACTGCTTCAAGTAGTTGGCAAAAAGGAAGTCAGCATCTAAGTCTTTTTCGGCCAAGCGACCATAAAAAGGTAAGGGCAAGCAACTTTGGTCCCAGAGCAAAAAGTTAAGCCACAGGCCAGGAGGCAGCCTGAAGACGGGCCAAGAAGGGTATACTTCAACGCTGTCCTTGATAACTTGGTCACAATCTTGGGGAACTCCGTCAGGAACCTAGAGGAAAAGGGCTTGAGAGGTAATACCTTGTCTGGTTACATAGCTTGCCACGGGTTACTGGTAATCTCCAACACCTTTATCTTTCTTGCTTTCTTACTTCCTTGGTTTAAATATTAACTCGCTAAATTTTAGGCCACTATGGGAGCAATGAAGCAAATGCAAGAAGTTCATGCTTTTGAGAAGGAAAAGAAGGAGTTCAAGAGCGAGAAGAAAAAACTAAAGGACGAGCTCTCGTTTATGACTATAGAGGCTAAGGTAGTGAAGAAATCAGAGTAACTCCTTTTGATCTGACTGAAGAATGCTGAGGAAGTTAAAAAAGAAGCTGAGGATGCTTTGACTCGCGAGGGAAATACTCATACAGCTACGAGGATAGACTTCACCATCAAGCTCCTCAAGAGTGAAGAGGAATTGAATAAGGTAAAAAGCGATCTAGAGAAGGCTGTGCAACGAGTTGAGACTGTTGAGAAGGAATTGGAAGAGGCTAAGAAAGAGGTCGCCCTTGCCAAGGAGGAGGTCACTAAAGCTAGAGAGGAAGCAAAATCAGAAACCTCCAGTATGTTCCTTTACACTTTATAGGAAGTTCATCCCGAGTTTGACTTTTCTTCTTTGGTGAGGAAGCAACCGCAGAGGTGGAGAAGTAGAAGAAGCAGGCTGCCCGATCTTCAGCTATCTCAGAAGCAACTCCTTAGAATACAGAGCTCCTAAGTGCGACCTTCTAAGATAAGACAATTCAGGTCACAATACTTCCAGATGCAACTTCTCCTAATACAGCTTCTAGGGAATCAGCCTTCAAGGCCAAGGCTTCGAGTAGGCTGCTTGCCATGTTGAACCTTTTCTCTTCGAAATTTTTCTTGACATTGTGTTACACTCACCTCACTTTGCGAGGTCATTTGTAATGAATATTTTGACCTCATTTTAAGGTTATAATTGTTGGACTAATTCACCTTATTACAAGATTTATTTTAAATTTATTTGCTTTACTTCAATGTTGCCTTTTAAAATTATTTTACTCTCTTTTCTAAGTGTTTAAATTTCCTGAGAAACAAAGTGATCAATGTATAAATGTATAAATCAGTGATAAAATCTGGTGAGAGCTCAAGAGGTCGCTGATTTTAATGCGCTGTAGCTCGTAAATTATAGCTTAATTAAAAAATTTATGTCAAGCTATATTCAGTAGGTCGGAACCTCAGCTAATATAGCGTAATTTAATAAAATTTTGTCAAGCTATGTCTAGTAGGTCGGAACCTAAGCTAACACAGTATAACTTTAAAAATTTAATCAAGCTATATTTAGTAGGTCGGCCTCAACTAATATAGTATAATGTCAAGCTATGTCCAGTAGGTCGAAACCTCAGTTAATATAACATAATATCGAGCTATATCCAATAGGTCGGAACCTCAGCTAATATAACATAGTATTGAGGTTGGAACTTTAGCTAACATAGCAAAATGTAGAGGTCAGAACCTCAGCAAATATAGCATAATATCGAGCTATGTCCAATAGGTTGGAACTTTAACTAACATAACATGTCAAGGTCAGAACCTCAACTAATATAGCATAATGTCGAGCTATATCTAGTAGGTCGAAACCTCAGCTAACATAGCCTGACTTATAAAATTTTGCCAAAGAGAAACTTGATGGAGAGGTCGCTTTTCACTTTTATACTTAACATTTAATAAAGAAATCAGTAGAGAAATTATTCAGAGTAAAGCAGTATGAGAAACCTAGAACTTTTATTAATTTTCAAAGATTGAATTACAAGTTAGAGGTCGAAACATCACTGCTGCTATGCTGGCTGTGGTGGTTGTTGAGGTAATTGCTGTTGAGGTCGTGGGTTCGCTGGTCGCATCACATGGTTTCTTAAGCGACCTCTCTCAATTAGATCCTCAGTGACGTCTTTTAATGCCCAACATTCTGAAGTGTTGTGCCCGACCTCATTATGATAAATACAAAACTTGTTCTTGTTTCTAAGGTTAACGAGAGATCTTATAGGATTGGACTTTCCGAAGTCTTCCCTGTTTCTCTCCATAGCAAAAATCTTATCCTATGTGTCTGACAAGATGCTGTAGCTATCATGACGACATTGACGCTGAGGTCATTCATTTCTGCGCTCATTCCTGACCTTCTTAGCTACCTGATTGTTTAAGCCGTTATTTCGACCTTCATTTCCATTCCCACCATTATTTATTTTCTTTGGTTGGTTGAAACTACCCGCTTCACCCTTTTGGTTAGACTACTTAGGGCCAAAGGTCTCTTCCCATCTGATCTCCTTGGTAGCTCGCTCGTAAAACTCGCTTAGGTCATTCACCGGAGATTTGTAAATGCTCTTATATAGCTTCCCATCCTTGGGAAACCCAACTGAGATTGCAGTTAGGATACTTTTGTTTGAAGGGTTCTCTATATTGCTGATTTCGTATTTGAACCTGGAAATGTAAACTTTCAACGATTCGTTTTATCGTTGAAAGACCGTGGCGAGGTGACAAGATGACATGAGCTACCTTCTCAGAGCTTTATACTGGTTGGTGAACTTTCGTTGGCATTCCTCCCAACTATCTATGCTATAAGCTGGGAGACTCTTGAGTCAGGTCCATAGAACATCCCTTAGGGTGGCCGGGGAAGACACGACACTTGACTAACAGATTGATCGTTTGGAGATCCATGTGGACATCGAACGCATCCAGGTGATCATGAGGGTCACTTTCACCATTGTATGGAGGAATGTTGGGGATCTTGAATCTATGAGGGAGAGATTGTGTTTCAATCTCCCTAGTTAAGGGTGTCCTCTCCCTATATTGATCATGCTGGTTTGAGGTATCAGAACGTGCCTCAAGTTGTTGAACCCTCTGAAGGAGCTTTTTTATCTTTAGGTCCTAAGGCTTGTGTTTGCGACCTGAAGAGTTACGATCTGACACGTATCCTTGACTAGCCCTCTTTTTTAAGCTCGCAGGATGCAGACTTCCTCCTCTTCGCTAGCTCGATGGCCTTCAGCTCTTAAACGTGAGTTGGAGGAACAAACTGAGTCAACAGGTTGCGACTCCTTTTTTATGGGTCTTTCAAGAGCTTGCACTTCTTCTCGTTGCTGTTGGTAAATTTCTTTGGGAGCAGCAGCCTCAGGTTTGGGCGCGTGCTGTGATTGAGCTAGTGTTAGTGCCTTGACTGCATCTGCAAGTTGCCGCACTGTATTTTCCAACACCTTCTACCGGTAGTGCCACATCTGTAGCCCCTCAGTTGTAAGGATCATCGGTGTTGGTTAGTGAGGGACTAGTGGAGGCATACCCACAGTAGCACCATTTGTGGGGACATAAGACGCGCCTGCCATAGGCATAATTATATCCTTCATCAGTTGATTGTCACACTGTTGTTGATCCATCTACCTTTCTAGTTAATTAACTGTCATGTCAAAACTTCTGATGGTTCTTCCTCTTGCCATGACAGTTGAAAATTCAAAAGATTGCAGTCTGGGCCATTCCTCTAGTGCTAAAATGTCAACGTCTAAATTTAGTCGACTTAAGTTCCTGATCTAATATTGCAAATAAAGCAAAACAAAGCAGAGACAAAAGAAAGAAAAGAGGAAGAACAGTGAATGCAAGGAGATTTTTTACGTGGTTCAACCCAAAAAGATACGTACATCCACGACTGTTGCTCTAATTATTTTGGTATAGTTACAGTATTCTTATTGATTATTCTCATCTCTACAATGGGTTTTCAACCCCTAGTTACAATTTGAATACTATAAGAATATGAAAGAATTTTACATTAATTTTACTTTTAAAACTAGTGTCTATTATTTTAGGGATAGACTCCATCGAAATAGGAGTTTGATTTTACTTCCAATTCTGGTAGTTGACTCTTCTACAATTTAGTCTATTGTCTTTCTGAACAAATTTGTTCAATGAGCATTTTGAGCTATGAGTTGGACTTCGCTTTGGGCGACCTAGAGCTGAGCATAAAGCAGCCTTGACTATGGTTGACTAACGACTTAAAAACTACAACAGCGAACTGAAAGCTCATTTCTGCGAGATGAATGTTGATGAACTGGACTTTTGTCTATTGGGTCAATCCATTGGATAGTTCATTGGGCTTTTACCAGCCCACTTATGTAGCTCCAAATATACGTACAATAATATATGTACTATTAAGTTTTGATCTATAGGATTGATTCAAGTGCAAATTTTATTATGAAAAAGGTTGAGTATATTTAATTTTAAAGTGATTTTTTTTTTTTTAAATAATGCATAGGGCACAATTGTAATCGTAATTTTTCAGAACGATGGTCAAGTTTGAAAAATTATTTAGTTTAGTTATACTTCTCAGAAACTTATCAAATTTAATATTTAGATAATCTTATATTTCTTCTGTAAGTGGATTAAATTTTGTGAATTATAGTTGAGCATAGAAATTATTAAAAATCTTTGAGAGAACAATGGTCAGACTTCGATTTTGCTGGATATAAAGATTTTAAAAAGCTCATTCAATTTAGTTGTTAATGGCTATCATGCTTTTTGTGTTTTTCCATTTTTTTTTAATAATTTATTTTTTATTTTTTATTAGTTCCTTTTTAATATTATTATTAATTATTTTTATTTTTAATATAATTAATTTAATTTTTTAATTATTTTTTTTTATACATACACTTTTTACTCCTAATATTTTTCTTCCGCCAATAGATTAATATTTTTCTTTTCTACTCTTAATATTTTTGTACTTCTAATTAATGAATTTTTTTTTACAATTTTTTTAGTTTGGTACATATTCTCTCCTATATAATAAATATTATTTATTTCATTTTTGGTATGCTACATAATCTTCATAGAAAATTTATAATTTTACGAAACTTTTTTTTTTTTTTTTTGTTCATCTTAATCTGACATCTCTTCATTTTCACTTAGCATTTTATCACTTATCATGTTAGCATACTAAAATTATTATTATTTTTTAATTAATTTATTTTTAATAATTTAAATTTAATGTACATCAATCAATCCTAAAATCTCAATATTTAAGTTACTGTATTAAAATTGATCATATATTTTCATGATTTAATTCTTTTTTATAGTTATTTAGTTTTTATTTTATAATTTTACTTTATTTAGCATCAATAAAAATTAAAAGTTTGAAAAACTTCAAAACATAACTGATAATATATATCAATAAATTCTCATTGTATAAATTTATTATTGTTCATTATAATTAAATATGGACATACATATTTTTTTTAATAAACTTTATTGAAATTTTATTTTTTTAATGAATGCATATGTTTTGTGTCTTATTTAAATTAATAGATTTTTTTTTCATTTTTTTATTATCTTGTTCATATACCTCCTCTTAACAAATTTTCTGAGTCCGTCACTGTATGATGCCATGTGAAAAATGTATTTTCAACATTACATATGTTTGTTTAGTCCTTTAAATTGAAAAGTTATTGCAGTTACTTCTTTGACAATGATTTTGAAGACCTTTTTTTTTTTTTTTTTTTTTTTTTTTTTTTTTTTTTTTTTAAGAAAGATTTTGAAGGGATTTTCTATATGCTGTTTTGCATTAAAATGATTCTTTAATACAATTTCTTTACTATTCATATCTATCAAAGATGTTTGTGTAATCGTTATTTTAACACACTTAATATTAGCCCTTTTTTTGTTATTTGAGATGATAGTTTCTTATAAGATATGAAGAAAAATCCACACACGGAATAATAAGAAATAACATTAAAGAGACAGACCGTTCACACATGAAAAGCCCTTGAAACTTGGAATTATTCTTTTCTTTTTTCCTTTAGACTAATAAAACTATATTAATAAAGGCACTCACAAATAGTGAGCACGTGGGCACCTGGAAAAATACAAGAGCCATTGATATATTGCCAAAAATGATGAATCCAAAAATTTATATAAGGGAGGACATTTTTGTAAAATAATTATAATATAAATTTTTTTTTTACAATGTTTTATACGAAATAAAAATAATTAAAATATATAATTAGCAGGAGATATGTAGTTTTATCCCTTATGAGATTGTAATCAAAATTTTAAAATAACATTCTTGATATAAGTATAAAAACAAAAATATATAAATTGTGAGTTGATTATGTACTATCTCTCTTCTTCTTAGTGAGAAAAGTTCGAATTTCATATTACTAAAAAAATAAATTAATTAATTAAATAAAAATTTAATTTGGATATATGTCTTCTCTATTATGAGAGTTGTTATTTAAATTATAAATAAATATATGTAATCAAAGTATATAAATTTATTATTAAAGTTATTAATTAAGCTATATTTGTATCTTTTATCTAATAAATATATGTGATTTATAATAAAGTAAAATAAAATATAAATTAAAGATAAAATCAATTATAGTTCATATATGTTTATTTTTTTAATTTGTGAATTTTATCACATAAAATACTTTATTCCATAGAAAAATAATTCACATAATAATCATGAGTAAACCAAGATTTATTAAGATTAAACAACACTATATGTTTTTGTTATGCCAATTTTCTCGATATGGGCCAAGAAGGTCCAGAACAGGAACGGAGGCCCAAATAGGCCCAACCTTCAGATCGCAGCAGTGAGCTCGCTGGGCTCGCTAGCTTGCGTAACGCCAGAACAATCCGAACGTATTTCCAGTCCACTTCAGCATCTATTTAGCTCGCGTAGCTCGACAGACTAGGGAGCTCGCACTAAGTGATACCTTGTGCAGCAAGTCACCAGATCTACTTAATTCCCTGATTTTATGCCGATGCCACTTACATAGTTACCAAGGAATATTTAATGCGGCGGCTGTGTATTTAATGAAGAGAAGACTTATTCTGGTGTATTTAATGCTGCGTGCGCATGAAGGGAATAATGATTGTCTTCACAATAAATGCAGTATGGTTCATGTCAGAATTAGTTGAAATAACCATGATTTGTAACGTGTGTAATACTCTTTTATATCTTTCCCTCTCTATAAATAGGAGAGATTTTTACTGTACCAACAAGTGAACAACATTAGTATATCGTCACTCTGTCGGAATTAATTCAAAGTGATCCGTGGATGTAGGTGCACTGGTCAAACCACGTAAAAATCATTGTGTTTGCATTCATTCTTTCCTCTCCTTTCTTTATTAATTACTTCATTACTGCTATTCATCTACCGTAATCAACATTCCTTTGTTTTTAATACAACATACCAACCTTAAACTTCATTTACTACACATTTATTACAGTTATCACCATTTATTACCACGTTCGCAGTTTGGGCCTTTGAATCTTTGGGTTGACCGTTTTCGAACGTCGACATCTTTTGGCGCTAGATAGAGGGTCCAACAACGACTTGATAACTTTTTCTTCAATTGACTTCTCTTTGACTGTTTGTATTTCACTAATTTGTAATGGCTAGAGCGAGAATGACAAGAAGTGTTGGTATGGTGGATGAGCGACCTGAGGGCTAGGAAGACCAGCAAAACACCCTGCCCTCCAGGGAAGAGGTCGCTCAAGAGTGGTGACAATGTCAGCAAGCTTTGGAGGATATAGTGAGGTAGCTGATTAAGACAGTTAGGACGCTGGCGGAAGTTCAAACCCGTGCTGTGCAGAGACAGGTGGAGGTCGCGTCTCCCAGAAGAGCTCGTCAACAGCCTACCGAGGAAATCCCGACCCTAAAGGGAGTAGCTGGCAGGGATAGGTCGCTATCCGAAGAGTCCGTTCGCTCCTCGAACTTGAACCCAAAAAGGGACAGACGACGGGCCCAAGAAAGGGAGACCTCGCCTCGCCCAGCTGACATAAGGGTGAAGGTGAGCCACGAAGGTGACAGATATGTTGAAGATAGTCGTGGGTACGAACGAGCTCGCGAGCATCGTGGTGGGCGCGAATTCGAGTTGCGAAGAGGCTTTAGACAAGCGAAGAATTTTGATGAGATGTACAGGTCGCGGGATCGCCACTCGAGAGAACAGGAGAGCACCAGTAGGCGAAACCGAACCAGATGGTCCGAACCTCAAGATCACCGCTCGTGAGTAATGTTGAAGCACCCTCAGACGAGAGCATCTTGACTGCAATTTCAGCAAGACTGAGAAAAGACGGGAAGCTTTATAAAAACATTTACAAGTCACTGGTGAAGAGGTTGGGTAAGTTCTACGAGAGAGTCGCCAAAGAAATCAGATGGGAGAAGGCTTCCGGATCAAAGAAGCCTAGTAATCAATGGGGTGAAGCAAGCGGTTCCCACCAGGGGAAAAGAAATGGCCATAGTGGGGACAGACATGGCGATCAGAGGCAGTGTTGTGGCGAAGTGAGCCGGGCTCGAGCCAATAAGGGAACGACTTTAGCGTCGGGGCCGGTATAGGAATTACAGTGTTCTGTCGGACATATAAGACCTGATCTTCGCCATAGAGAGGAATAGGGAAAACTTTAGGAAGCCACCCCTTTAGGGGTCCCGAACAGACACCGAGACTCCAAGGAAGTTCTGTGCCTACCACAACAAAACTGGGCACAACACCCCAGATTGCTAGTAGTTAAAGGATGCCATAGAAGAGTTGATAAAGCGAGGTCGCTTGGGAGAGTATGTAGTGCGACCTGCAGGTAGGCGACCTCACCAGCAACGTCCTTAAACCCAAAATCAGTGGCCAGAGCAGCAGCAGCCTCAGCGAGCTCCAGAGCTTGAGCACGAGCCCGCTGTAAGGACTATTTTTACTATTCATGAAGGTCTTCACATTGCAGGTACTTCAAACAGGTCACATGTAAACCCCTAATCTCGAATTATAACCTCCTAGTTTTAAAAGAGAGATTAGAGAGTTAAAATCAGTCTCTACAGTAAATTGATTGAATTTCATAGCCTCCGAAACTTATTAATTTAAGAATACGACAGAAACCGTCGACTATAAAAAGTTAAGTAGTGTGTTAATGAAAATCCAAGTTAAGAAATCAAAGATTTTAGCCCATAATAATCTAATTGAAGTTTAATTAAAAAGAGAGAGTCAAGATCAATAAGACAAGCTTGACGATCGAAAGTAAATGTTAACGAAACGAGAATTAAATCAAATGATGAAAGATAAATTGGAAACAATTATGGATGGACTAATATGAGAATCAAGGGAAAGAGATGAGATTTAGATAAAATTAAAGAGAGTTGGGGCAAGATGCAATTAAGAGAAGTTGATGACTATATATACCACACTTAAGTTGAAATTTTTTTCAGCAAACTCAAGTCATCAGCTGAGAAACATAGAGAAGTTTCGAGAGAGAGAAAAAGACTGAAGCTACTGTCGTGGGAGGAAGAAAGAAGATAGTCAGATGTGAGCCAAAGAGAAGGCCAAGAAGAGAAGAAGAAAGGACCAAGAAAGGAGAAGCAAGCTGCAGCTAGTCGTGCACCAGAGGTGACAGCAGCAGCAGCGACAGAAGCAGACTCGCACAGCTAGCTAGAACCAGAGCAAAGCAGCTCACGTGAATGAAGCTGTTGGCCGTGTATTGCAGTAGCTGGGCAACAAGGGAAGAGGAGAGGGAGGAGGCACGAAGGAGAGGAAGCACCAGCAGCTGTTGGTCGTGAGGGACGCGAGCAGAACACGAGCAGAACCGCAAGCAAAACGCGACGGGGCTGGTCGGTCAGGAAAGAAAGGAGAGGAACGACCACCCAAGTTGCCTTCCAAGCTCTCAAACCTCCTTCTAAGACTCCTCTCAACTCTCTAAGCTAAGAACTAAGTAAGATTACAACTTGGTTTTCTTTAATTTTCTGCTGAAACAGAAATGCAGTGTGACAACTTGTTGTTGTTGTTGTTATTGAGTTGTGACCCATGATTTTCTCTTCAAACTTTAATGGAACCTTATGTAATTGAAATGAATATTTGAATGATGAGTTTTGAGTGTAAATGATGCATTAAAATGATGTATATGGGCTGTTATACATTAGAGCAAAGTTGAAACCGAAAATGGTGTTTTATAAACACCAAGTAATTGATAAAAGTCTTGAGTGAAATTTGAGCAATTAAATGACTAAGCTATCTTTATGTATGTATTAAGGGCTTGAAGAGTAGTAGAGAGCCTTGATTTTAGATGATTTTGAATTCAAGATTTGGCATGAAAAAGTATATAGAAAGATGAGAAGCTCAATACAGTTAGTTTGACAATATGTGATTCCCGAGTTCAAATTTTGAGTTTTAGAAAACTTGACCATATTTGGCTTATTTGGGGGTGTTCTACACCTCAAATGATGCCTAGGAACCATAGAAAACCAGAGGTTTTGGAACAGATCGAATCCGATAAAAATTGTGCAAGTTATGCGCAAAATAGTGACGTTAGAGTTCTGAGAAGTGAAACGGCTATCCTAACACAATCCTTATTGCATGAAATGAGTTTAGTTAGTCATTATTAGTTAAATGAAGCTTAGTTATGGAAAAAAAAGCTAGCGTCGCTAATCTGAAACGAAAAGTTTATAAAACGTGCACTAAAAAGTGCCCAAAAGTGTCTAAAACGGGCGTTTTCCTTAGATTTGACCTAGCAAACGATAATATTTTTCAACGAAATTTGACGTGTGACTAGAATGTGAGATAAGTGAACCGTAGAAAAAAGAACGAAGGAAAACGGAGCCCCGAATAGCGTGTTATCACCTATTTTGTTATGAGCTATAAGTTGAGAATTAAAAATGTAATTTTTCGTTTCGAGCCTCCAACAACTAAACGGACCACGTGGGGTGATCCCTAGGGGTCTAAAACTAAAACTTTTACACAAAAATCGAGGTTAGAGAGTCTCGATTGAGTAGAAACAAGTTAGGAGGTTATATAGAGAAAAATGACTATAGTTGAGAAATTCTAACTTATAGTTGAGAATTGAGTTTTGTTATTAGTAATGATGAGAAAATATTGTGTAGGTGACGAGCGCGTGAGCGACATCTATGAGCCTTGTCTAGACGCTTGACACGGAGTGACACGGCCTCGAAGTAAGTGGTTCGCCACTTAAGATCTTTCCCATTTCTATGTAAATTCATGATTGTTCGTAATGAATATTGTAACTGAGTAATAAATGGAAATGAAAACGACTTTCAATGTTAATGTTAAAGTTTAAGCTTATAGGTTCCTATGGAATCTATATTGTACTAGAAACTAATACTAAGTTGCCTTAGAAAGAGTAAAATGAGAAAGTTTTTAGAAGATGTAAAACTAGTGAGTTTGTGCTTTTGCACTTGAAGAATTGTATATAAAACCCATGTGTATACCTTATAAGTTAATGAGATTTAGCGTTACGTGACGACGTAGAGAATTCCGTTCGTAATCGTTCAGATTATAGAAAGGTATAGCGCTACGTTGCAATGCAGATAATTCCGCACGTAGTCGATCGGTTGATAGTTAGCGCTACGAAGCGATGCAATGAATTCCGCTCGTAATCGCCTAGAGTTTTAGCACTACACTTGCGATGCAGAAAATCTCGCATTGTAGTTGTTCAGTGGTAAGGTTTAGCGCCCTGCGTACGATGCAGTAAATTCCGTAACGTAGTGGTTGAGATACATTAGTAAGCTTCACATTGGCATTAGTTATAATCGCCCGTGATGGTTAGAACAAGTCAAGGATACACATGGAGATTTTGAAATAAATCGTAAAACTTGAATAAGTGATAAATTCCATGTTAGTGTATATGATATCATACATTCTTGTCGCACTAACTTGTTGTTCATTTTGTAGCTTATTTATTTTCATTGCGTGCCATCGCTGGACGAGACGACGACTTTTTGCTTTGTATATACATTTATAGGTGGGCGATTGAGCAAGACGTTTGTATATAGCTGTGCATATGTATTTAATCAATTACAATGATATTGAAAGTGTAAAATTATAAATTATTTATGCATTTTATATTTATGGTGTATATATGCATATTTTGAATTCGAGTTCATTGTTTATGCCTATGGAAATTGCGATGAATGTTGCATGATTGTGAATAAAGAAGTTGAGAGGTGTTCAGATATAGTTGAAGTGTACTTTCATCACAGGTGAAATTTTGGTTTATTAAAAATGCAGCCGTTATGCTGCCGAAAATTTTATAAATGTATTTGAAATAGAATCAAAGAAAAAGTTTATCACTCCCAACTAGTTACAGAAAAATCAAATCACTAAGTTTTAACGAGTAAACCGGAGAACAAAGTTAGGGTTCGCTTCCCGGTTGTCTTCGATCCGACGAGTCGGTTTCAATGAGTCCATTGAAGTGCCCGACATGATCCTCCAGACAAGAGCCTAGATAAGGTCTGGGAAGGGTCTTGTCATCACATCAGAGGTACGTGAGGGAAGCCAATCATACCTTACTGGCAGATTATGGTGGGGCAGAGGGACCTGCTAAGAAGGCGAAGGTGTCCTCGGATGACATTATATTCACAGAAGAAGATGCAAGGAGTGTGCACTGGCCCCACAATGATGCTATAGTCATCCGAGCTAAAATCAGCAACGCCGAGGTACGGCGGATTATGGTGGATATCGGCAGCTCGGTTAACGTAATGTACAAGGATTGCTTCGATCAGATGGGGCTGAGAGTCGAGCTTATGCCTTCCCCAGAACCCCTATATAGTTTTACCGGGGACATAGTAACACTAATAGGCCAAATCAGACTCCCACTCACTCTAGGGGAACCAGGTCGGCAAGCTACCGTGCTGACAAACTTCTTAATCATCAACTGTCTGTCAGCATACAACGTGGTATTGGGACGACCCTTCATGAACGACCTGGACATGATGACATCCATCAGGACGCTGACAATTAAATTCCCAACTCCCAATGGAATAGGATGTGTCCGAGGAGAACAGCATTTGGCCAAACGCTGTTATGAGGACACTGTGAAAATGGGAGTTCGGGGGAAGAAAGTAAATGTGATTTCAGGTGGCGAACCACAAGCTACAATCGAGACAGAGATGAGCCACGACCTCGACCCTCGCGAGGTAGATGCAGATCGGGCTACAGGAATCGTTGAAGAGCTAGAAGATGTGCAAGTCAGCAAGACAAACCTAGAAAGATGCTTGAAGGTGGGACGAGACTTATCCCTCGAGGTCAAGACCCAGCTCGTTAATTTCCTGAAGGCGAACCTTGATGTTTTCGCATGGAATCACAAAGACATAGTGGGGATAGATCCTGAAGTTATGTGCCACAGGTTGAACATAGATCCTCAGCATAAGCCAGTTCATCAGAAGAGGAGACCGATGACGCTAGAGCGGTACGCTGCCTTGAAGGAGGAGGTCAAGAAGTTGCTGACTAACAGATTCATTCGTGCAGCCCATTACCTTGTCTGGGTGGCCAACCCGGTCCTAGTAAAAAAGAAGAATGGAAAATGGAGGACATGTATTGACTTCACCGATCTGAACAAAGGTTATCCGAAGGACAATTTTCCATTGTCTAGGATTGATTAACTTGTGGACGCAACAGCCGAGCATCAGCTCTTAAGCTTCATGGACGCCTACTCGGGCTACAACCAAATTTCAACGAGCCCGGAGGACGCGGCGCACACTTCATTCATTATTAACCGAGGCCTGTACTGTTATAAGGTGATGCCCTTCGGACTGAAGAATGCAGGGACGACCTACCAACGTCTGGTCAATGCGATGTTCTAGGAGCAGATCAGGAAAACTATGGAGGTGTATGTAGATGATATGTTGGTGAAGTCCTAGCAAGCAACAGACTATGTCTGCAATCTGGACGAGACCTTTAAGATCCTGAGGAGCTACCAGATGAAGCTGAACCCATTGAAGTATGCCTTCGGTGTGGCTTTTGGTAAATTCCTTGGCTTTATGGTGAACAACAGGGGGATAAAAGCCAACCTAGAGAAGATCAGAGCACTTGTGGAGATAAGATCCCCAGCTCGAGTTAAAGATGTATAAAGCCTCAACGGACAAGTTACGACCCTAAGCTAGTTCATCTCAAAAGCTACAGATAAATGCATGCCTTTCTTCGAAGCAATAAAGAAGGCGAAGAATTTCGAGTGGACCGAGTAATGCAAGAAGGCATTTCAACGGTTGAAAGAGTATATGGGCCGAACTCCCCTCCTGTCAAAATCAAAGGAAGGAGAGAAGCTCTTCCTATACCTGGGGGTATCTGAGCACGCATTGAGTGCTGCCTTGGTAAGGGAAGAGGAGAGGATGCAACTGCCGGTGTACTACATTAGTTAAAGGCTAGTTGACGCAGAAACCAGGTATTCACAGATGGAAAAGTTAGCATACTACCTGGTAATCACGTCAAGAAAGCTACGTCCTTACTTCCAGGCCCACCAGATCGAGGTTCTCATATAGTACCCGCTCAAACAGGTCCTCCAGAAATCGGATACCTCAGGCCGGCTACTCAAATAGGCCAAAGAGCTCGCACAGTTCGATATTGAGTACAAGCCCAGAACGGCAGTCAAGGCCCAGACCCTTGCAAACTTTATTGCTGAATTCAGAGGACCTGTAGAGGAGCAAATTGAGACCATAGGTGGGCCGACGTGGGAGTTGTACGTGGATGAGTCCTCCAACGAACATAACTCAGAGGCTAGAGTGCTATTGATCAGCCCAGAAGGTCACAAAATCCTCAGCGCCTTGAAATTCGGATTCCAGACGATCAATAACGAGGCCGAGTATGAAGCATTGCTCGCTGGACTCTGCCTAACAAAGGAAGTGCAAGCTGAGCAGATAAAGATTTTCAGCGACTCCCAACTGGTTGTATGCCATGTTCAAGGAGAGTACCAGACTAGAAGGCGAAAGATGACAGAGTATCTCTATAAAGCCAAAGAGTTGTTGGGGGCTTTCTAAAGAGTTGAAGTGAATCAGATCCCGCGAGCTCAAAACTCTCATACAGATGCTTTAGCATGCCTAGCGACCACCAAGGACGCAGACCTCTTGGAATCCATACTAGTAGAGCTCCTGCCAACTCCAAGTTTAGAAAGAAAGGATGCGCTGATGATAATAACTATCCACCCTGACTCATGGATGAGCCAATTACTAAACTACTTATAGGAAGGAAAGCTCCCAAGCGACAAGTTAGAGGCACATTGCCTACGAGCTAGAGCAGCCCGCTACTATATTATGATGATATGCTGTACAAGAGAGATTTATCAGCCCTGCTTCTACAATGTATCAATGACCAAGACTACGAGACTGTGTTGAGAGACATATATGCTGGTCACTGTGGAAACCATGTAGGGGGACTATCTTTAGCCCAAAAAGCACTCAACAGGGGTTTTATTGGCCGACTATGAAGCAGGATGCTATCGATGTGGTCAAGAAGTGTGACAAGTGCCAGCGCCAAAGTCCCACGAGCTTCACTAGCTTACCTTTAGTAGATGGTTAGCCCGTGGCCCTTCGCGATCTGGGGAATAGACTTGATCGGGCCCCTGCCAATAGCTCGGGAAAGGTGCAAACATGTAGTGGTGGCTGTGGATTATTTCACCAAATGGGCTGAAGCCAAAGAGCTCATAGAAATCTCCACCTCAAAGACAGAGAAATTTGTGTGGAACAATATTATATGCAGATTTGGAGTTCCACAGTAGCTCGTGATAGATAACGGGACACAGTTCACCAGCGAGCAATTTATCAACTTCTTCAATGAGCTCGAGATAGTGAAGAGCTTTTTAGCTATGGATCACCCTCAAACCAACGGTCAGGTCGAAGTTGTGAACAAGATCATCAAGTAGACCTTGAAGACCAAGCTGGAAGTAAAGAAGGTGGCTTGGGTGGATGAATTACAGAAGGTACTCTAGGCCAATAGAACAACAGCTCGCAGCTCCATTGGCGAAATCCCATTCTCCATGGTATATGGGTCCGAAGCTATGATCCTTGCAGAGTTCGAAGTTACCAGCCAGCGAAGAGCATCATTTTAGCTTGAAGACAATGATCAGCTGCTCGCTGTAAGTTTGGACTTGATTGAAGAAGCAAGGGAGACAGCTCGCATGAGGGTAGCAGTTTATCAACAAAGAGTCGCCAGGTACTATAACAAGAAAGTCTGAGCTCGAAGCTACAAGGCAGATGACCTAGTCCTAAGGCTAATCCTCCCCGTAGCTCGTAAGTAAAGTGACAGAGCACTCGGGCCAAATTGGGAAGATCCTTACCTCATCAAGGAGAACCTGAAGAACGACGCTTATCACTTGGCCAACATGGATGGATCGGAACTCCCAAGGGTTTGGAATGCAGAATATCTAGTCCCTACTACACCTAAAACTGTCAACTCGCTCTATAACCTTTGTACATAATTCACTTTGATGATTATCAATAGAGTGATTTCATCTGTTTTGTTATTGTATGTACAATGATCAATGCAAAGAGCAAACTAGTTGAACAAACGAGGTGTAACTATTATAAAGAGCAACAATTATCAAGATTCACTTCTGTAAAGCAAGCTACCATTATTCATCACTTCCCGAAGATATTTCTACAATTATCTAAAAGTTATTCATGCTCAAAGAACATGTGCAAATAGCCGCAGAACTATTATTATCATATTATTATATGGCAATCGCATCCTCCGACCATGCATGATTAAAAGGACACTTCTGCGATCAGTTTCCCATTTTCTAAATGCTGATTATTCTATGGGAACTCGCGAGCTGAAATTCGCCATGTGCTACAATTATATTACGAGATCTTCAAGCTGCATCTTGTTCTGATAAACAAATAATTATTACCAATGCTTTTACAGCGCTCTCACGATCTGCGAGCCATCTTCTCTTATATTCTGCAGAACTATTATCAGTAACCTGCGATCTTTGCACTCCGAGGGTACTATCTATGGAAAGGGTTGTCATTGAAGCGCTCTGAAAGGTACTGCCCAAGGAAGTGCCTATTATAGGCTCCCCTGAAGGTGATCCTGTGGAAGAGGAGGCTATCTAGATATAACTTGTGGAAGGAGCTACCATCTGTGTGCTCTGGAAGGGACTATCTGGGAACTCTTATTACTGCGTTCTGGAAGGCAATTATCTGTGGAAAGAGTTGCAATGAGGGTCTCGTCTGTGGAAGGGGTCGCTGTCAGCACCCTGGAGGGCGTTACTTGGGACCCGCCATCGATGTAAAGGGTCTCACTCTCGAAAAGAGTTACGATTTTCGTGCCCTGGAGGGTTCAACTAGGGACCTCCAATCACTTGAGAACCTCACAAAAGATGCAGCCTGTGAGTTGCTATCTAAGAGTTTGCCAAAGCCACGACCTGTAAAATGGTCTCGCGACCTTGTGAGAGGGGCTGGCCGTGCTGATGGCTGCTCTCAAATCACACTTATGGCCTCGCGACCTCGTGAGAGGGGTTGCCCGTGCTGAGGGCTGCTCTCAAATCACATTCACGGCCTCGCGACCTTGTGAGAGGGGTTACCTGTGTTGGGGTTTGCCCTCAAATCAAATTGATATCTCAAAATGCCTCAATGGGCTGACATCGTCAAAGTTTGGGAAAATGCTACCTTAAGCCCGCTGAACCCTGATGCAAAATATGCCGAGAATGAGCACCCCGCAAATTGTAAGTACTTACCCAATTATTTAAAAATATTTAACTGAATTGCTTACAGGGCCAACTATTTATGAGCTAACACATTATGATTATAACATGTTTATTAGCAAATCCTAACGATAGTTCATTATAGAAAGATAAACATGGTTCAATTGTATTTGCTATATATATATATATGCTACTCTTTGTTAAAAAATTTAAACTACATGGAATGTTTATATAGCAACCTCGAGTTAAAAGCTCGTTGTCCAATACAAAAGTTAATGAAAAATTTAAAGTCCTCGCAAAAGGATGGAAGGGTTAATGATTACAAAGTGAATAAGAAAAAGCTAAAAATTTATTTAAGTGTTGGTAGGTGCATTTGAGGGAGGCTGGCCCGTTGAGGACTCTGCTGGAGTCTCTGCTACAAGAGGATCGCAAGAAGTTGAAGGTCCTTCAGGGACTTGAGCTGGGTCTGATGAAAGGTCAGGAGTTGCTGACTGACTGGTTGGAGAGGCTGGAGATGTATCGCCCTATTGTGTACGTTGAGTGCTGACCGCATGCTCCATAAACCTCTGAATCGTTATGACTGCAAGCGGCCCAAAGAATGAGTAATCTATGTTTGGATGGCGTCGCCAAATTGTGTACAAGAAAGCATTCTCGGTCTCTACGGTAGCTTCATCCCGTGCTCGAGCAACTTAAGCTTCAACGCGTTCCTCTACTTGGGTGATCTCCTCCCGTACCGCATCGAGTTCGTCCTTTACTGTGGCCAACTCTTGTTTCTGTTGGCTAACTTTATCCTCAGCGACTTCAGCTTTATTCTCCGCAACCTCTGTTCGCCTCTCTGCGGTCTCAGCCTTCTTCTCAATAACTCTGGCTCGCGTTTCAGCTGCGCTTAGCTCGCTCTTAACCTTCATCAGCTCTCCATGAATCTTGCTGACTTCACAAGTCGCTGCTTTTTTACGGGCTACCTCCTGGGACAATGCCTCGTCAGCATCTGTAAACTTGCCATTTAGCTTTCGATGCTCTTCCTGGAGGAGGTTCACTTCATCTTGTAGCCTTTTCCTCTCATCTTCGAGCTGCTCCTCAGTCACCCTGAAAGCTTCCTGTTTGCCTAGCTGAACCTCAACCTCCTTCATCAGCTTCATCAGGGTCATACTAGTCTGAAATATCGAAAATGTTAGAGCTAAAACTAGTGGAAACCAGTAAAGATGAAGAGACTTGAAGCTCACTAGTGTCGCATGGCGAACGCCATAACCAATCAACTTCTGGCCTATGAGGTCCGACCTAGGAAGCTTGGGAGAACGATTCCTCAAGGCATCCGGTGCACAGCTCAGAAAACTGTTGAAGTACTCCATCTCCGCTACCATATCAGCTTGTAGCTCCGGATCCTCAGTCGGCTCCTTCTCTAGTCATTCAGATCACTCCGAAGTCTGGGAGCTTAGACCTTTCCCAATAATGATGGCCCCGGGCTTCCTAACCTCAATGACTTTCTGGCGCTTGGGGGCTAAGGGCTCAACTATTTTTTTTCTCTTCGTCCTAATTAAGGGGTCGAGCTCTGGTGAAGTCGAGCTCTCCTCAATAGAAATTCTGACTCTCTTAGGCACGGATGGACTGGCCTTTTTTTGCCCCTTGGACTTGGGGGCTTGCGTTTCAGTTGCTGCCGCCGTCTCGACCTGAGAAGCAACTGTATCAGTAGGCTGGGGGGGCACCTGATGAGAAGGATCTGGTGAAGTATCCTCTATCACCATGACCTTCGGTTCCCTGGGCCTTGACATTGCGTTGATAGGAGGAATATCTAGTGCAAACCTATGCATGTCGTTCGAAGAAGTACTTGTGGACAAGCTTGAGAAGTCCTCTGAAGAAGACTCAGACTCAAAACCAGAAGCAACTGTGAAGACTGAAGGGACCTCGCTCTTCTTTCCATGAACCCCTAGATCGTGGTTTATGTCCAGATGAGGTCCACTGACTGGTGGAGCGAGATCTCGGACTATCAAGTCAGAGCTTGAGGGAAATAGGTCGTCGCTATCAACCTTAGCCGCTGCAAAGGCCTCTAGAGTCGCGATCTCCTCCTCGGTAAGGTCGATCCTACTGGCCGAAACTTTTACAAAACAAAAACAAGCCCATAAAAAAAAATTATTATTATTATTCTGCGAGCTAGGATCCATCACTACCTGGGTTCAAGACAAAAGAATAATTCCTCAGGTTACAAAGGGAAAGGCAGGTAACAAAAATCCAGTGGGATTTGTATTGCCTCACATGGGATTTAATACAATTTTTGGGCAGGTATTGTTTATAGCGATGGTTACGGGCTGAAATGTAGTATAGCCCGTCCCTCTGCTCGACCTGACGACTGTGGGTCCCTTTAAAGCTATAAAGGCTGCGGATGATACGAGGAGTAGGGGGTTCGAGCCCATTCTTGATGAAAGTAGCAGCCAAGGCAGTTAGCTAGACATAAGAGTTCGGAGTGAGTTGGAATGGAGCCAGCTTCAGGTCGTTTAATAGGTCTCTAAGATAGTTGTGGACAGGGAACCTAAATCCGAGCTCTATATGCTCACAGCTTATTGTAATAAAGCCCGGGGGCGGATAGGCCGCATGATCACGCTCTTGTATGCACATTAGCTCGGCACCCTAAAGGGAAGTTAAACTCCCGGACCAAAGCCTACAGAGCCTGGAGATTCATGTTCGAAGCAGTATAGTACAAGGGCACTCCAGCTGCTCTCTCTTCAGCCATAGCTCAAGAGGTCAAATGTCCAGCTTGCTCCACTGGCTCATCCGCGACCTCATTACTTCGGGAGGTCGCGTCCTGTGTTGCTCTAACCTGCTACTCTACCTACTCCTCAGAAGCAGAAACTTCATTACCAACCTGACGACCACTGCGTGAGCGACCTGACATCTATAGAATAAAAGGAATGACATCAGAACGCTGAAGGCATGCTGAACCTAGCAAACTACAACAAGGAATTCCTAAAGCTGCTATCTTATATGTCAGGTCGCACATTGTGCCATCAGAAGTGGTAGAGGCCCAGAATGTAGGCTCATCGGGTAAAATTTCATAATATACAAATTTCTAACTCTATGTCTGCAGGAAATCTATCGAACAGTTCAAAAGCTAGGCATTCGAAATCAAAAATACCTAGACCATATCAGCAAATGACAAGGGGTTCAAACAAATAAAAAAATCACAGGCAACACACATAATGTACAACCACAAACGCTAGAGCTCACTAACAGTAAGACTACCTCAACAAGCAAGCGAACATAAGGTTCCAGGCAACAAGCAGAACAATGTCCAATTGTAAGGCAGACATATGAAGTTCAAAATCAGGCCAAGAGAACAAAAATGCATGCCAAGAATAAAAAAACAACCACCAAAATGCGAAGAGCAAGGTCAAAGGACTTACTGTATAGGCTCAAGATGAGGTCTGGACTCTGAGATGATGAGTTCGGAGGAAGCTGTCAAGAAAATACAGAAGAAGTAGAGAAGAAAATGGTGAAAAAAAAGTGTGACTACGTTTCGTCTTCAAGAAGCAAAAGTGAAAGATGAAAATGACACCTGACTTATATAGGCTCGGGTACCAACTCCCTGGCCGTTCGATCTAGCAAAAGGAGTAACCGCCACAGATCTGACAGTTCAACGCAGACTTCGGTCCTTTGCCATCGTGCAGTGTCAGTTACAAGACATGCACATTAAATGCGTACGGCTCGAGACGTGCTTAAGGTTCGAATGCCTGCATGATTGCCACGTGTCAACGGTTACGGGTCAGGAAACGAAACGACACCTCGTGAGCTTGCAAACAGGCACTAGATGTATCTTTTAGTCAGCTCCCAGTCCGCAGGTCGCACTGAGAGTTGGGAGGCTTATGTTATGCCCGTTTTCTCGATATGGGCCAAGAAGGTCCAGAACAGGAACGGAGGCCCAAATAGGCCCAGAAGGCCTAACCTTCAGATCGCTGCAGCGAGCTCGCGTAACGCCAGGACAATTCGAATGCATTTCCAATCCATTTAAGCATCTATTTAGCTCACGTAGCTCGACAGACTAGGGAGCTCGCACCAAGTGATACCTTGTACAGCATGTCACCAGATTTACCTAATTCCTTGATTTTATGCCGATGCCACTTACACAGTTATCAAGGAATATTTAATTCGGCGGCTGTACATTTGATGAGAAGACTTCTCTTGGTGCATTTAATGCTGCGTACGCATGAAGGGAATAATGATTGTCTTCACAATAAATGCAGTATGGTTCATGTCAGAATTAGTTGAAGTAATCATGATTTGTAACGTGTGTAACACTCTTTTATATTTTTCTCTCTCTATAAATAGAGGAGATTTTTACTGTACCAATAAGTGAACAACACTAGTATACCGTCACTCTGCCGGAATTAATTCAGAGTGATCCGTGGACGTAGGCGCACTCGCCGAATCACATAAAAATCCTTTTGTTTGCATTCATTCTTCCTTCTCATTTCTTTATTAATTACTTCATTACTGCTATTCATCTACCATAACCAACATTCCTTTGTTTTTAATACAACATACCAACCTTAAACTTCATTTACTATACATTTATTACAGTTATCACCATTTATTATTACGTTCGCAGTCTGGGCCTTTGAATTTCTGGGTCGACCATTTTCGGATATCGATAGTTTTATATTTTAGTTCGTGTAAACATGTTATAATTTATTTTAAGAAAAGTAATTTGAAATCAGTTTGTAAGAATGAGAAACAAATAAGAAAAAAATAACATGTTTTAATAGTGGAAGAGATTGATCTATAAATAAACCATGGTTTGTAATTTAAAAGAAAACATAATTTATGCCATCAACACATTTCTATGTTTGTAAAAGTATGTAGCATTTTATTCTTGCTTTTGAGGTTGATATTAAAAAATAACCATTTTTTGAGATTTTTTATTTTTATCAAATGTATTTTTGTCAAAAAACAGTTGTTCTTTCAAGATTCAAAAAAAAATATATTAGTGTTCAATTTGGATCTAGAAAATAGGTCATTTATATATTAAAAAAAAAAACCCTTATTTATATTATATATTTCATGACTGAAAAAAGGAGACTAAAATAACATTAACGAGACATAGGGGGATTGAACCCTGTTTGCTCTGTAAAATGAGACTTGGTCTAACCATTTGTGTTTGTGATTGCAAATGGCCTTTATTTATATAATAATATTTGATGACTAAAAAAGGAGAAAAACCATCATTTGATGGGGCAAGGGGGATCAAACCGTGATTAGGTCTACAAAGGAAGGCAATCTAGAGCCATTAGTGCTATTTTGCATCAAGCAAGCGAAGTAGCATTTTATTTATATATTTAATACATAATGACTAATACCACAAACTTAATTAATTTTTAAAAAATTTTAGTGGGGCACGTGTTCCTTCTGACCCTAAGCTAGGTATGCTTCTAATTGCTAATGAAGAGCCCCACCTGAGGACAAGGCTAGGGAAGATCGTTTATGTGCAAAACGATTCCCACTTTTGTGAATGACCTGATATTTACAAACCTCAACCTTAATGTCATCAACAATAAAGCTAGCTTCCCCTCTATATGAATTACAAGAGTTAATCAAGGAAGCAACGTTAATAGCATCCACCTCTATCTTTGAAACTTTGACATTTGAATCATGAGCAAGAATAAAGCCCTCGGGAAGGGCAAACAATTCCCCCATCTTTGGAGTAATGTAACCTGTTAAACATTTCGAAATTGTAGCTATGATCAGACCTTAGGAGTCTCTTATAGATGTCTCAATCCTTGCACTAGCATGATTAGACCTCATAAAAATGTCAGTATCAAGTTTTAGACACCCCAAACTAGGTGGCTTCCAAGGCAAAGAGGATTAATAAGAAGCCCACTATTTCACTTGCATAGAGGAAGCATGTGCCTTATGAAATTCATCCATAAAAGCTAAAGCCTCAGTAGCCACCTCATCAAGATCCTTGACTTTGCTTGAATGGAACCTCGCATTTCGATTATTCCTTATATTCCATATCATCATTCAACATTTATCTAGAAATTCTCTTCTCTCCCAACACAAAAAACCAACATAAACATCCAACATAGACCAATTACGACTCACAGTGAGTTGGTTCCCCCATTCCATAAAATTCTAAACATTTTAAACAAAAGTACATTATAAGAGTGCATGTTCTAAATCCTCATTACAAGATGAATATCAGCACCCTACAAACATCTATCTTTGCACAAGGTTGGTTTTGACTAGTAGGGCCTTATTTCAAGCCCTCCACACAAACTGTTTAACTTTGGGAGGGATATTTAGATTCCACAAATTTGCCACCAACCCTTAAATGTTGCTTTCGAAGAGGACCTAGCCTTCACATTGTCAACTACAACCACACTATAACTACTCCTCACTATATAGTGGCATTTTTATCAAAATGTCACATCCTCTATCATTAACTTTTCTGTTGCTTAGTGGTATAGAAAGGATGATATCACTGTCCACTGGTAGGAAGGAATAGAGGACATTGCAAGTATCACATTTCCATGACACAAGATCAATAAAATTAACAACCATATGGTAGAACCCATTATTAGAGGAAATAGGATTGAAAGTTATTGGTCTAAGTTATTAGAGTTAGTTAATATTTATTTATTGTAAGGGTAGTACTTTTTCTTCTTGTAAGGATAGTTTAAACATTTCTTCTTGTTATTATTTTACTCTTTTAACACAACACATTATTCATTTTCTTCTTCAATATGAAACCCTAGCTTTTTTCTCTTGAATTTCATTGATTTTTTTTTATTTTTTATTTTTTTATTCACATGGCATTAAAGCTTTAGGTTAGGCCCAAACTTTGTTGAATGGATGTAAGTGCTGTCAAGTAGGCACACTGCTCGTGAAGGTGAGTGTTAGATAGTCTTATATTGATTAGGGAAATGAATTCATATTGGTTTATAAAATAAGGGTAAACCTCCACTTATAAACTAGCTTTTATGGAGTTAGGCCCAAGACCATTTTATGACATAGTATTAGAGTTGCCATTGCTTGCTATTACTGTTTTGTGCTTCTTGCTGTCATTGTTTGCTATCCCAGTGCTATTATTTGTTGTTGTCTCACTTCTGTCTTCCTACTATCTTGTACTCTTTGCTATCTCACTACTTTGGATTGCTCTATTTAGCACAACCGCTGTCATTTAGCCTATTGTCACATCATAACATTGTTGTCTCTACTATTTTGTTACTGCTGACTTGTCTTTGTTCTCTCAAAAGCTACTGTTGTCTCTTCTTGATTTTCCTCCAACTGCCACTATTCTGTTGCACCATCATGCCACTCTTTTGTCTCTGGTATACCCTCCCCTTATTGTTCTTGTGCACCTATGCTAAATTGCACCACCATTTGCTGTTGACTCTGTTTGCTACTAGTGCATCAATCCATGCCTTTTTAGCTTTTTGCTGCCATCTTTGCCTATTGAATCCATGCTATTTTGTTTGTTATTTTACTGCCACCATCCACCTCTAGTTTGTTTCATCTTAAGTATTATTATTATTTGCAACTTGGAATTTCGTTAGATTGTTGCAATTTGTGGATGCAATGGTTGGAAACAGGGATAATTCACTTCAATCTATTAGTGTAAAGTTAGATGGAAAAAATTATTCTTATTGGAGTTATATCATGAAAAACTTTTTAAAAGGAAAAAAATGTGGATCTATATTTTTGGGACATCAATTAAACCCACAAACGATAAGATAGTAGATTATGCACAACTTGTAAAAAATTAGGAAATTGATAATTTAAAAATTATCACTTGGATAAATAATTCTATTGAGCATTCTATAGGTACACAATTGGCCAAATATGACACAGCTAAAAAGGTCTGGGATCACCTGTGAAGATTGTATACGTAGTCAAATTTTGCAAAGAAATATCCATTAGAATTTGATATTTGAGCTCTTGAACAAAAGAAAATGAGCATTCAAGAATTTTATTTTGCAATGAAAAATCTTTGGGATCAGTTAGCTCTTACGGAATCAGCAGAACTATGATCTTGTGCACCTTATGTTGCCACTAGAGAGGAGCAACATCTGGTTTAGTTCTTGATAGCAATTTATATGATTTTAAGAGACTTTATGGTTTAATTTTGCATCGTAGTCATTTTCCCTCTGTTGAGAGTGAGCTCATGGCTAATAAAATATGCCTCAAGTCTTATGCAGGAAAAGGAATTCTCTGGTTACAAAATCAGTCAGTTTTGGCACTTCTCTACAAATCACATGCTCCCTATGAAAACAAACCATACTTAAGGGTCGAAAATCATGAGTGCAGTTTTTGCAAGTATAAGGGTCATTGGAAGTCTCAATGCTCTAAGTTGTTGAATAGTGCACGATAACCATATCGACAAAAGCATCAATTTGGGCCTCCACAATTTTTCAATCAATCATAGTCACAACCATATCGACCCTCACATTTTAATATTGCAGCACCCATACCATTATCACCACTACTAAACTCATTTGGATTTAGATCCTCATCCTTAAGTCCAACACTTTCATTTCTTTCTAAGCAACTTCAAAAGCCCATTGCTGCACAATCACATGTTATGTCTGCTACTTCTCTAATAGGTCAATTCCCTCTTAATTCTTCAGATATGTCTTCCTCTACATGAGTTTTAGATTTAGAAGCTTCACACCATATGTCTCCTAATTCCAAAACCTTTGTTTCTTTAATTTATGTAACATTTACTTCTGTTATAAATGCTGATGGCACTTCTATGCCATTAGCAGGAGTTGGTTCTATTGTTACATATTGTATATCTTTATCTAATATTTATCACATTCCTAAACTTATAATGAACCTTGTTTCTGTTAGTCAGTTATGTGAATCTGATTACTCTCTGTCCTTTTTTTTTTACTTTTTGTTTTATGCAGGATTTACAATGTCAGAAGCTGATTGGAATAGGCCATAGGAGCGAGGGATTATATGTTTTGAATGAGCTGAGATTAATAGTATTTGCAGCTCCCAATGTTGACTTGTCTTCTTTTCATTTGTGTCTTTCATCTTCTAACTTTTATTTATGGCATTCTCGTCTTAGTCATGTTTCAGCGTCCTGTTGAAGGTTTTTAGCTTTTACGGGAACCTTAGGAAATTTACAAACTCATGATATTTCAAATTGTAGTGGTTGTAAACTTGCAAAATTTTTGTCTTTCCCATTTAATCGAAGTACTTCTTATTCTCTTGCACATTTTGATTTAATTCACTTTGATGCATGGGGACCTTCTCTAATTACCACAAAATGAGGGTCTTGATATTATGTTTCCTTTATTGTTGATCACACTCATTTTTGTTGGGTTTATCTCATGAAACATCATTCTGATTTCTTTATCATTTACAATAACTTTTGAACTTTTGTAAAAACTCAATACTCTACTGTTATTAAGTGCTTTAGACGTGATTTAGGTGGTGAATATATCTCCTATACGTTTTGTGAATTACTTGCTTTGGATGAAATTGTTCACCAAACTTCTTGTACATGCACACATGAGCAAAATAGTGTAGCCGAAAGAAAACACAAATACATTGTTGAAACTGCTTGTTCTCTTTAATTATCTTGTTTTGTTCTTATTGAGTTTTGGAGAGAAGTAGTTCTTACTACAGTCAATGTCATCAATAAGATTCAATCATCTCAGACTTTAGGTTTGTCACCTTTTAAGAAATTATATGGACATACTCCTGATTACTCTCTTTTTAGAGTCTTTGGTTGTACTTGTTTTATCCTTCGCCTCATGTAGAATGAATAAAATTATTGTCACGTTCGGTCATTTATGTGTTTTTTGGTTATAGTGAGGGATAAAAGGGATATCGTTGTTTTGATCTTGTTTCCAAAAAAATATATGTATCTCGTCATGTTGTGTTTTATATACCTTTCTTTTCTATTCGTGCTACTACTTATAATGTTACCAAATCTAATCTTATTCATATTGATTTTTTCTTTATCATATTGATAGTTTCTTTCTGCAAGTTCCTTCCAGTACAGATTCAAACTCATCTACTATTCCTATAGCCCGTCTTCCACTTCATTATTCTCGCAGGGTTTGCATGGTTAATTCTAAAAATATTGATACCTTATTGTCTAACACTTATGATAATTACCCTCCTCCTGTAGTTACCTAAACACCTCCTGAGACTGTGGATTCTTCTTCTCGTTATCCTCAATGTATTTATAGCTCTACTCACCCTACCAGTTTTTGTTTACTCTTGTTATTCCAATTCCTTCTGTACCTTTTTAGCATTTATTCACAATCTTTGTGAGCCTTATCCTATAAAGAGATAGTTCTTGACCCACTTTGGAGCAAGCTATGGATGGGGAACTTTCTGCTTTGCAAAAAATAGATACTTGGGATTAGGTATATTTACTTACTGGTAAGAGTACAATTGGTTCTCACTGAGTCCATAAGATCAAGATAAAGTCTGAAGAGTTTGTTGAACGTTACAAAGCTCGATTGGTTGCAAAAGGATTCTCTTAATAGTATGGTATGAACTATAAGGAGACTTTTGCTCTGGTTGCAAAGATGACTACTGTTGATACTCTTATTGCTATTGCATTTGTCCGTCAATGGCATGTATATTAGATGGATGTTAAAAGTGTCTTCTTAAATGGTGATTTGCATAAAGAAGTTTATATGACTCTACCACTTGGTTTTCACATAAACCTTAAGAAGTTTGCAAGCTTAAGAAAGCTTTATATGGTCTCAAACAAGTTACTTGGGCTTGGTTTAAGAAATTCTCTACTATGATCACTTCTCTTGGGTTTTCCTCTAGTAATCATGACTCGACTCTCTTTTTCAAATGCACAAATACAGGTCATATTTTGATTTTTCTGTATGTCTATGTTATGATTATTACTAGCGATGGTATTGATGGGATTATAATACTAAAGTCAGAATTAGCCATCAGTTTAAAATGAAATATTTAGCTTCTCTAAAAGGATATATTATTTCTTAATCCAAGTGCATTAATGATATCCTTAAGTGAACACATCTCACCGATACTCGAATTGTTGATACTCCTTTTGTGCTCAATGTTCGGTACTCTTCTTCTGATGATACTCCCTTATCAGATCCTACATTTTATTGTACCATTGTTGGTAGTTTGGTCTACCACACTATCATTTGCCTAGATATACATATGGTATCCATATTGTTAGTTAATTTGTTTCCTCTCTTACTATTGTTCATTGTGCAGCTATTCTTCGCATTTTGCGGTATCTTTAGAATACTGTTTTTCAAAGTCTTTTACTTCTATTCACCTCATTCTTGGAGCTGTGTGCCTACACTGATGCTGATTAGGGTCATGATTCTATATATCAAAAATCTGTTATTGTTTTTTTTTTTTTTATCTTTTTGGGTGATTATATTATCTTTAGGAAGAGCAAGAAATAAACAGTTGTTTCCAAATCCTCTACTGAAGCAGAATATCGTGCTAAGGCATCTACTACCATAGGGATTGTTCGGTTACATTGGTTAGAGATTGTTCGGTTACACTGGTTATTTGCTGATATGGGTTTTTCTATCTCTCATCTCACCCCTCTATATTGTGACAATTAGAGTTCTATTTAGATTGCTCATAACTTAGTTTTTCACAAACATGCCAAACATATTGAGGTTGATTATCATTTAACTCGCCACCACCTTAAGCATGGCACTATTGTATTATCTTTTATTCCTTCTTCCTTGTAGATAGTAAATTTCTTTTCTAAGTCGCATACTATTTTATGTTTTCGTTGTCTCGTTAGCAAACTCTCGATGCTTTCAGTTGCATCATGATTTGATGGGGGATATTAGAGTTAGTTAATATTTATTTATTGTAAGGGTAGTTTAGATTTTTCTTATTGTAAGGGCAATTTAGACTTTTTCTTCTTATTACTAGATATATGTTTGTATTATGCTCTTTTAACACAACACATTATTCATTTTCTTCTTCAATATGAAACCCAAGCTTTTCTCTCTTGAATTTTTTTTTTTATTTTCTTTCATTGTTCACATAAGTAACCATGGATCATTATACACATCAATATTCTTGCCATCTCCTACTTGTTTTCTAAGGCCTTTCATCAACAACTCCCTTCCCTATACTATACTATACTATATGAGAGAGCAGCCTGCCCTACATTTTGATTGCAAAAAAGTTTGTTGTGGAGAAATACTTTTCTCTAAGGATCTTTATAGCTAAGCACTTTAGTTCAGTAACCAATTTTCAAGCCTGTATAGCTAACAAGGCCTAGTTAAAAAGTCTCAAGTCTTTAAAGCCTAAACCTTGAGCGGCCTTAGTGACATACAATTTTTCCCAGCCTATCCAGCTTATTTTTTGTTTGTCATCCTTAGCACCCCACTAAAACCTATCAAAGCCTCTAATTCCTAACAAAGGCTTGTTGGTAATTGAAAGACACTCATCATGAACATGAGGATAGCTTAGGTAACGACCTTGATAAGGATTTCTTTACCACCTTAAGAGAACATAGAGCTTTTCCACCTCTAAACTTACTGCATAATCGCTCATGGATTGAGTTGAAGCTTGATACATGTTTTTGCTACCATACTACATAAAAACCCTATGCAAGTACACATGGTACAGTGGCAAATCAAGGTTGAATCCACAGAGATGGCTCAAACTAGAACCAAGTATTGGAAATTTATATACGTAACTTTATCCAAACAATGATTTATTAAATTGTTTGAAAAAGTATAAATTGCAAAAATCGATCAAGAAGAAAACTTAATTAAATTTCAGCAAACACATGATTCAAAGTCCAAGGAACTTTAATTCACTTAACATATCACTATTCTTATGTCACTTTCCATAAAAAATTATATGATTTCATGATGTCTTTGATCGGATATAATATTGTATCCATGAGTCTCTTTTGATGGTCTCATAAGTATGTCCGCATTAAACACCCAACTATATTTCTATGCTGGAGGGTTAATATAGACTCATTACAATAAAATATCCACACATGACCACACTTGAAAACTAGATATTTTTCTATTCTAATTAACAAATGCCATTTTACTAAGTTCTAAGCATTAATATCTTTTTCAAACATACTAATACCACAACATCAATTAATTGATTAGGCCTAAAATCAATCAAAAGTATTAAGTACTAGTAAAACAACCAATCCATGAAATCATCCATTAATGTATCAAAAATCATCCATAAGAATATATCCATATAAAGCTATATTGAAATCTATAGAAATAGATTTAGTTCTTCATGGATCTAAACATAAACAAGCCAAAACATGCAATATAATCAAACAACATCTAAAACAAATCAAAAGTAGAAGAGAACATCACGAAATGACTACTGCCTTGCTCCAAAATCACTCCAAATCCTCTCCTTGTTGCTCTTGAATGGCTAAAACAATGTTGTAATATGCGCTTCCAACACTTCCTTGGCTCAAATCTATGAAAACTTAGTCAATTTTGAGAGAAAATTGACTTAAAAATGAACTAGGGCTTATTGTCTATTGTTTGCAACCAACAAAATGGTGTTTAAATAGGTCACTTCTTGTAGGGTTAAGAGTCTTCTTCATGCACATCTCATGCTAAAAATCGTGACTCATGATCTCTACTTGTGTTTTGTGATTGCATCTTGCGAAAATCCTTGAAAAACGATGACAACTTATGTTTAGTGAGAATCTTTTAACCAATTATTGCTACTTGAACATGACTCATGCTTTGTGATCACCTTTCATGAAAAACTCCAAATTTTCTTTAAAACTTGCTTTCAACCACAACTTCCTTCCATCTTCTCATGAATGAACCTTATATACAAAAACACTAGAAAACACATTAAAAATCACAGAATTTACTCAAATATTTCTCACCAAAGTCAGGATTAAGGGTACAAAATCATGTCTATATTTGATATGATCAAATACCCTCAAACCTAACCATTACTCACCCTTGAGCAAAAAAAAAAAAAAAAAAAGGACTCCGGTAACTAAACTAGACTCCTTAAAATTACTTTTACATTTTATTGAGCCACTTCCATGGGCCTTCATGATACCCACAAACACATACTTTTTAGCTTAACATCATCAACAAACCTCCAAGTATCTTTTGAAAGAGAATTCACTCATACACGATCATATATCTGAACTAAAAATTAGCAAACAAACCTTTGTCATTTCAAACCTATCAACAATCAACCAAATATTGATAAGATCAAATGTGCATGCCATTGACTTATTTCTCCTTGACTCTAAGTCTCACTAGATTACACTCATTTTCCATTTGCTTGGAACCTAGGCACACACTTTAACAACACATGTAAGGATGATTTTATGCACAAGAAATTCACAAGTTTATTACAACACATGTTAATAAATAATGAATAAAACTCTTATAAAGCAAATGACCTCACGAAAGAATCAGATGTTTGGGACAACATTGTTTACCTTTTTAAAATCAATTTCACTTCCCATGGAATCTACTAGGACTTTCAATCAGGTTATAATGGGGCTAAAGAGTGAATAATTAAGACATAATAAGAAAAGTAGTTAACAAATGAGTTTAGAATCACATTTTAAGTTCTAAAAATATCCATGAATTAGGCTCTGAACTCTTGCAAAGTATTTTTTACTACCTAAGCTTTCTCTTCTCTTCTCTCTCTTTCTCTCTCTCTCTCTCTCTCTCTTTTTCTTTTTGCAATTGTTTTTTTCTATTTTCAATTCATTCTCTCTCTCTTTTTTTTTTCCAACCAAGGATTTTCAATGAATAAATATTATTTCTATCTGTGCTTTCTTACTAAAAAAGTCGAGCATTCATGAAAATTACGCAATTGCAATAATCAAATGTCATTCACATCTCCATTTTATCAAAGATGTATCTTTTTTTCACCTCAACGTTCTCTCACTTGTGATTCTAAGCTCTAATAGATAAGCTTAATTTAATCTTGGCTTGGACTTGAATTTTCAGGTTAAAAACAAGAACATTCAAGCTTTTCATTACTATGTTAGGCTTCAAATGGGATACTGACACACACAAAAATTAGGTAGAGAAAAATGTTGTGGCCTTTTTTTGGTTAAAGCACACAACGCCTAATTTCACTCCCTATAGTTGTCAACAATGCTCATCCCAAGTAAACGGCTAATTTATGTTGCATATGGTCTTTTTTTCCAAACAACACCTATAGAAGTCTACTAATTTATGAAAACTATGGAAAAGTGTTTAAGAACAAAAAGAAACAATCCTCTGAATGAACACCTTGGCTTAAAATCTCTTATGGATAGTCTCCACTAATAGACCACAATCATGCACACTTGACATCACTCCACTTGATTAGTCCATCTCAAGATAATCCATAACCTTTATCCGTAATCTAAATTTCATGGCTTCACTCTAGTGCAAACATCAAATCATTCATGCAGAAACTCTCAAATCAAAGCACCAAGAAGTTCATCAAATTGTTTAAGCAAAACAGTAACATGTGAAATTTTAGTTTTGACCATTAAGCATTGAAAAATTTCATAACTCCTTTCAGACACAATGAAAAATCATGAAATTTCATATACATGTAATACATAAATGGATCTCCAACTTTCATGAAGAAAGTTTTCTTAAATTTGGACCACAACAATAAATTTAGAGTCAAACAAGTCATGACAAAATGTCAACTTGGAATCAGGTCAGCCTAACCTTTCAGTGTTCAAATGACCATAACTTACTTGTTTGAGCTTTGTTTTATCCATTCTACTCCTTAACAGGTTCATAACACCAAATTACTGACCTAAAACATTTCATTTAATCATAAAATTATTGCAACCTGGTCCATTTCACTCAAAACAGTAGCTACCAATCTACTGTCAGAGGTTTTTGATTTTTTTTTGCAACAATAAGTAATAGGAAAATTTACATAATTTTTTCTTACCCCCAAACCTAAATCAAACAATTTCCCTGTTGTTCAATCTAAGAAATAAGAGCAAGAAAACCAAGCAACGCAAGCATGCACACAAAGATAAATAACAGAAATAAAAAATAAAAAAAAAAATGTAATGAGAAATTATAAGAATTTCTTCATTAAAATTTATTTGAAAAACCTAAACCAAATCCTAAAACTTTTTACCTTAACAAACATTATTTGTAAATCAAATCCTAAACAACTTTTATTGATCTAAACTCATAAACTAAACCTGAGACCTAAAATTTTCTAATCCTCCATGAAAGCATCCTCTTGACAGGTTCAAAGCTGCCTCAATATTGCGGAGCCTCTTGTTGATGAAGTAGTTCTCGTTTCTAATGATATTGACCTCATTATCCATGTGATTGACAAGGTCCATGAGGTCTTTCCTAAAAATCAACATACCCTCTATCAACTCATTGACCTATTTAGGTGTAGGATCGTTGAGTGTGGTTTTGGGAACATAGTCTTTCTCCTCTTCATTTTCGAGCTCATGGTGCTCGTGTTGTGGCCAAGAAGTCTCTTGATCTGCTATGGTTCAACAACCTCCTTAGGTGCCTCTTTTGAAGGATCAGATTCGATGTCTTCAACTTCTACCACCAAACTAGGAGGCTTAGGCTCATGTTTCCTATTTCTCCATTTGAGGTTGATGTAGCTCCATTCCAATTCACATTCTTGTTCCCACGTTCCACTTCAGGCATTTAGATCAACTTTGAATTGCGAATTCCAAGTGGCTCAAAATGAGTTTACACCCTGGTGACAAAAAAGACTCTACCTTATTATTATTATTATTATTTTTTATGCACTCACACTCTTTTTCTCCAAAACTTACCACTAACTCCACCACAAAACCTCTTGTTTCTCTCTTATTTCTATGATGAAAAACGAAAACCTAAGGTGACTATTTATAGCCAACAACATCTAATCCTATAGTGATTCTAATCCTAAAAATATAAATTCAAGAGAATAATCCTAAAAAAATAATAATTGAAATTATCAACGTAATTTTGTTCTAAAAATTAAATGAAATAAAAATACTAAAAATTATCAACATGAAGCAAGAGATGAGATTTGAATAGTTTGCTTTTCATTAGTCATGTAAATCAAGAAGAATCTTATCAACAAAACTAGTGGAATTGCTATTGAAAAGCGATTCAAAGAAATCATTTTTCTGCTGAAATCTGCTATTGTCTAGTGCTTTGATGACTTACGTTCGTGATACACATCTCGCAAAAGCTATTCATGAGAAGTATGTGAAGGGAAAAATCAATTTTCAATTTAATGCGGAAACATGGATTTTAAAAAAATTTTCAAACAAAAATGTGTTCAATCGATGCTAGTAATAATAGTTCAATAATTAAATTAATAAGATTAAATTACCTTACTTGAAGATTGAATTTATCTCTTTTAATGTGTAGATTTTTTATTACCTGATCTTCTTTATTATGACTTTTCACAAAAGAAATTGTGTGGGCACAATCTCGAAGACTCAAATCATGATTTTTCATAAAAGATTATTACGTAGAAATCAAAACAATTTTTTTGATTTCTTTTAAGTTGGGACAATATGGTGCTTTTAATTAATTGAAGTTTTTAGTTTAAGTAACTAAAAATTATCTATTTTGTTACCAACATAAAACATTCTTTTATAATGGTAAGTTAGAGTTTTTCAATTTAACAAGGAATACAATTTTCTATTTAAATTGAAAGATTTAGTTCATACACTACAACAAACAGGTCCAACCATACCGGCCAATGCCCGGTATGGTTGGATATCCATACCGGGCAGCAAGCCCGGCGTGCTTGCTGCCGGTATGGATATCCGCATATCCATACCGGTCATGGATCCTGTATGGATAATCCGTATCCATACCCGGCCATGCCCGGTATGGATAATGAAACATATGGGTCGACCAAACGGGTCGACCCACTATATCCATACCGGGCAGCCCGGTATGGATATATGAATATCCATACCGGATACGTGACCGGTATGGATAGTCCATATCCATACCGGATCCGTGCCCGGTATGGATAATCCATATCCATGCCGGATCCGTGTCCGGTATGGATAATTCATATCCATACCGGGTACATATCCGGCATGGATATATATTTAAAACCGGGTCGCGACCCGGTTTTAATATTTTTCCATACCGGGCGCCCGCCCGGTATGGAAAATCATAAAAATTTAAAAAAAAATTGTGACTTTTTTCAATATTGCGTTAAAATTATTAATGCATATAAAATTTAATGTATATAAAAGTAAATGTTATAAATATATATTAATTAAATAAAATAACAACATTATCATTACATAATCCACGATATTAAGATACAATACTGAATTAATTCCTCAGTACATAATATTAAGATACAATATTGAATTAATACCTCAGTACATAATATTAAGATACAATATATTTTGCTGGCCATGCTATGAATGAATTTAATGCATCTTCTAAGGTTAGTATTTCGTTGGTCGGGCGAGGCAGCGAAATACTAACCAATACTTTCTTGACGGAGACGCGCCAAAAATCTGGACCAAGCTCGAGATGATGAACTTTAGCATAAGGGTCCTTTGAGTCAATTTCTGCTTCAGCCACCACGATTCCTCTCCCCATCCAATCCAATAATTTGCATTGATTAATGTTTGATCCACCGGCTTGGCTTGAGGAACCCCTAGATTTGGACTGTATGCACAATATGTTCAATATTTAGTTCAATCTAAATATTTAAATACTTATATATATGTATATATATGAAATTAAACACTTTCAATAAATAATATAAATTTAGCACATATTATATTTTACGTACCTTGGCTGAAGGTTCAGCAAATTGAACACTTTTACTAGATCCCATAGGATTTGAGCCACTTGAATACTGTGTCTATGAAAATAATAAATAGCATTAACATGGATATCAAGGAAAAAGAATTTATAAATATCCCTAATTGACAACATGTAGACAACAAACACAATATACAAAACAATGTATATAAATTAATAAATTTTATACAAATATTGACAGAGTCTCCACTATTTTTCTAACTGACCACAAATTTAATTCCCCTGTACTTTTATCAAACTTATCAAATCTTTGACAATCACTTTAATCACAACAAAATTTCTTACTTGTTTAAACTTAAAAATTCAATTTTTTTTTTTAAAAATTAGTTGGGAGTGATAAAATTATTTTCGCGATTTTGTTTCAAATACTTTTTATAAAATTTTCGGCAGCATAACGACTGCATTTTTTATAAAACCAAAATTTACCTGCGAGTAAACAAACACTTCAACTATAATCTCAACTCTTCCCAACTTCTTTATTCTCAAACATGCAATATTCATCATCATTTTTCCACACAAACATCATATTTTTACAAACAAAGACATAGCAAAGAAACATGAAAACATAATTATATCCACTTCTAAGAAAACATAAAAATGAAAAAAATGAAATTAAAAAAGTACCAACAAATAGATATAAGCAAATTATAAAGGAGTTGAGTCGTATACCGGCTGGATGGGAGGCATACATGCCAATACTTGAGCTTGATCTATGTTGGGTAAATGAGTCATGAGTAAATTTGTCAAATTAGCAATTGTTTGCTTCATGGTTGCCATCTCACCATCGACATGTTGTTGATATTGTGCAAAGCTTTGTTTACCAACCACAGATGCTTGTACAATAGATGGCGTTACACCATGACCCATTCCTCGAACTCTACCTCGATGCTCCCTACCCATAACTTGTGAGACAGCATCATTTCCAAGTGAATGTTGAGTTTCTTGATGTATTGACTCCATTTGTGCCTATAAATGATGTCACATTGTATTTTTATTAAACAAACTATACACATAATATAATAAAATAAAATAATATTTACATATGACCAATGTAACATACAATTTTATCAGCAGTTTCCTCATTGACTGCGCTTCCATCTTTGTGCTTGTGACTGGCTATCCAAATGTCAACTCTATCTACTTCGGGATCTTCATTTGCAGCCACTTTTTGTGCTCTCTAACATTGATATTGATATCCACAAAAGTATATACAAGTATGAAAAAGAAAAACTATACACATGTAATACAATCATCACAATATAGTAAAGACTTACCAAATCTTCCCGTAGTCGTGCCATTCCTTTACGACTTGATGTATGCGGGGTCCGATTCCTCTTTGACAACTCACTATAATGCTTACTAGTTTCCTGAAATATTGTACAATTTTAATAACAATCCAATAAACGTTAGTATTGATGCCAAGTTAAGAATATAAATTGTAAGATTACCGCAAATTCTGGAGACAATCGTTGATTGACAAATGCTATCCAATCTTGATCACTAATGTTCGCTGGTTTGAGCATTTCATATCTTCTGTGTGCATCAGGACCGGGGGGAATGTTTCTGATTTGTTTTGTTATTCTACCTTTATAATGCCTCCAACACTCATTCAATGATTTGAGTGTATGAACTTTCATTGACTCATCAGCACCAAGTCGTAACTGCAGTAATAAATTGTTTAAAATTTATTAAATATGTTGTAAAAATAAATATGTAACATTTATATTATAAATAAATGAAACCAGTATATACCTTTATATTCTCCCACACTGTCTCTTTTAAAGATTGTGGTACCTTATCCCAGCTACTATAGGTTATTGGTATCATCTGAGCTGTAATGGCTCCACAACCCGAACTATAGGCCACCGAATTTTCTCCAATTGGTTGTCCAACTTCATTAATTTGTATCCCTGTGGCTTTCACCTTGGCCATTTTCTCATAATCCAATCGGTTAGGACCTCTTCCTTTTCTTTTTTATCTCCACTGGAGCTACCTGAATCCTGACCAGTCGAAGTTCCTTCAGTCGACATCTGAAAATATTATGGAAATAACATATATTAGTATCATCCTCATGGATAACATTATCACATATTTAAAATAATTAATATAAAGTCAATCCATTTTACAGAAATTTTGACAGAGTTTCCTTTGTTTTTTGATATTACCAAAAATTTAGTTCACCTGCAATGTAAATAGCAAAGTAATTTCACAACATATTCATTCACTTCAGAGACTTTATCTCCACGCAAATGTAAACACAAACAAAATATATATACACACAACATTGGAAATAAAATATGAAATTTTTATTATAGTAATCAACATTACATGTTTACAACTAATTCCTCACAATCTATCCGAGCATAATCCTCACTATCATCAATATTAGCATCAAAATCAGACACATCTAATGGTGTAGTTTTCATGTACGCATGCTCATCAAACTTCTCTAGATCATGAAAACCTCTCGGAGGTGCTTTTAGGACAACATACCAATTAGAGTTATCATTTTCCCTAGAATAAAACACTTGTGTTGCTTGTGATGCTAAAATAAAGGGATCTCTATCCCATTTATTTCCACGTGAAGTAAAATTAACTAATGTGAATCCATCTTCTTCTCTAACATCATTTGCACTACCCATCCAATCACATTTAAACAGTGGAACACGAAATGCTAAGAAATCCAACAAAAGTATTTCCCTTAAAACTCCATAGTAAACCATCTTCTTCACAACTTGAGTGCCATCTTTTTCATTACAAACCGTTTCTGCTTCCAGGGAAACACCACTATCTTGTGTAGTTTTTTCACTACTTTTTATGCAGTATCGTTTCCCATTGACAACATAGCTAGAATAGCATGTGACTTGCGTACTTGGTCCAAGTGATAGAAGCTTTAAAGTTTGGGTCATATCCGTGGTATTTGATTCGTCGAGAACCTGCTTTGGGAGATTACGATTTAGATTTCGAACAATAAAAAACTTAAGTAAATACATCAACTTATTATAATATAAGTTAGTTAATTCACCTTATTTCTAAACCATGTTGGAAATTCTCTAGTATGTGTCAGTTGCAACAAAGTCGGTCTACTTAACAGATTGGGATCTAATTATTGAAGCTCTTCCAGGTGCATGCTAATACAATATTTATGTAAAAGGCAACATAACCAAATAAGTATAACGTTAATCATTTTAACTAATAATTATACTATATTCAATTTCAATTTAAACGACTTACTTAATATATGGCACTACTAATGCACTATTCAACAATATATACATGTGTGCAATCCGTAGCATGTCCGCAGAAATCGTTTTTTTGTCGGTGCAAATGTGGGATGTCCTTCCACTACATTTTGAAACACAATATCTTCATTTCTATCGTGTTTCTCACCAACATCTACTGCTTGTGGTACATACCTACTACAAAATTGCATACATTCATCGGCTAAATAGCATTCAGCTATGCAACCCTCTGGTCGTGCACGATTTCTCACATATCCTTTTAACACCTTCATAAATCTATAAAATAAATATATATAAGTAAATACATGTGTGGATATCATTAATTAATTGAAATGTGTAGAATAGTCTAAGAATAACCTTTCAAAAGAGTACATCCAACGATATTGAACCGGTCCACATAAGCGAGCTTCTCTTGTTAGATGAATTGTGAGATGGACCATTATATCAAAGAAAGAAGGAGGGAAATAACATTCAAGCATACACATCGTAACTGCAACTTTCTCTTCCAATAAATCTAACTTATTTCTATCTAACACTCTTTGGCAAATTGCATTAAAAAACGAGCACAATCGAAATATGGCAATTCGTGGCCCTTTAGGTAAGAGACCTCGTATTGCCACTGATAATAAATGTTGCATCAATACATGATAGTCATGAGATTTAAGCCCAACTATTTTGCACTCATTCAATGAAATGCAATTAGATATGTTAGCAGCATAACCATCAGGCAATTTTAAATTGAACAACCTCTTACAAAATTGTTGTTTTTCTACCTTTGATAGAGTGTGTGGTGCTGCAGGCAAATAGAGTTTATTTCCATCCTCTTTCATATGAAGGTCTTGTCTAATCCCAATGTCTTCCAAATCTCTACGAGAATTAACACCATCCTTAGTTTTTCCGTTGATATCCAACAATGTACCAAGGAGACTCTCACCAATATTTTTTTCAATGTGCATTACATCCAAATTATGACGCAAACACAAATCCTGTAAAAAGCAACAATGATAAATTTACGGTAATGTTAAATATATAACAAAAAGGTTCATTATTTATTTAAAAATCTTACCTCCCAATACGGAAGATCAAAAAATATCGATCTTTTTTTCCATATACATTGTCCTTTTCTCTTCCTTTTCCCTTTTGTTTTTTTTCCCCAATCGTTTTCAATTTCCGCGCATGCAAATCGAACTTGTTTACCATCAAGAATCTCTAGAGGATCATCCATTTCTTCTTTCCCATTAAACCACGATTTCTTCTTTCGAAAAACATGATTCTTTGGAAGAAATCGCCGATGACCCATGTATACATGCTTATTACTATATTTCAATCTTTGTGAATGTACATTCAACCCACATATAGGACAAGCATATTCACCTTTCACACAACATCCTGCTAAGTTTCCATACGCAGGGAAATCATTGATGGTCCACATTAAGATAGCTTTTAAGTTGAAGGAGGACTTAGTAGTTGAATCATACACTTGTACTCCCAAGTGCCATAACTCTTTCAAATCTTCGATAAGTGGCTGCAAGTATACATCAATATCATTCCCGGGTTGTTTTTTTCCCGGAATCAATAGTGTTAGCATCAAATTGTCTTTCAACATACACTTCCAAGGAGGTAGATTGTATGTAACTAACACAACCGGCCAACAACTGTAAGAGGTGCTGAGGTTGCTAAAAGGATTAAATCCATCTGCAGCCAAACCCAACCTCAAATTGCGTGGCTCTGAAGCAAAAGATGGCCATTTCATATCTATAGTCTTCCAAGCTTCAGAATCAACAGGATGTCGCATCTTTCCATCTTGGCTTGTATGGGTAGAATGCCATCTCAAATCATTAGCCATTTCTGTTGACGTAAACATTCTCCTAAACCGTCGTATGATTGGAAAGTATCGAAGTACTTTAGCCGGTACTCCCTTATGAATTTTTTTCGTAACTTCGTTTACTTTCCATCTACAAGCACCACATTTTGGACATTCCTCACGATGCTCCAATTCCTTTCTAAACAGACAACAATCATTTATACATGCATGAATTTTCTCATATCCTAAATCAAACACTTTCAACAATTTTTTTGTTGAGTACAATGATTTTGGTAGAACGTTATCTGACGGCAACATATCTCGAACGATATTAAGAAGTTCATCAAACCCCTTATCGGATAGACCATAAGTAGCTTTATGTTTATATAAAGCTACAATAGCCGATAATTTTGTATACTTTGAACAACCTTCATATAAAGGAGTTTCAACATCTTCCAGAGTAGCAGTTATATCTTCGTCTCTTACTCCAACATCCGATTCAACATCACAATGAGTTTCAAGATTTGCATCGTTATACATTCTAAATGTATTTGAAGTGTTTTCAACATGTGTGGAAGTATTCAGGGGTTCCCCATGCATGAACCAAGTTGTATACTGAGGATCCATCCCATTAATGACCAAGTGTTCATACACTATCTTAGTGGCATGATACCTCCCATTGAGACATTTTATACAAGGGCAAAGGATGAAACCATAATTTATTGAATGTTTGTTCGCAGCCTCAACAAATTTCTTAGCTCCCTCCCTATATTCTTTTGACACTCTAAAAATTGAAAAACGAAAGAAAAAATTATTAAAAATACTACGAGTTTAAATCTTATGCCTCAATTTAATAGGTTTAGAATATTAACCTTGAAAATTTTAACCACTCCTTATCCATCATTTACGCTTTTAACGCTAAAAAACAAAACACATAACAATATAATGTTAAACTATACATCATATCATCATCCAAAATTAAAAATCATAAATATCTTGACGTAATAATTCCAAACTCAACATATCAATCACAATCAACCATACTAAAGTCCATAATCCAAAATGCAATTAAACAATAACTCCAACTCATAAATTTTCTATTTACGTCATATCATCATCCAAAATATATATACTCATAATAATTCCAAACTCAACTATTGTAAATATAAGAATCCCACTTCCACTACTAGTTCACATTCAATACCATTTTTTATTATGAACGTTACATAATTTGTTTATGTTCAATAACTATTGTTATAATAAAAAAAATAAAATTATGTTATAACCAATATATATATATATATATATATATTACTATCTTTAACAAATACAACAAATCAAACAATAATTTAAAAGGAAAGTTTGACTCAAAATTAATATCACAAAAAAATAATAATAATTTTAACAATACATCAATGAATGAATAAAAATTGTTAAGTTAAATTTTAAATACATATATACTTTTATTGTAACTTGTACTGTTGTTTTCTTATTGAATACAAATCAAATATTTAAAAAGGAAAAGTAATCAAGTTTGCTTTTGGTTTTAAACTTTGTTTTTAATCTAACATACCAAAAATCATTTTTAATTTAAACTTTATTTCATAAGTGGTTTTTGTTCCAACTTCATTTAACAAAGTTTTCTTTGAGGTATTTCATCAAACAATTTTATTACATCTATTATATGTGTAACAAAATTATGTTATAATTTATTTTTGTTCAATAACAATATATATAGCTTAAATGTCAATATTATATTGTGAAACAAAGTCTATGAAAACAATTAATGAACAATAATGCAAAAGTATAATTTGAAATTCAAGATAAGAAGTACATGTTGTTCAAATCCAACTCAACATTTCAATATTTCGAATCCATCTCACTAAAGTCCAATCTCAACATCAACATTTTGAACTCAACATTCCAAACATTATATTTCGAACATAATCAACCACACCCAAATCCATATTCCAATATGCAATTAAACAATAACTCCAACTCATAAATGTTTCCACAAACATCACATATACATCATATTATCATCCAAATTCCAAAATCCGAAATCCTAAATATTTAAACATAATAATTTCAAATTCAATATTTCCAACATAATCCACCACACTAAACAATATTTCGAACATAATCAACCACACCAAAATCCATATTCCAATATACAATTAAACAATAACTTCAACTCATAAATGTTTGGCCAAACATCACATATACATCATATTATCATCCAAAATTCAAAATCCACCATATTTAAACATAATAATTTCAAATTCAATATTTCCAACATAATCCACCACACTAAACAATATTTCGAACATAATCAACCACATCAAAATCCATATTCCAATATACAATTAAACAATAACTCCAACTCATCAATGTTTCCACAAACATCACATATACATCATATTATCATCCAAAATTCAAAATCCACCATATTTAAACATAATAATTTCAAATTCAATATTTCCAACATAATCCACCACACTAAACAATATTTTGAACATAATCAACCACACCAAAATCAATATTCCAATATGCAATTAAACAATAATTTCAACTCATAAATGTTTCCACAAACATCACATATACATCATATTATCATCCAAAATCCAAAATCCTAAATATTTAAACATAATAATTTCAAAATCAATATTTTCAACATAATCCACCACACTAAAGTACATACCTCTTTCACAAACTACTTCAAACACCGTGGGAGGATCCAATCGGCGAAAATAATGTTCCCAAAATCACACAAGATGGGTGAATGAGCTGCAAAATAAAAAGAAAATGTAAAAAATTGAAAAAAAAATTGTGACGGCCGGACTGTCGCTCCGGCGGTCGGACGGCAGTCCGGCCGTCCCATTATCCTCCATCAAACACGATTATCTAAACCCTAACAAGTTGAAAAAGAAGAAAATGAGAAGAATAAATACCTTAGAACAAGAAGAGAACACCAAGAAGAAGAAGCTAGCACCACCGCGCGAGAAGGAGAAGAGAAGATCAATGTGGCACGGGTCACGGCGTGGTCGGCGACGGAGAGTGCCGGCGGCGACGACGGACGGCGACCGGAGGAAGGGGACAAGTTATTAGGGCGGCGGCTAGGGTTTGTAGAGAGAGAATGAGTGAGAAAGAGATAGAGAGAGAGAGAAAAAATAGAATGGGGAAGAGAGGGCCACGGGCTGAAAATGCCCAGATTATCCATACCGGGCGGGTCGGGCGCCCGGTATGGATAATCCAGAAAAATTTGATTTTTTAAATTTACGGATTATCCATACCGGGCGCCCGACCCGACCGGTATGGATAATCCGACTTCTATACCGGGCGGGTCGGCGCCCGGTATGAAATTTGATTATTTTTTTACATAAAAAAATCCATACCGGGCACCCGACCGGCCCGGTATGGATAATCCGACTTTCATACCGGGCGGGTCGGGTGCCCGGTATGGAATTTCTAATATTTTTTCCATTTTTTTCCATACCGGGCACCCGACCCGCCCGGTATGGCAGTCGGAATATCCATACCGGGCGGGTCGGGTGCCCGGTATGGATTTTATTATGTAAATTTGGCATTTTTTTCCATACCGGGCACCTGACCAGCCCGGTATGGAAATTTTTTTTCTATACCGGGTTTATAAAGGCCCGGTATTGATAATGTTATATTCATTTTTTAATCATTTTCGCTGATTATCCATACCGGGCTTTTATTGCCTGGTATGGATAGTCCGGTATAACTGCACTGTTTTGTTGTAGTGATATCCAATATGGAATCAAATTCCTTATTGACTTAGAATTCTTTGCTTTTAATTTAGTATGGAATCTAATTCCAATTAAATTAAATTACTATTTCCATTAATTAATTAAATTTTTTTTATTAAATTAAATAATTCTAAATCATAAATACTTTAATGACACAATTTAAATTAAACCTATAACCTCTATAGATAATTAAATAATTAACAATTAATTAAATAATTACATATATTTAAATAATCAGATTATTCAAATTATTCGTGAACATGTCCATAAAATATATATGTACGCTTATAATTGGACAATTCAATTATATTCTTTCATTTGTTGCTTTATATGACTATGAGCTAGCAAGGGGACCAAATTGACCTATAATTTGAGCTTCAATAATATCGAAATCATTAATTAAACTCTTTAATTAAATAATTCACTATTATTAACCTTAGTGTTATTCCACTAAAAACATAAGGTTATACTCTCAAGATTGTAGATATTTTACACAATCTAAATTTTCAGTGTCCATCGATTTAATCATTTCATATGATTTGATATTCTATGAGAAGATCACAATTAGAGCTAGATCATTAAAGTCCATTATATCTTTCCAATTATATCTTGATCCATTAAGTACCAATGATTCTCCAATGAACAATATATCTATAATGACTTATGAATTTATCTTTCCGTTTACTCATAAATAAAAAGTTGAACGCTCTTATTGTTCAAGTCTCGAATCAATGCTTAAGGGAACTACTCATCTACTTTTCGCAAGAAGGAGTGGATTCCACTATTATATAGAATGTTTCCAGCCACTTATTAAATCACATTTCCAAAGTACAAATCTTATTGACGGTAAATCTATAACATTCTCACCCATGTAAATAAAAAGATATGACTCAACAAATAAGAGTCCATAAAATACTCAAGATTAAGATTAATCCATATATGATAATTTAGTCGATAAATATGAATTTCTTTGTTTAACGGATATTAATAAGAAATTCATTTTTATCATGGTCCAGTTCTATATAATCTCTATTATATAAAATGTCTTCATTTTCATGTTGCTATATGAATGATCCTGGATAAGGTCATTGTATCAAATATGAAATAGACCACAACTATAGATTTACACAAATAAAGTACTCAGCTTTATTTGCTTTCTACGGATTTTTTAGATTATTGATTTTAAACTAAATCCTCTTATTTATAACATTTATATACTTAATTTGAGGCTATATAAGTAATCATAGATATTGCATAATATAAAAGAAACAAATATTTCACAAATACACATAAATTAATTAAAATAAATATTTTTATTTATTATTTAATTTAAATATTTACAAATTACAAGCTCTAAGGGCATATAACCCTAGCAATCTTTACTTGCCTTTAGAGCAGATGAGACATGTCTCATTATCCTAGATCCTTTAGATGACCTTCAAACACTCTAGCCATTGAAGTCTTCATAAACGGATTAGCATGGTTGTCTTGTGAAATTATGTTCATCACTGACACGTCTCCTCTATGTACTATCTCTCTGATGAGATGATACTTTCTTTTTATATGCTTCCCACACTTGTGGCTTCTTAGTTCTTTAGAATTAGCCACTATACCACTATTATCACAATAAAATGTGAGTGACTTATCCATATCTGGAACAACTTTCTAATATGTCAAGAACTTATGGAGCCAAACTGACAAGACCCTTCCCGAATCTCTCCTTTGGACTCAAGAAAGACTCCGTAGTACCCCGAAAGAATTCTCACGAACCCTATACTCAGTCCGGAGGAACCCCGTTAGGGCACTGGAAAATCATTTAGCTAGATATTTTACCTTCTTTTGTAAGGTGACAATGATAAAATTTTTTCGCTTTTTAATAAAAATTTCAGCAGCATACCATTTGTTTTCTAAACTATACCACCTTGCAAATTTCAAATACAGTTTATAAAAACACTTTTATGAAATCAATTTCTCAACTTCCAGAGCCTCCAGTTCATTTCTCACAACACAACCACAAACAAGTAAATAAAATCTGAAAACTGAATTTCATAAAACTTTAATAAAACATTTTTAACTAATGCATCCACTATTTCTTTAAAATATTTATAACTATATACATAAACATATACATGATCAAAATAACAAAATATGTACATGTACTAAGTGTCGTCCTATCTGTTCGTCTGCACGTCTGACTGAACCTCGTTAGCTGGACGACTAGTTCCTGCTCCTGTGGGAGAATTTTTAAGAAAAACATTTAAAGAAAAATATGAATATAACTCAGTAAGTGTTATAATTTATATAAATTAAAACTCATTTCTGTATAAAATATTCTTTCAAAACAGTTTTTAAAACTAAAATGTTTTCTAAAATTCTTTTCTAAAACACTTTCTAAAATCTTTTCTTAAAATATTTTCTAATGCTCGCTTAAATAGTAATCCAGGGAATATCTATTCCTGACGTGGTAGCATATAAAATCTAGCTAACCATTAGGAGTGAGAATCTACCATGTGTAGTCGTCGAAAGCGGGCCCACGCTGCGGACCGATTACACTACCCTATACGTGTATACGGATCACTCATGCCTCGCTCACACAAGAGTCGACTAGACTCAAATCTCACTGATTGACTTCCTCTCATCTACCGTATCACGCATAAGGCATTCGGTTGGATACTACACAGGGACTAGGGTAAACCATAGACTATTAAAAATTTTTTTTCTTAATACACTAAAATATTCTATATCTCAAGACAGTAAGTCTAAAATCTTTAATTCTAGCACATTATCATATACATAAATAATAAACTAAAATCTTTATGCTAGAATTATAATATAAATTCAATTAATAAATGAATAACTATTTATAATAAATTCTTTTAACTTTACAATAAACTTTAAGAAAATATAAATTTTAAAAACTAATAGTTTCACTCACAACACGTCTTCGGATAGAATCCAATCCTCCTCCGTATGCCTTCGGAACTCTCTGCTTTTATCTTAAAACATCAAATATTCATTTAGGGTGACTTAACTCATTCAAATAATATTCAAAATCAATATAAATCTCATTTATCTCTATTAATACCCTTTAACGTCTAAACTTTCGGACTTCAATTTCTATTCAATCAGGGTTTTTGAAATCCGTTTTCTCTACATGAATCCTACTTATTCTTTCCTAGGAATACTTCAGTATACTCAATTTCATCATCGGAAGCTCGAAACGAAATTCGTTCGATTTCGCTTATTAGTAAAAATCATTTTTCGCTTCGAACATTCGACAACTTCAATAATCAATCCTCTAGTGTTCTAACACCCAACCATGATTAAATAAACGATTTCGAACGTTAAACGGATGCATTTAAAAGGGTTTCGGAAAACCCACTTTAACTCGTTCGTTTAGCTCCGAAATCGATCCTAAACTTTTCATTTTCGAAATCTAACTTTATAAGATTATTTTTTAACTTCTAAAACATGCATTTACTACCTTAGAATCGAAAATGAAATCGGATCCCACTCAAACCCATTTTGACCGTGACTTTCTCTCTCTCTCTCTCTCTCACCTATTTTGCTTCCATCAAATCACTCACAAATCATACCAAAATTATCCTCATACTTCCCTCTCATCATCCTTAAGCTCAAATTTGAGAAAGAAACAAAAGAGAGAATGAGTTTCATATAAACCTTCAATCTTTAAACTGAAATAACTCACCAAATAGGCGATCTGTTAGCTTCAAATTTGTTGGGCTAGCTAGGGGAGATGACGATGAACAACTTTTGTGAAGAAACCGCGGTGAAATTCTGACCGGATCCTTCTCTTCTCCCTCTCCCTCTCGGTGTCACTCTCTCTCGGTTTCTCTCGGCTCACCGAATTCTCTCTCTTTCTTTCTTCTTTTCACGATCACAAATGTCTCAAATGAGACAAAAACTCACTTATATCTCAAACTTTCAATAATCTCACTAGTGCCTAAATATAAATAATTATTAATTCTATTGGTCCACTTGACACCTTTTAGTCCACTTATCTCTTCAACCATTCATTTGATGACATGTGGCACATCCATAGCCATTACTTTTCAAAGTCACTTATCTCTTTTCTTGTTAGTTGAATTAAAATATCTTTTACTTTATTCTGTGAACTCACCTCACTTGATTAACACATAAATCACTCCTAATCACTTTGTAATCATACTAGGGTCAATCAAATGATATCCGACTTGCGATACGAAAATATAATAAATCTCAAATAACACTACTGAAGACATACGATTCGACTGTAACTCAATTCGAAGATTTCTAATACCATATAATAATAAATCTGGGTGAGGGCTTACACAAACTACTTCTTTAGCTGTTTCACAAGCTTCTACATATTTAGCTACTATGGTGGAATTAGTAATGCAAGATTGCTTAACACTCCTCCATACTATAGCTCCACCACCTAGGATGAATATTGACGTAGAAGTGGATTTTCGAGAATTTTTGTATGATTGAAAATCAGAATCTATATATCCTATTGGAGTCAAATTCTCACCAGAATACACAAGCATATAGGTTTTTATTCTCTGAAGATACTTGAGAATACATTTTACTGTCATCCAATGATCTAATAATGGGTTAGATTGATAATGACTTATTACTCCCACTAAATAACATATGTCAAGTTCGTACATAGTATAACATACAGAGACTGCCTACTAAAGACGCATTGGAAATTCGTCTCATATCCTTAACCTCTTAAGGTGTCTTAAGACATTTTTCTTTACACAAGTGAATTCCATGCCGATAAGGTAAATAACTTTCCTTAGAATTCTGCATCGCAAAGCATACAAGGATTTTATCAACGTATGATGCTTAGGACAATGCTAACAATTTATTCTTGCGATCTCGTATGATTTGGATCTTAAGAACATAACTAACCTTTCCCAAATCTTTCATTTGGAATTGGTTAGTAAGCCAGTTCTTTACAGCAAATAATGCTCCTACCTCATATCTAATGAGTAGGATATCGTCGACATAAAGTATAAGAAAAATCATTTTCTTATCGATAATACATTTGTATACACAAGGTTCATCGACATTTTGCTCCAAAACATAAGACTTGATCAATGTATCAAGTATAATATTTTAAGAACGAGAAGCTAACAAAAGCCCATAAATAGACCTTGAATCACAAATCCTTCTAGTTACATCATATAGATACTTTTATCAAGATTACCGTTCAAGAACATAGTCTGACATCCATTTGCCATATCTCAGAGTCGCGACATATAGCTATGGATAGAAGAATGCGAATGGACTTAAGCATGACTATTGGTGAGAAAGTTTCTTTATAGTTAACTCCCTCTTTTTGAGTATAACCCTTTGCCACTAGCTTAGCTTTAAAGGTCTCCACCTTCCCATCCACTCTTCTCTTCCTCTTGTGGATCCATTTGTAACCTATGGGATTTACCCCATCTGGTTGATCCATAAGTTCATAAATTGAGTTTGAGTACATAGACTCCAACTCAAGATTCATAGCTTTAAGCCATTTTTCCTTATCAGAATCCTTCGTTGCATCATGATATGTTAATAGATCATCAACACAATCATTGGAGATAACAATCTGTGCTTCTCCAATTTCTCTAAATGGATTGGTGGTCTAATAACCTTCCTACTATGACGAGAATGTCGATGATTCTGATGAAAGTTTGTCTGATGCTCAGAAGTGGTCTTAACTATGTTGTTCTCAGTAATTGTTGTTGATTGGATGTTGGTTGAAACAGGTAATAACTCCTCAAGTACAACCTTACTTCGAGCTTTTATGTAATTATCTTCTTTTATTCAGTTATGTAATTATCTTCAAGAAACGTAACATTTGTTGATACAATCATTTTGTTATCTTCAAGATCATTTCTCTAAAGTAGCCTACAAATAAGCAAACTTGTGAACGTGGTTCCAGCTTTTCATTCTTATTTTTTAACAAATGTGCTGGACACCACCATATGTGAAAAAGCTGCAAACTAGCTTTGCGACCATTCCATAACTCTAAAGGTGTTTTAGGAACAGACTTGGAAAGAACTACATTCAGGATATATATTGCAGTTTGTAGTGCATATCCCCAGAAGCAACTAGGTAAAGGTGAGAAATTAATCATAGATCTCATCATATCCTGTAGGGTATAATTTCTTCTCTCTGTAACACCATTCTGCTGTGGTGTTCAAGAAGCTATGAGTTGGGATATAATCCCATTCTCAATCAAGTAATCTTTGAACTCTGTATTAAGGTACTCTCCTACACGATTTGATGATAGAACTTTTAATGTTTTACCTAATTGATTTTCAACTTCAGCTCTAAGCTCTTTAAACTTTTCAAAAGTTTCAGACTTCTGTTGCATTAGGTAAACATATCCATACCTTGAATAATTATCAATGAAAATGATGAAATATTCATAACCACCTCTAGCTTTAATATTCATTGGGCCACGAACGTTTGAATGTAGAAGCTTTAACGGTTCTTTGGCTCTATAACCTTTTGTCTTAAAAGATCTCTATATAGAAGCTCTAGCGGTTCTTTGACTCTATAACCTTTTGTCTTAAAAGGTCTGAATGTAGAAGCTTTAGTGATTCTTTGGCTCTATTACCTTTGTTTTAAAAGGTCTCTATAACCTTTTGCATTAGGTAAACATATCCATACCTTGAATAATCATCAATGAAAATGACGAAATATTCATAACCACCCCTAGCTTTAATATTCATTGGGCCATAAACGTCTGAATGTAAAAGCTTTAGCGGTTTTTTGGCTCTATAACCTTTTGTCTTAAAAAGTCTCTTAGTCATTTTACCTTTTAGACAAGATTCTCAAATAAGTAAAGTGCCGATCTTTAACTCTCTTACAGTTTCGCTCTTTACCAGTCTGTTTATTCTATCAAGATTAATATGTCCAAGTCTTCGATGCCAAAAATAGGTATCATTGTTAAGAGAAATCTTTTGTCATTTAGCTTTAGATTTTTTAACTTTAAGCAAATCAGTATTTACCAGTCTATATATTCTATCAAGATTAATATGTCCAAGTCTTAGATGCCAAAGATAGGTATCATTGTTAGGAGAAATCTTTTGTTATTTTGCTTTAGATTTTTTAACTTTAAGCAAATCAGTATTGAGCAGTGAATTATGTGTTAACAATCCTAACATGTATATGTTGTTTTCTAATATTCTAGAACAAATATTCAAATAATTTCTAGAAATAATAATTTCTTTATTACTAAAAGAAACTGAATAATTATGTTCTAATAATCTAGAAATCGAAATCAAATTTCTTCTAAAATTCAAAACATAATAAACATTGTTCAAAATAATAAAACAATTATTCGAAAATTGAAGTCTAACTTCTTTTACTACTCTAGTTGAAACGACATCCCTAACGCTACCTCGCATAGTGAACTTGCCCTCATCAAGCTCCCTCCAAGAATCGATCAACTATAAAAAAGAACAAACATGATTAGTGGCTCGTGAATCAATTATCCAAGTGAACTTGATAAATAAATCATATTTGTCTTTCATTTTCTTTTTGTTCTTAAGCTATTCGAGATACTTTGGACAATTTCTCTTCTAATGCCCTTCCATATCACAAAGAAAAATTTTCCTTTGGGTTTAGAAGCCTTAAAGCTCTTCTGCTTCTTCTTTTGGGTAGCTTGCTTCTTAGGCTTTGCCTTAGCCTTAGTAATGGTTCTTTTCCTCTTATTCTTATTAAACATGGAAGTTTCAGTAAAATTTGCTTCACCAGACTTAGTGTTATCCTTATTCAATGACTCATAAGTTGTTAGTTCATTAAGCAATTAAGTAATATTATACCATAACTTGTTTATAACATAATTACTTTTGAACTACATAAAACTCTTTGGAAGAATTTACAATATCATGCTTACTTGGCTAAGCTCATCAATCACCCCACCATGAGTTTCGGCTGTGTTAAAATATGTCATCATGTTCAAGATATGCTCTCGAATTGATGTCCCTTCCTTCATCTTAGTAGTTATAGCAGCACAAATAGCTTCGTGTCACTACTGCTCAGAAGGTTGCCCAAACATCCCCTGTAATGACTCTATCATCTTAGATACTGTTGTCATTGACTTATGCTTCTTAGCAAACACGTCGGATATTCTTGCTAATAGGTAGCAATGAGCCTTTTCATTAACCTTAACCCAATTTTGGTGGGTTTCGCGTATGTTATGCGAAGCATTTGCTGGTGGCACGGGAGGATACTCTTCCGTCAGGACAAACTTTAGGTCCTCACAGACCAGAATGGCGTTCAAGTTGTTTTTCCATTTAACATAATTATCCTCATTCAGTTTATCATTGGCAAGCATGATAATTAAAGGTGATGGAATTGCTGAAATAAATAAACAAAACATTTTATTCAAAATTGCATTCATATAATATCACAAGTTTTGGCATAAAATTAAACTTGATACATGACAGATGAATAATGAATTAGAAATACCTTGAAAATGAATTACTATGCCACAATAATCTAACATCCCACAAACAAATGTCACCTTAGGATAGGTCAAATATTTGTATGCTAGATTGAGGAAATCTTGATCAAATAATATAATATAATAACTCTTATCCCTATATTATCTGCTATCGCTTATTTCGGTCAAGAAATAAACTTACCAATTAATTGATTCCTTTATGAGTGTAACCTATCATTTCAGATCTCTCAGACTTAACTTGAGAATTATTAGCCTTAGGGTAGGTCAATCCCAAAATACATCAAGAAATTCTATCCGTTAGAAAAGTCAACCTTGATATGGGCCCAAATGGACACAACTCTTATAGGCATGAAAATAAAGCTATCTCAAGGCGTCATTTAAATCTCACGATGTTGAACTAATAATGGAGACCGCGGGATATATTGTCATATATCCCTCTTCCACTCATTCCTCTAGGATTAGGGTTTTCTACTTGTTATTCTTAGTCATCATCTTAGATTACTAACGGCTAATAAATATAATCTAAGTTACCAGGAATCAGTGTGTTACTAGAATTAGCATCCTATTAACACCTAATAAATTATCAGATTTTTAACTCTTAAAAATCTAATTTATTATCAAAATCTAATTTAGATAATCTAAACTCTTAATTATAAAGATAAGATTTAATGTGAGATTACTCAATTTTAACTCTTAAAATCTAATCCACATTATGAATACCAATTATTCGAAATACATTTTTAATCACATTAAAATAAATCATATAATTCTAATTTGTTAACCTAGGATTTTTAACTAAAATTCTAACAAATTATGAGATTGGTAGTCTATGTATTATTATCTCTATTTTAACTAATAAACTATTTAATAGAAAAAATAAATAATAATACATGTATATATATATATGTCATGTTATAATGCAATGAATAAATGCTTTTTATTCCATATGACATATTTTAATGCATAATCATGTTATCAATAAATCATTCAATCATCGCATGATAAATAATTTAAATAAGTAACATGTGATTGTTCGGGTTCTTGACTTTAACGACCTAAAACTAATTTTAAAAAATTACGAAATTTATCCAAGGCATTCCTTGGTTTTCAATTGTAGTCTTCAAGATCTTGATAAACTCTCTTGGGTTTAAAATTAAATCCAATTTAACAATCAAGAGCATCCATCAAATGGATTAGGCTAGAAGCCCATTTCTTGATTTTTGAACCTAATAAAAATTATGAAAAAATGAATGGACAATTTTTAATAATTTTACAATTGAAAACAGAAATGGAAACTTGAAAAAAAAAACTAAAAACGAACCATGTTTAGGCTACTTAAAAATAGCCCAGCTGTTGCCTCATGGCAGTGGCTTTTTAGCTGCTAAGTGGTAGCAGCCAAGTGCAACCTATTGCACGTTGGCTGCTGCCTAGTGTGCAATTGCATGCAAAAAGCATAGACCTGGTCGATGCTTGAAAGCACCATTATTTTGTCTCTTTTTGCAGCCAAATACACAACCAAATTGGTTGAAAACCAGTTCGAACAGCTAATTAGTTGCACAACCGCACAGTTCGTGACAACCTAACTGTTTTTGCACTATTGAACTAGACTGCATGTCAAGCTGTCACACAGCCTTTGCACACTGTTATCCAGCCTAGCAAAACGCTGCTGCTTGTTGTCGTGCACTATCATCCAATCACATTCAAGCACATATAAAGCTAACTCAAAACCAGCCACCAATTTGCACAGCAAACTAGTTCAAAACCAGTCTAGGTTTTGTGCTTCGTACGCATCCAATGCGCATGACTGTTTGGTGCGATTTTGCACCGATTGGATGACAATTTTTGTCAAGTCGATACCGTATTCAATCACAACTCTTTTGCACAAATTCCAGCCTATTTATTACATGATTCACTGCTTTTAATTCTTCGAAAAAATTAAACCCTAAATCTAAGATTTTACAACAAAACGATAAACGCCACATATGACCTACAAATTTAATCAAATTAAATTAATCAAAGAATTATACAATTAACGATCGATTCATGCAAACCCAATTCATCAAATATGAGTATAAAATATGCACATTAATAATTAGTGTGTACTTTATGACATACAACGAATCATAATCAAAAGAAAATTCACTAATTATCGAATCAATTATTAAAATAGTAAAACCGGGCTCTGATACTAATTGAAGGGAAAAATCTATTTTAAATTTAATGCAAAAACATCGATTTTAAAAATTTTGCTAGGTACAAACGTGTCCGATCGATGCTAGTAATAACAATTCAATAATTAAATTAATAAGATCGAATCTTACCTTACATGAAGATTGAATTGATCTCTTTTGATTTGTAAATTCTTCACCACTCGATCTTTTTTGCTATGACTCTTCACAAAAGAAACTGTGTATGTGCAAAATTTCGAAGAATCAAATCATGAAATCTTTTTATAAAAAATTATTATGTAGAAATCAAAAATAATTTTCTTGATTTTTTTTTTAGATGAGACAATATGATGTTTTTAATTAATGGAAGTTTTTAGTTTAAGTAGCCAAAAATTCTCTTTTTTGTTACCAACATAAAACACCATTTTGTAATGGTAAGTTAGAGTTTTTCAATTTAACAAGGAATACAATTTCCTATTTAAATTGAAAGACCTAGTTCATACCCAATATGGAATCAAATTCTTTATTGGCTTAGAACCCTTTACTTTTAATTTAACATGTAATCTAATTTCTTTAAATTAAGACTTCTTTAATTTAATTTAATATGGAATCTAATTCCAATTAAATTAAATTACTATTTTCATTAATTAATTAAAAGATTTTTCATGAAATTAAATGATTTTAAATCATAAATAATTTAATGACATTATTTAAAATTAAACCCATAACGTCTACAAATAATTAAATAATAACAATTAATTAAATAATTATATATATTTAAATTATTTAAATTATTCGTGAACGTGGCCATAAAATTTATATGTACACTTATAATTAGACAATCCAATTATGTTCTTCCCTTTGTTTCTTTTTGTGGTTGTGAGCTAGCAAGGAAACCAAATGGACCAACAATTTGAGCTTCAATAATATCAGAATTATTAATTAAACTCTTCAATTAAATAATTTATTATTATTAACTTTAGAGTTACTCTACTAAAAACTTAAAAATTCCACTCTCAAAATTGTAGATATTTTACGCAATCTGAATTTTCAGTGTTCATCGATTTAATCATTTTATATGGTTTGATTCTTCACGAGCAGTTTACAATTAGAGCTAGGTCATCAAAGTCCGTTATACCTCTTTAATTATATCTTGATCCATTAAGTGTCATTGATTCTCTAATGAATAATATATCCATAACAACTTATAAATTTATCTTTCCATTTACTCATAAGTAGAAAGTCGAGCGCTCTTATTGTTCAAGTCCCAATTCAACATTTAAGAGAACTACTCATCTACTTCTCTAAAAAATGACTGGATTCCACTATTATGTAGAATGTTCACAGCCACTTATTAAATCACATCTCCAAAGTACAAAACTTATTGACAATAAATCTATAACAATCTTAATCATATAAATCAAAAGATATGACTCCATAAGAGTTCATAAAACACTCAGAATTAAGATCAATCCATATATGATTATATAGATCTAGTCAATAAATATGAATTTCTTTATTTAACGGATATTAATAAGAAATTCATTTTTATTGTGGTCTAGTCCAATATAATCTCTATTATATAAAATGTCTTCATTTTCATGTCATCATATGAATGATTTCGGATAAGATTACCATATCAAATATGAAATGGACCGCAACCGAGATTTACTAAAAACAAAGTACCCAGTTTTGTTTGTTTTTTACGGACTTTTTATATTATTGATCTCAAACTAAATTCTCTTATATATAACACTTATATACTTAATTTGAGACTACGTGAGCCATCATGGATGTTACATGATATTTTTATGAAGTAAACATTTCATAAATGCATATAAATTGAATAAAATAAATATATATTTTTATTATTTAATTTACACATTTACAAATTACAAGTTTTTAGGGTACATAATTCTAACAGCATGCAAGTGCAAAATGCACCATTTCACTAAAGTTTCATGGCGACTAAAACCCTCGACGTCGTGAGTTGTGTTTTTGTGATAAGTACTTTGCACTCGACACATTTCACGAAATATTGAACTCCTCCCGCATCATTTTTTTTTCTTCTTGTTCAAAACATTAAAACAACTTAAAATTAACCAAATAAACATGACATTAAAATAAAAACACACATTTAGTAAGATGAAAATAAGCACACTAAACACATAATTCCAATTAACAAAATGAAAAACATACCTTAAAGATAATAACACCTAAAAACAAGTTAACAACATAAGTACGGAATCAAAGATGAAGTCCAAAACACATAAAATTTAATAAAACTATCCCAAACATCTGGTGCATGTTGACGCGCTCCAAATTCTTTGTACGCATCAATCCTTTACCGCAACTCGTCCATCTGCAGGGAAATCCCTTGTTGCCCCTCAAATAAAGTCTTTTGGGCTTCCAAAATGTCACATGCCCAAGATGGAACATCGGGCTGCGCTGAAGGTTGAGATTCTACATCTCTTTACTCTTGTCTAACACTCTTTTGTGGCCACTCGCAGTCAGTGGCCTTATCACTATCATCAGCATGATCCTAAGCTGTTACTCGTGCTACCTGTCTCCTCTGCTTAGCTGCTCTGGCCCTTCTTTACATGTATTGTGTCTTGATTTAAGAAAATCCTTTTGTAGGACACAAAGTGTTGTATGAAGTTACCCCCACTGGATGTTTCCGCTGTGTAACTTGAACACGATCAGCATAGGCATCAATGTCTGCTCTACTACAAAAATATGTGACCAGCCCGAGGAATGGCAACACTGGATTTTTGTTACTGTCCATTGATACGTCTATCATCTCCATCCAAATACACTTGCCTAAATTGGTACGAAATCCATGCATCATGCAATAAACTGAGCATCTCTAAGGGAAATGGTAGTGTAGTGTCTGATTGGCTTAATTGTGTAGGATGAAAAGAGGTTAAAAAATGTTGCTTCCATAATCAATTGAGAATGTTTAATTGGGGCACGATTGGAATCAACAAACTGACGACCATTCCCACAGAATACCTTTGCAAAATCCTCAATGGTACCGCCACTAGCTATACCCTCATCTGGTATACCATCTAAATAGTCAAAGTCCTGCACCTCGAAATACTCGTTGATCATCGTAGAAGTAATGATTACATCTTGACACCTTACATGAACTATACCGGACTTATTAAACTCAATTGGGTTCAACGACACATAAAACTCACAAACTAGGTTCCCACAGAGATGATTAGATTCTTCTTGAATCACATGACTGATGAAAAGCAAACTCTTCAAATCTCATCTCTTGCTTCATGTTGATAATTTTTAGTAGTTTTGTTTCATTTATTTTTTAGGATATATTTATCTTTTCTCTTGAATTTATCTTTCTAGGATTAGAGTCTTTGTAGGATTGAATGTTGTTGGCTACATATAGTCTCCTTAGGGTTTGTCTTTTCATCATAGAAACAACAGAGAAAGAAGAGGTTTTATGATGGAGTTAGTGGTAAGTTTTGGAGAAAAAGAGTGTGAGTGCATTAAAAAAAAAAAACAAAAAAGTAGTCTTTCTTGTCACCATGATGCAAACTCGTTTTGTCCCATTTGGAATTTGCAATTCAAAGCCGATCCAAATGCCTAAAATGGAGTGTGGGAATAAGAATGTGAATCGGAATGGAGCTACATCAACCTCAAATGGAGAAATAGGAAACATGAGCCTAAGCCTCCTAGTCCAGTGATAGAAGTTGAAGACATCAAATTTGATCCTTCAAAATAGGTACCTATGGAGATTGTTGAACTAGTAGCGGATCAAGAGATTTCCTGGCTACCATCGGAGCACCATGAGCCTAAAAATGGAGAGGAGAAAGAATATGGTCCGGAACCCTACTCAACCACACTACACCTTAATAGGTCAATAAGTGGATAGAGGGTATGCTGATTTTTAGGAAAAACCTCATAGACCTTGTCAATCACATTGATGATGAAGTCAATATCATTAGAAACAGGAACTACTTCATCAACAAAAGGCTTTGCAATATTGAGGCACTTTGAACCTGTGAAGAGGATGCTTTTATGGAGGACGAGAAAATATTAGGTCTCAAGTTTAATTTAGGAGTTTAGATCAGTAAAAGTTGTTTAGGATTTGATTTCCATAAATGTTTGTTTAGGCTAAAAATTTTTGGATTTGGTTTGGGTTTGTCAAATAAATTTTAATGAAAGAAATTCTTATAATTTCTCATTACATTGGTGCTTCTTTTAATTTTTTATTTCTATTATTTATCTTTATGTGCATGCTTGTATTGTTTGGTTTTTCTTGCTTTTATTTCTTAGATTAAACAATGGGGACATTGTTTGATTTAGGTTTGGGGATAAGGAAAAATTGTGTAAATTTTTCTATTATATATTGTTGTAAAAAAAAAAATCGAATACCTCTGACTGTAGATTGGTAGCTACTATTTTGAGAGAAATTGGACCAAGTTTCAATAATTTTATGATTAAATGGACTATTCTAGTTTGTAATTTTGTGTTACAAATCTATTAAGGGGTAGAACAGATAAAATGGAGCTAAAACGAATAAGTTATGGTCGTTCGAACATTGAAAGTGTAAAACTCGAATCCTAATAGACTTAGAAAATTTATTGAAACTCAGTTTATTGCTATTAGAAATAAAAGGGTATATGAGCAAATATCTTCTTAGTGGATATTTTTAAAAGAAATCAAGAAAGTTGGTGTGAAAGGAAAAGACCACAAAATAAGGTGAGATCTAAAATGTACAAAGGCAAGTAAAAAAAAAAAAAAAAATGTTGAGACAATTTGGTGACTGTGCATAGAGAAAGAAAAAGAGATAGATTGCCAATATTTTATATAAAAAGGAACAAGTGTCAATTTGCTAAGTGGATAAGTATGATAATCAAATAAAAGAGTGGATGCATGGAAGTAAAAGCAAAAGAGAGACATGTATCCATTCCTAAACCAAGTAAAGAAGGCGATGGCTGCAAATATTTTAATATATAAAAGAGACAAATGTCATGCACAAGGTTAATAAGCAAAAGAAACAAAAAAGAAAGCAAAAGAGATAAAATGGGTGTATAGTCGAGAAAGAGAGAATGGTGTCATGATGTGAAACCAAAAGAAATTTTTTTGAATGAAAATGGACAAGTGTCACTCACACAAATTTGATAAACATGAAGAGTGGAGGCATGTAAAAGAGAGAGGTGGTTGTTTGCATATATATATATATATATATATTTATATATGTAAAGCTAAGGACAAAGCAAACAAATAATAAAAAATGGGTTGAATCGGGTAGCAAGAAAAGAAAGAAAATGGTGAGAAGAAAAGAGAGAAGAAAAATATGAGAAAATTCCATATAAGTGATCTTAGTATTTAGGGCGTCCAATTTATTTAGATAAATAATTTTTATTTCAATGAGATTTAGAATTCATGACATTAATTGAATTTTTCATAAGTTCTAAAGTAAGTTTTATGTGATTTTAGGATGGATCTAGGTTTATGAGGGATTAGATGGAAACCTATTTTAGATCTAGATTTGAGTAAAAGAGTTATATGAATGAATATTTTCTTTTTATTAAATTGATTAAATTATGTTTATCTATATTTCACTTTTATTATTTATTGGAAATAGAATATATATTTTTCTTAAATGACGTATTTTGATTATCAATTATGCTTTATAATTGAAACAAGAATTTATTAGAATTCATATATATGTATCATAAATTTCAATTGGAATTTTATATTTTCAGTTTAAGTTTATTACAAGAAATGTTTAGAATATTTTCACTAATATTATTTTATGTTTTAAGGAAAAATATTGATTTATGCTTTAAGAAAAGCGTTTATTTAGAGTTATATATATTCAGAAAAGAGAATTACATTAATTTACATGTAAAAATTTTTTGTGATTCGAAAAGAAAATAAATATGTTTCCAAGACACCAAGGTTATACCCTTCCTTCTAACGGTCAGAAAAATTACACATGCGTGAGTCCTAGATTCTCTTAGCACGAGTATGGTAGACGTTATCCCTCATTCTGTATGTGTATTGAATATCTTTACTACGTATGATATTCCCCTTGGTACTAATTGACGTAAATTTTCATATTATAGATGTTGGATACTGAATTTGATCAGTATAGATGGAGATTTACAGAACACCAAATTTATATAAAGAGATTCCAGAAAAGTTTTATAAATTATAAGTTTTCATATTTTATATTATCAAAACTATAAAAATAATTTATATAGAAATTTACAGTTTTACTATGATATGAGATATAAATTCAGTTTTATTTCATAGATATAATTGTGTATTATTTACCAATTATATATTAAGTGTTATTTAGAAATATTTTTGTGAAAAGTTATATCCACTCACTGAGTATTAACGCTCACTCTTTTATAAAACCCATTTTTACAAGTATTCATTACAAGTTCGTTCAGTTTATTACATATTGTGATAAAGATCACATGATGATGAACAATTTGCATTTGTGTATATTATTTTTAATTAACCAGATTTTATAAAGGTGTTTTTAGAATAGTTTTATAGATGAAATATCTTTTCTAAATATTTTATGAATATTTTATATATTCAGTTCAAGGGTTTAATATGAGAAATGTAAAGATTTTCGATTTGTTTAGATTAAATTTATAAAATGATTATGAGATTTATGGCGATTTTTTCTAAAAGATTTTCAATAAATCCATATTTCAATAAAAAAATATCCCAGTTTGCATAAGATCTTTTTGAACTTAAAATAGGAGTTGAGATGGTTCCTACGAAAAGGTCAAGCTAACCTGATTCCTGGTTGACATTTTCTCTCTGTTTTTTTTTTTTTTTTTTTTTTGTTCAAGATATATAAGGAATATTCTTCAAGCTATTATTCAAGCTATTTAAGATATTATTGTTGTATTTGGCTTCAAATAGACTAATGACGCACTCTCATTTAGGTAGGGAAAAATGTTTTTGGCCTTTTCTGGTTAAAGCACACAGTGTAATTTCACTTCTCATAGGTTACCAAAAAAGTTTCTTTTTTGAAAGGATTATCAAAAATGTTTAGCCAAGGTAAACGATTAATTTATGCAAAATATGCTCCTTCTTTTTGATCAACAACCTATACATGTCTAACTAAACAATAAAGAATATTAAAAAAAAAATGTTTAAGATTAGCAAGAAATAGCCCTCTGAATGTATGCTTTGGCTCAAAACCTTACTTGGGTGGTCTCCACTAATAGACCACATCCATGCACACTTGACATCACTCCACTCAATCAATCAATCTCAAGGTCATCGACAATCTTAATCCATAATCAAAATTTCATGGCTACATCCTACTCCAAACATCAAATCATGCATACAAAAATTGGCAAATGAAGGCACCAAGAAAATTTATCAAATTATTTAAACACAACAATAACTTGTGAAATTTCAGTTTTGACCATTAAGCACTTAAAAATTCGTAACTCAATTTAGACCAAATGAAAAATCATGAAATTTCAAAACAGATAGTAGACATACGGACCTCCAACTTTCATGAAGAAAGTTTCCTCAAATTCTGATTGCAAACATTAATTCAGAGTCCAACAATTTATTTCAAATTCTTAGCCCGGAATCAGATTAGCCTCACCTTTCAGCACTTGGACGATCATAACTTATTTGTTTTAACTCTTCACCTATTAAACTCCTCAAAAGATTCATAACAAAAATTACAAACCTAGGAGTATGTTTAACAAAAATTTGCTGAAAATTGGTCCAATTTCACTCATAACAATAGCTACCCATCTACTGTAAGAGGTTTTCAAAATTTTTACAATAGCAATTTTGCAGAAAAATTTTACACAATTTTTCCTCACCCCCAAACCTAAATCAAGCAATGTCCTTATTGTTTAATCAAAGAATTAAGAGTAGGAAAAACAAAGCAAAACAAGTACGAAAATAAAAATAAATAACAGAACATTAAAAAAAAAAAACATAAACATAAACATAATGAGAAATTTGAAGAATTTCTACATTAAAAAACTATTTAACAACCTAAACTAACTCAAATTCTCAAATTTTAAATCTAAACAAACATTATTTAAAAATTAAATCCTAAACACTTTTATTAAACTAAATCCTAAACTAAACATAAATCCTAAAGCTTTCTTGTTCTCCCATGCATGCAATGTCTTCACACCACCAAAGCCGCCTCTAGCCTCCTGTTGATGAAGTAATTCCCGTTGCAAACTATGTTGACCTCATCATTAATATGATCAACCAAGTCCATAAGGTCCTTCCTGAAGAGCAACATACTCTCCACTATCTCATTGACCTGTTGAGGAGTAGGGTGATTGAGTTGAGTTTCTTCATCATTGGGAACATACTCCTCCTCCTCTCCATTGGCTGGCTTGTTTTGCTCCGGTTGGGGCCAATATTTCTCTGGTTCCTTCATGGGCTCAGCAACCTCCATAGGCGCCTCCTCTAAGGGGTCAGACTCGGTGTCTTCAACTTGATTCGTACTTCCTCGTTTCTTCATCTGAGTTCCTTTTAGCACCATTCTTCGTCACGCCCTTGGTTCCTTGCTCCACTTTTGGCATGCAAAACAGCTTCGACTTGCAAATTCCACGTGGGCCAAAATGTGTTTGCATCATGGTTGAAAAGAAAACACCACTTTTTTCTATGCACTCAATCTGTTTTTGACAAAAACACACCACTAACTCCACCCCAATATCTCTCTTTTCTTTCTTGTTTCTAAGAATGAAAACTAAAGCCTAAAATACATATTTATAGGTGCTAACTTCTAAACATAGATTATAATCGTAAATAATCGTAAAAGATAAAAATCAACAACAATAATCCTAAAGAAAATTGATTGAAATTATGTAGCTAATTTTATCCTAATAAATGAATAAAAATTCTAAAAGAAATCCCCATGAAGTAAGAGATTAAATATGAGGAATTTGCATCCCATCAGACATGAAAATCAAGAAGAATCGTATCTGCGAACCTGGTGCACTTTCAATTGAAGAGTGATTCTGAAGAAATCTTTTTTTGTGTTGAAATTCAACGGTGTTAGGTCTCATGACGACCAGCGCTCGCTCGCAGGTCGTGAAATTACTACAGGTGGAAAGTGTACTATTTCATTTATACTTCATGGTGATGAGGACACATGACGTCGCGTGTTGCACTTCGCGATATAAGGGTTGATAGTCACCCTTCACGAAATGTTGGACTTCTCCTACATTTTTTAAAAAAATAATAATAATAATAAGAAATCAATTAATCATAAAAAATTAAAACAAAATTAACATGACCAAATAAAATGAAAACACACAATTAAAATAATGTAATTAAACACAACAAAATGCTAAAATAACAAAATAACAATTAATCCAAAGATAAATAATATACAAAAATCCACTAACAATTAAAATAAGAAATAAATTAAAAAGTCAGAGAAATAAGACAAATAAAATGAAAACGAAAATATCCTAAATATCTGGTGCATGCTGACGCGCTCTGGACTCATCAAACGCGTTCATGCTGCTCCTCAACTCATCTATCTGTTGAAAAATCCGCTGCTGACTCTCAACTAAGGTCCTCTGCGTATCCATAATGTCACGGACCCAAGATGGAACACCTGGCTGTGTTAGAGGTTAAGCAATGTTTGCATCTCCATGTTCCCGCCTAACACGCTCCTCTGGCATCTCACTATCAGTATCCTCATCACTATCCTCAACACGATCCTGAGCTGCTGCCTGTGTCGTCTACCTCCGCCTAGGCATAGCTAATAGTAGCACCATTAAGGATTTTGTCAAGGTATTCCGTAGAAATGGGCTAAGGTTTGTTAACACCAATCATGCCCACTTAAGCATTCACAGTTGATTATGGAAGTTGCATTCTTCAACTTATTTTCTTCCTACTCAATCAAGCCGACTAAACACTACACCACTATTTCCCCGAGAGACGCTCAGTTAGTCTACTGGACGATGCATGTATTTCGCATTGATTTGGGTAAGTGCATTTGGACGGAGATAATGGACGCATCCCAAGAGAGTGAGAAGAACCCGGTGCTGCCATTCCCAGGACTGGTCATATATTTTTACAGTCTAGCAGGCATTGATGCCTATGCTGATCGCACTAAGATGCACAGGCAGTAGCTCAGGATCGTGCTGAGGATAGTCATGAAGATACTGATAGTCAACTGCCAGAGGAGCGTGTTAGGCGGGAACATGGAGATGCAAACATTGCTTAACCTCTAACACAGCCAGGTGTTCCATCTCAGGTCCGTGACATTATGAATACGCCAAGGACCTTAGTTGAGGGCCAGCAGCGGATTTTCCAGTAGATGAACGAGTTGAGGAGGAGGATAGACGCGTATGAAGAGTTCAAAGTGCATCAGCATGCACCGGATGTTTAGGATATTTTCGTTTTCATTTTATTTGTCTTATTTCTCTGACTTTTTAATTTATTTCTTATTTTAATTGTTAGTGGATTTTTGTATATATTTGTCATTGGATTAATTGTCATATTGGTATTTTAGCATTTTGTTGTGTTTAATTACATTATTTTAATTGTGTTTTCATTTTATTTGGTCATGTTATTTTTTATTTTTTATTTTTTATGATTAATTGATTTCTTTTATATATATACATATATAGGAGAAGTTTTAACATTTCGTGAAGGGTGATTATCGCGACCCCCATATCGCGAAGCACAGCATGCGACGTCGTATGTCCTCGTTACCATGAAGTATAAATGAACCGGTGCGCTTTGCACCTGCAGTAATCTCGGGACCTGTGTACGCGAGACACGTCTCACAAGCCCTGGTTGGCATGACACCTGACATCATAGAATTTCAGCAGAAGAAGGATTTCTTCAAAATCTCTCTTCAATTGAAAGTCCACAAGGCTTGCAGATATGATTCCTCTTGATTTTCATGTCTGATGGGATGTTATTGGGTTATATGGGCTTTGGGCCGAGTTCATCCAAGATAACCCAGAATCCAAACTTAGATCCAATATCCGAATCCAAGATCCATTAAAAAAGTGGATAATGCAGATTAACTGCCTTTGATAGTTGTATAGATGATTAGATAGCTACTTAATGTAGTTATTCCCATGTAAATAAAACTTCAATTAGTGATTTTGCAAAGAGATTGATGTGAATATCTACAGAAAGATAAACAAAAAAATAGAGTAAGAACAAAACAGAAAAGAGAGTGCTGGGATACAGAGAAAAGACAGTTTTTACATTGTGAATTGCATTTTTTTTTTTCCAATTTCGTGATTGAAATCCGACCACCGATTGAACAACACGAACTATGTACCTTATGCTCCAATCTAAGTTCAGTTCAAGCTTTGTTTTTATTGTTTTTACATATACATAAATATACTGCAATGTTGTTAATGTTAATGATTTGAAGATTACTATATTGGTATCAGAGCTTGGTTATGTTGTTTGCTAGTAGAATGATGATAAATAATATGAAACTAACCTTTTATGTTGAGTTTAAGATATTTAAAACATTGTTTTTGAAGAACATAATGAACTGTAGAAAATACCCGAATTTGTTCTTAGTCTTTAAATGTCAGTAAACTTCTTTCTTTGGCATGATTATTATATCATTAGATAGAGCTCGAAAAGAGTTTTCCAAAGGCATATTATATAAGCGATTTGGATGAGAAACGAGTGAGAAAAATACTTTTAAATTTACCCACAAAAACTAAAATTCTAGAAAATTGATTTCAAGAGATTGAAGACGATAAATAGTGGTGTGCCACGTGGTGACTAGGGGAGAGGCTACGTCATATAGGCAACGTGTCATTTTTTGGTGAAGTCGCACCAATGCAAATGTACCCAATTAGAGTAAATCACGTGTCACAAGACGTGACACAACATTATACCGCCACATATACAACCATGTGGCTGAATCTAATTGGGACACATGTAGCAAGTGTGATAACATTTGGTACAACCATGTGTCACATTGAATGAAAGAACCAGATTGTGCCACTTATACACAACTTGGCAGCATGTGATTAAGCCATGTGACATTGATGTGTGGTAGTGCCAGAGCCAACCACGTGTCGTGCCATGATCAGATATAGCTCGTGAGTGCGCTACACATACGGCTAGTGAGCTGTGATTACCGGCGCGTGAGACCGATGCGTCGCCGCTGATAGTGTTTCCGACAAAGGGGAAAAAAATTTTAAAAATATTAAACTAAATTCTCATTTCTTTTATTAACCTATAATTTAATAATATTTAATCATTACATTTAGTGTTAGTTATGGTAAATTGTTTAATATATTTAATGTGGCAAATTTTTGTAGATGGTCTAAAATGTTATTCATTATTTTACCCATTTTGATGAAGAAATCAAGGAAGTCATCGAGATAGTTGAGAGTCCTGACATCATCAATATTTTTGATGATCTAAACAATGTCATAGTCATTTTTTATGACAAAGAGAGCATCAGCCTCTAGATTATAAGCCTTCCGATTATCCAGTCGATGTTATAGTCATTTCTGATGATGATGAGGGCATCGACCTCCAAATTATGTGCCTTTTGATTATCCAACTAATGTTATTCATTCAGATGACGAGGATAGCGTCGAGCCTCCGGATTATGTGTCTTCTGGTTATTCAACTGATGTTATAGTCATTTCAAATGACGAGAATGATATCAAGATTATTGAGATATCAGATGATAATGTGGACGTCGACGTTATGGATACTTTTGATAATGAGATGGCTGAGGTGATAGACATCTCATCAAATGAGGAGGATCCGAAGACGACGATTGATTTCGACCAGTATATAAGAGAGTATCATGAGGAGATTGATTCTCATACCTTTTATGTGCTTGACTAATGTTATCTTTCTTTTTATTATTATTGTTTTGTATGTAGTGCTTGTATTTATGATGGATATTTCATTTTATGCATTGAATATGGATAGTGTAACTTTTCTTTATTTATCATTCATAAAACGTTGTTATATTCATATTGCTTTTATATATAATGACATCTATATGGGTGTCCTAATTCAATTAAGTAATGGCATTAGGACTACTTAGCACAAATATATTTACAAATATAGTTTAGTGAATAATTAGAAGTGGATGATAATGGGTGGCTTGACTACCTTTTCAATTCCTATTCAAGGATTCCTTTTCATATTTATAAGTACATAGTTGTTGCAATGGTATAATGAAATTATAGTAGATGTGCTAGTATAGATATAGAAAGATATAGACAGTAAGTCTCTAAATAAAAATGAATATCATTTCAGGAAATGACTTCAACTTCAAAGAATATAATTGCTAAACTAAACAAATGAGAGAAACTAAATGGTGATAATTATGATATTTGACATCAGAAAATTCAATATATTCTCGAAGAGTAGGATGCTCTTGAGACCTTGACAAATACTATGGTATTGCCCAGTTAGATACATCTGCTCAAAGCAGAAGGGACATGGAGATCTATCATACTTGGAAAAAGAAGAAAAACATTGCTCAAATTTCGATCTTAAACAGCAAATGATGATGATCTCATGTGCATATATGAAGATTATGAAACTGCTCAAGATATGTAGATAACCCTAAAAGATAAATATGGTGGTATTTCAACCACTAAACTAAGGAGACTTACCATCAAGTTTGACACCTATAAGAAGCACTAGAATCATACCATGAGACAACACCTTATGGGGAGATCAAACATGATTCGTGAGCTCAAGACTACTGGGCATAATCTCACTGATGAGCATTAAGTATAGGCTATGATCCGATCTCTTCTCTCCAGCTGGGAGGAGATGAAAATCAACATGACTCATAATGATAACATCAAGGCATTTGATGACATTGAATGTCAGGTTGAATTGAAAGTCAAGTGCTTAGAAGCCATTAAGGCTTATAATCAACTTTACATGGTTGAATCCAACAAGCACAAAGGTTTAGGCTTCAAGCGTAAGGGATGGAAGAAGAACTTCAAGAAAAGGAATGGAAATTCCAAGTTTAAGAAGAATGAGACTATAAAGTGCAAGAAGAGTAAATGCGTTGGGGATAGGAAGAACAAAGCCAAAATGACCTATTTCAACTGTGGTCAATTGGATGATTTTCCTCGTGAATGTACTGAGCAAAAGAAGGAAAAGGTACAATGCTACTTTAACACATTTAATCATGTTTATGTTTCTAGCTCAGTATTACTCACTGAATCTCATCCTTTGTGGACTGTAGATTCAGGAGCAACCAATCATGTAGCTAGAGATAAAGGAGCTTTTGTGGAGTATCAGCGAATAAGTCAAGGATCAAGATGGATATATGTGAGGAATAACTCATATGTTGAGGTGAAGGGTATTAGCATATGCAAGCCTGTCTTGAAGTATTCTATCTCCATAATGCATTATTTGCTCCTGATATTCGACGAAATTTAGTTTTTGTACCTGTACTTCTTAAATTAGGATATGTTTTAAACTTTCATGATGATAGTATGGATATTTATTGGGATTCTGTTAGGATTGACACTAAATGTTTATTAGATGGTTTTATTGTATTAAATATTGAGATGAACGGTTATTATGATAATAATGGTTGTTTTTCATTAATTGCTTCTTCTAACCTTGCAAATGTCAATATTAATACTTGACATGATAAAGTAGAGTATATCAGCCAAGATTAAATGAATAGATTGGTCAAAGAGAGATTTTTATGTTTCTTTAATAAGATAGATTTACCTATAAATGAAAATTGTCTAGCAGAAAAACAATTAGAAAACTATTTAGAAAACGAATTAGGGTTGACAATCCATAACAATTAGTTCATTCTGATATTTGTAGACCTATGAATGTTAGAGTTAGAAGTGGTGTTTCATATTTTATAACTTTCGTAGATGATTACACTCATTATGGTCATGTTTATCTAATCTCCCATAAATCTGAAGCATTAGATTATTTTAGATTATATCTAAATATGGTGGAGAATCAGTTAGATAAAACTGTCAAAGTCGTGCAAATTGATCGAGAACAAGAATATCTCTCAGAATAATTTGAGACATTATGTCAAAAGATGATAGACAATTAACTATTCCTAGGACTCCACAATAAAATGGTGTAGCGGAAAGAAGGAATAGAACTTTATTAGATATAGTAAAAGCTATGATGGCACAAACGAATCTCCCAATATCTTATCGGAGAGTTGCACTATTGATAGCTGTTTATATTCTGAATAAAGTCCTTACCAAGTCAGTAGCTTTTACACCTTATGAATTATGGACAGGTAGGAAACCTAATCTCACTCATATGCGACTTTGAGAGTGCGCAGGATATGTACATAACTTGTCTAGCAAATATGGAAAGTTGGGTGCTAGAGGAAAAAAATGTATCTTTATTAGATACTCTAGGCACTCGAAAGGATATGTATTCATAGGAAAAATTCATATGGAAGCATAACTGAATTGGAGTCACGTAACGTGAATTTCTTGGAGAATGAATTTCCTAGTAGGGTTAAAGTTGAAAAAGATTTTCAATTTTACGAATTGAGTGAATCATATTGTAACATTCCGATATTTACTTCCGTATAAGTAATATTATTAAATCTAGAATATAATTGCATTAAGTGGGATTACAATTTAGTTTATTTATAATTAATATAATAAGTGAAATAATATAGTTAATTGTTAGAAAATTTAATAGTTTCTTTAATAATTTAGTTTGAAAATATATTTTTTTTTTTTTAGCAAAAGGATTTAATTAGGATTTTAATGGAAAAGATTTGATGATAGAAATTTATTATTGGTGAGTGGTTATTGTTATCCTATAGGAGAGAGGCATGTGTCAAGATTTTAGGGCCCAAATGGAATACTAGAAAAGTGTGGGGTCAATGTATAATTTTAGAAAGTAGAATAGTATAAAAAGGGGGGTCAAAATTGAAAAAATCCATCATCTTCTTCCTTTCTTTGCTGCCGATCAGATCTGCATTTTTTTTCTCTCAATTTTTTTTTTTTCATTTCAAGCCATAAATCACACAAATTTTCTTCTCTTTAAGTCTCCTACCCATTTATAACTTCATTTCTTACCAAAATATTCTAGAAATCAAGTTATATTTTCGAGTCTACAGTGTTTTACGTGTGGTAGGTGCTGTTTTGTGATTTTTTTTTGTGTTCAAATAGATTAATGAGCATATAGATATATCCATAGGCACATATAGATAGTAAGTTTTGCATTTAATTAAGTTATTTTGCTTTTCATGACTTTAAAGTGTAATTTTTAAATCTTAGGTGATCAATTAAGGCGTAAAGAGTCTAATAAGGGTAAAAAGAAGCTTTAAACTTCTAATTGGAGTGCTAAAAAGTGTGGATGAAGACTCAAGAAAGTTGGTATACATTTATTTTCGAAATTGAATTTTTTTAATAGCTAAAATTTAATATTTTGTTTCGAAACTTTGCGATGATGTGATTTTTACGTGGTGAGTTGTTATTTATGATATGTATATGTTGGTAGGATGTTGATGAGAGGGATTTTATGGGTCAAAACTAAGTGAAATAACATTTTCTATTAAAAACCCCTTTATGTCCGAATTTGCACTAAATAAGGGTCTAAGGGTATTTTCGTCTTTTTAAGCTTATTTACGTGTTTAATGAATGATATTGAAGTGATTTGTGACATAACTTTTGAAGACGAAATCAATTTTCGAAAAATATACCCCTTTGGTCGAATTGAATACATAGGAAAACCAATGGGCATTTTTGCCATTTAGTTTATATATATACATGTTATTTTCATCATGTGGTGATGAGATGTGTGATGAATTACGATTTTGAAGAGAAAAATTTGAAAACCATCTCTTGGAGGCAAATGGAAATGTGAAACGAATATAATTATGTAATAAAATTTTTATTGTGAAACCAAAGACGAAATAGTCCTTTGATAAGGCCCAAAAGGGAAGTTTCGAAAGATTTTAAAACGTGAAAATAAATTAAAATATTTGATAGTTATGTGATTTATAAAAGCTCAATCGAAAATGATAATTTTAGTTATTAATAAAATTATAGAGAGCCTGAGTAAACCTGTACATTGGTAGGTGGAGATTAGTAGTTGACATGTCAATAGGATATTATTAGAAGTACTGCGCCGTTACGCTTATATATATTGATATGATTAATGGACCTTGAGAGGCACCGAGTGTCCGGTCCAGAATATGATACGAATGTGATGTTGAGCTCCAGTGGATAGACACCAAGTGTCCGATGCCTAAGAGAAATGTGAAAATTCGTTACCGATCCATGGTATCGTGACAATATTTACAAAAGGCTCTTATAATAATAATAATAATAATTGATAATGAACTTGCATTGAATGCATATCTATGTATGTGGAAAAAAATTTAATAAAGTTTTCTAAAAGTTGTTGGAAATTATGTTATATTGATAAATTTTTATGAAATGATATATTTTATATGTTACGTTTGTGAGATTTTATGATTGACATTATTTTGTGTATACCAACTAAGCTATTTTGCTTAGCGCGTTAGGTTTTCCCACGTGCAGGTAGTTGATGTGAAATGAGAGTGAGAGTCTGACAAGAAGATCATTCCATTGCGTTTCTAGAGTCACAGCAAAGTTCTAATATTTTTTGTAGTAATCCTTGGCATGTACATATTTTTATTAAAATAAAATTTTATGAACTTACCTTTTGTATATTTAAATGCATATGCGTGTAAAACCTTGTGAATTCTAGTGTATATAAATTTTGAATTATGGTTCTAAATGTTTTCTCAAAAAGATGGGAAAACTAGTTGATGTAATTGTTTAAAGTATTTGTGTTTACTTTGTTTGAAAAAATAGCTGAGAAAATGTATGTTTTTATACTGATTTGTGTGTTGAAGTGATTTTGAAACAGACGGGGTGTCCGGTAATGAAATTTGAGAAAGTAGAAATATATTTGAAGTGTTTCTTTGATTATGCAGGATTTAAGATTTTTGGTTTTTCAATAAAACAGAGGAAACTCTGCCGGATTTTCTATAAATTATATTAAATTAGTAAATGGATTTTCGTAAATAAGTAATGAAAATATTGTAACGTCCTCCGCCTCGGTTATCAGTGTCCGGGACGCCGAGGATAAAGGGGAGGGTGTTACACATATGATGTTATGTATTCGAACACTCAGCTAGAGATAGATAGAGAGTTGCTAAAATACTCTGTCTCTAGTAGGAGTGATAAAGCTATTGAAAGAGTTCTTTCATTTGTTTCTAGTGGGAGCATAGAGACTAATGAATTAGTACCCTCGAAATCATCAATTCGTAGAAGTGACCGTAAAGTTGTTCCTCTCGTTGATTTGAAATCGAAGAGGAAGCTTTTATACTTACTTCACATGATAGTGATGAGCTAAAAAATGTAAATAAGACTCTGAACTCACTTGCTAAAAATTTTTGGATTAAAGCTATGCAAGAAGAGATAGAGTCAATAAAAAGCAACTACGTCTAGGACTTGGTTGACTTACCACCTGATCGGAAAGTCATTAGAAACAAATGGGTATTAAACGTAAGGCAAAGAACTCAATAGAAAGATATAAGACAAGATTAGTAACAAAAGGATATACTCAACAAGAAGGTATAGATTATGAAGAAACCTTCTCCTCTGTGTTAAGATTTGCTTTAATTCATATTATATTAGTCATCATTGCACACATGGACTTAGAATTACATCAAATTGATGTAAAGACAACTTTTTTCAATGGAGAATTGAATGAAGAAATTTATATGGAATGACTAGTGAATTTCATTTCAAAAGGTTAAGAGCAAAAAGTTTGTAAGCACAAGAGATCTATTTATGGTTTGAAAAAATCCTTCAAACAATGGTACCTTCATTTTCATAAGGCAGTAATATCCTATGAATTCCAAATGACTGAAGAAGACCATTGTGTGTCTGTCAAATGGGTAAAAGACAAATTCATAATTTTATTTTTATATGTGGACGATATTTTATTAGATGGAAATAATAAAGAGTTTACGATGACTATATATGAATGATTATCCTTAACTTTCAAGATGAAAAACATAGGAGAAGTTGTCTATATTTTAGGAATTAAAATTAATAGAGATCGTTCAAAAAGAATTCTAGCTTTATCATAAGAGTCTTATATTAAAAAGATTCTCGAATGATTTCATATGATTGATTATAAGCCTATAGATACTACTATCTCAAAGGAATAAACTCTTAGTCTCGAAATGTACCTTAAGACTTCATAAGAGTGTGAAAGAATAAAAAGAGTTCCTTACTCCAGTGTCATCGGAAGTCTCATATACGCTATGATGTGCACGAGACCTGATATCTGCTATACAGTTGGATTAGTTAGTAAATATCAATTCAAATCATGGTCAGAAACGTTGGATCGTTGTGAAAAAAATATTAGTATATCTAAAGGGGATTGCAAACTACTCTCTATGCTATCAAGGTGATAACACACGTTTAGTTGGGCATACAGACACTGACTAGGCAGATGAATTAGATGAGCGAAAATCTACTTCAGATTATGCATTTTTACTCAACCAAAGTGCTATCTCTTGGAGTAGCAAGAAACAGTTATGTATTGCATTGTCCACCATGAAAGTTAAATTTATAACATGTTTAGCAGTAGTTCAAGAAACAGTATGGCTTAAGAGATTTTTAGGAGATTTGATTTTAGAAGTTGATGTGGAGAAGCCAGTTACCATTTACTGTGATAGTCAAACAGTCATTACTTTTACCAAAGATGCAAAGTATCACAGTAAATCGAAACATATAAAGATTAAATACAATTTCGTCAGAAATCATTACAAGAAAATAGCATATCAATACTGGACTATCTATACCAAGCATTAAAGACTCAATATGGATAATCAAATTTTATTATTAAAAAAATAAAAAAAAAACACTTATCTATACCGAGCTATGAATAGTCATATCTTTAAATTTTTAAAATAATTTTTTAACTATTCATGCTGGGCCCATGAATGCTCGGTATGGGTACTACTTGATTATCCATATTGGTCCACTATGTGCTCAGTATGGATAGTGTAACCTAATTTAAAAATATATATATTATTGATTATTCATATTGGGTTGCCAACCGCTTGGTATAGATAATCTGGATTGTCCATACCAAGCGGGTCGGGTGTCAGGTATGGATAATAATGTTTAAAAGTAATTTAAAAATTAGATTATTTATATCGGGCGGTTGGACACCCAGTATCGATAATTTGGATTATAAAAAAATTAAAAAAAAAAAGTTATTCATACCAGGCACCCGACCTACCTAGTATGGATAACAACACCTAGTATGGATAAAATAAATTATCCATATTAGGTAGGTCAGGCAGCCGGTATGGATAATCATTGTTAAAAAAATAATAATAAAAATTTTAATTATCCATATCCGAGGCGCCCAACCCACCCAGTATAGATAATCTAGGCATTTGCCCAATCCGACTAACCCTTCTCTCTCATTTTCTCCATTTTCTTTCTTTCTCTCTCTATCTCATTTTCTCACATCTTTTCTCTCTAAAAACCCTAGTCGCTGCCACCCACCAGTATCGTTACTCTAGTTATCGACGGATATCCCCGCCGACCGTCATTAGTGAGTCCTCTTTTCTTCTTCTTCTTCTTTACCACTTCTTTTTTTTTTCTTCTTTTTCTACTTTTTTTCTTTTTATTCTTGTTCTTATTCTTCTCATTTTCTTCTTCTTTTTCTACTTTTTTTTTTCTTGTTCTTATTCTTCCCTTTTTCTACTTTTTTCTTTTTTTTTCTTATTCTTATTCTTCTCATTTTCTTCCCTTTTTCTTCTTCTTCTTCTTCGTCTTATTCTTTTTTCTTTCATGGAACGATCAAACTACCGTTCGACTGTCGACACTATAGTCCAACCGTCACTTTTTTTTTCCTCATTTTTTTACTTCATTTCTTCTACTGTAACTATGTTGAGGATTGACGCCATCCGATGCCATTATATTCGCCAATATAATACTCTTCCATCCTCTGAAAATGTTATCTTCACCGATGTACTCCTCTTCCACTGTTTTCTTTATCAATACAATATGAGTTTTATGATTTTGTGTTTTTTGATGTTTCTATTTATGATTCTGTGTTTTATGGATTCGATTAGATAACGTATATGTATTATTATTGTTATGATTTTGAATTCTTTTAATATAAACAAATATTATTGTTAGTGTAATTTTTTGTTTTAGGTTTTGTAAAATTTTTTTAAAAGCTAAAGTTGTTATATTTTTTAAAGGTTAAACATGTAATATGCAAGATTATCGTAATATATGTAGATGTGGTGAATATTTATGTGAATGTGATTGTTTTCTTTTTATTCAAACTTTAATAATTTTAATATAGTTTAATACTATGTTGTTACGTGTTTTGGTTTTAGTGTTATATGTTTTCAAATGGAGAAGAAGTGGTTAAGATTTTCAAGATTAATATCTAAACTCAATTTATAAGGACATAAGATTTAAACTTTCAATATTTTTAACAAATTCTTTTCTCATTTTTAAACTTTTAGAATGTCAAAAGAATATAAAAAGAGAGCTAAAAACTTTGTTGAGACCATGAACAAACATTCAATAAATACTAGTTTCATCCCTTGCCCTTGTATAAAATGTATTAATATGAGGTATCATCACACTAGATAGTGTATAAGCATTTAGTCATTAATAGGATGGATTCTCAGTATACAACTTGATTCATGCATGGGGAACCCTTGAAAACTTTCGCACCTATTGATATTTTCAACACATTTAAAATGTATAGTGATATAAACCTTGAAACTCATTGTGGTGTTGAACCTATTGTTGAAGTAAGAGACGAAGATATCATTGCTAGTTTGGAAAAACTTGAAACTCTTTTGTATAAAGGTTGCTCAAAGTATACAAAATTATCGGTTATTGTAGCTTTATATAAACATAAAGCTACGTATGGTAAATCTGATAAGGAGTTTGATGAACTTCTTAACATCGTTCGAGATATGTTGTCATTAGATAATATTTTATCAGAATCATTATAATTAAAAAAAGTTGTTGAAAGTGTTTGATTTAAGGTATGAAAAAATCCATACATACATCAATGATTGTTGTCTGTTTAGAAAAGAATTGGAGCATCATGAAAAATGTCTAAAATGTGGCATTTATAGATGGAAAGTAAACAAAGTAACTAAAAAGATTCATACAGGAGTACCAGCTAAAGTACTCTGATAGTTTCCAATCATATGACATTTTAGGATAATGTTTACATCAATTGAAATGGCTAACGACTTAAAATGACATTCTACCTATACAAGCCAAGATGGAAAGATGCATCATCCAATTGATTCAGAAGCTTGGAAGACTATAGATAGGATTTGACCATCTTTTGCTTTAAAGCCAGGCAATTTGAGGTAGGGTTTGGCTACGAATAGATTTAATCCTTATAGCAATCTAAGCACAATCTATCATTGTTGGCCGGTGGTGTTAGTTACATACAATCTACCTCAATGGAAGCGTATGTCGAAAGAAAATTTAATACTAACACTATTATTTTTAGGAAAAAAAAAACAGGGCATGATATTGATGTATATTTGCAGCTACTAATCAAAGATTTAAATGAGTTATGGCACTCGGGAACACAAGTATATGATTCATCTATTAAGTCCACCTTCAACTTAAAGGCTATCTTAATATAGACTATAAATAATTTTACTACTTATGAAAACTTAGTAGGAAGTGGTGTGAAAGATAAATATGTGGGTTGAACATACATTCACAAAGATTGAAATATAGTAATAAAAATGTGTATATAGATCATCAATGATTTCTTCCAAATAATCATGTTTTTTTAAAGAAGAAATTGTGGTTTAATGGGAAAGAAGCAATAGATGATCATTTGAAGATTCTTGATGGTAAACATGTTCGAATTGTATGTGCGGAAGTTGAACATGATTGGAGAAAGAAAGTTGAAAGGAAAAGGAAGAGAAAAAGACATTCTATATAGGAAAAAAAGATCAATATTCTTTGATCTTTCATATTAGGAGGTAAGATCTTTAATTCAAAAGATGATTTAATTTATTCTATTATATTTAACTATGCCTCAAATTTACCATCATCAATTTTTATAGGATTTATGCTTGCATCATAATTTAGATGTGATGCACATTGAAAAAAAACATTGGTAAAAGTCTTGTTGGCACGTTGTTGGACATTAATAGGAAAACCAAAGATTGTGTCAATTCTCGTAGAGATCTAGAAGACATTGGGATTAGACAAGACCTTCATCTGAAAAAGAATGACGATAAACTACATTTGCCTATAGCACCACACACTCTATCATAGATAGAAAACAACAATTTTTGTAAGAAGTTCTTAAATTTAAGGATGTCTGAAGATTATGTTTCAAACATCTCCAATTGTATTTTGTTGAATGAATGCAAGATTGTTATGCTTAAGTCCCATGACTATCATGTATTGATACAACATTTGTTATCAGTGGCAATACAGGGTCTCCTACCTAAAGGGCCAAAAATGTCACATTTCGATTGTATTCATTTTTTAATATAATTTGTCAAAGAGTGTTAGATAGAGATAAGTTAGATTCATTAGAATATGAAGTTGTGGTTACTATATGTATGCTTGAACATTATTTCTCTCCTTATTTTTTTAAAAAAATGGTTCATCTTACAATTTATCTAACAAGAGAAGCTCACTTATATGGACCAGTTCAATATCGTTGGATGTACCCTTTTGAAATGTTATTCTTACACTATTCTTCATATATGAATTAAGATTAATGATATCCACATATTTCATTTATCTTTATATATTCATTTTATATATTTATAAAGGTGTTAAAATGATATGTAAGAAATCGTGCATAACAGAATGCTATTTAGCCGATGAATGCATGCAATTTTGTAGTAGATATGTATCATAGTAGATGTTAGTGAGAAGCATAATAAAAATAAAGATATGACATCCTATATCTGCATCAACATTAAAAACGATTTTTGCAGACATGTTATGGATTGCACATATGTATATACTATTGAATAGTGATTAGTGGAACTATAATTAAGTAAGTAGTTTAAATTGAAGATGAATATAGTGTAAATATTAGTAAAAATTATTAACGTTTTACTTATTAGGTCATGTTGTTTTTATTTATATAAACATTTTATTAGCATGCACCTGGAAGAGCTTCAATAATTAGATCCTAATCTGTTAAGTAGACCAACTTTGTTACAAATGACACATACTAGAGAATTTCCAACATAGTTCAGAAATAAGGTGAATTCACTACCCTATACATTTATAATATGATATCTTTACCTTAGTTTTTTGTCCTTGATAATCTAAATTTTAATCTCCCAAAATAGGTCCTCAATATATCAAATACTATGGATAAGCCCCCAACTCTAAAGTTGTAGGCACTTGGACAAAGTATGCAAGTCACATTTTATTCAAGCTATGTTGTGAATGGGAAATGATACATCATAAAAAGTAGTGAGAAAACTACATAAAATGGTGATGTTTCATTTGAAGTAGAAATTGTTTGTAATGAAAAAGATGGCACTCGAGTTGTTAAGAAGATGGCTTACTATATAGTTTTAAGGGAAATACTTTTGTTGGATTTCTTAGCATTTCGTGTTTCATTATTCATATGTGATTAGATAGGTAGTCCGAGTGATGTTAGAGAAGAAGATGGGTTCACACTAGTTAATTTTAGCCCATGTGTAAATAAATAAGATAGAGATCATTTCATTTTAGCCTCACAAGCAATACAATTCTAAGGAAAATGATACATTTAATTATTATGTCATCCTAAAAGCATCTCTAAAGGGTTTTCATGATCTAGAGAAGTTTGATGAACATGCTTATATGAAAACTACACCATTAGATGTATTTGAATTTGACTCTAGTATGGATGATAGTGAGGATTATACTCATATAGATTATGAGAAATTGGTTGCAAACATGTAATGTTAATGAATATAATTATATTTTTATATTTTTTGTAATGTGTATATAAATATTGTTTGTGTTTATATTTGCGGAAAGACATAGTCTCTGAAGTGATTGGATATGTTGTGAAATTACTTTGTTATTTACATTACAGGTGAGCTAAATTTTTGGTAAGGTCGAAAAATAGTCGAAAAATAGGGGAAATTTTGTCAAAATTTTTGTAAAATGATTGACTTTATATATGTTATTTTATATATTGATAATGTTATTCATGTGTTGACTACTAATATATGTCATTTTCATAACATTTTTAGATATCGATTGAAGGAACATTAACTAGTTAGTCTTCAGGTAACTTTAGTGGAAAGAATAAAAGAAAAAGAAAATGTCTCAACCGCTTGGATTATTAAAAAATGGTTAAGGTCAAAGCCACAGAGTACAAATTAATGAAGTTGGACAACTAATTGGAGAAAATTTGGTGATCTATAATTCAACTTATGGAGTCATTACAGCTCAGATGATACCTATAACTTATAGTAGTTGGGATAAGATACCACAATCTTTAAAAGATACAGAGTGAGAGAATATAAAGGTATATACAAGTTTCATTTATTTATAATATCAATATTACATATTTATTTTTACAACATATTTAATTTTAAAAAACTTATAACTGCAATTATGACTTGATGCTAATGAATTAATGAAAGTTCATTTGATCAAATCAATGAATGAGTGTTAGAGATACTATAAAAGTAGAATAACAAAACAAATTAGAGACATTTCTCCTGGTCTTAATGCACACATAATATATGAAATGCTAAAACTAGCTAACATTAGTGATCAGGATTGGACTGCATTTGTCAATCAACAATTGTCTATAAAATTTGTGGTAATTATGCATTGATATTCTTAAGCTGGTATGAACACGTTTAATGAATTTTGATTAAATTTTACAATAGTTCAAGATATTAGTAAGCATTATAGGGAGTTATCAAAAAAGAATCATGCCCCACATACATCAAGTCGTAAAAGAATGACACGATTGTGAGAAGATTTGGTAAGAGTTAAATATATTGTAATGACTGTTTTACATGTGTATAGCTTTTGTTTTTTGAACTTGTATATATTTTTGTATATATGAATATCAATGTTAGAGAGTAAAAAAAGTTGCTGCAAATGAAAATCCTGAAGTCGATGGAGTTGACATATAGATAGCCAGTCACAAGCACAAAGATGGGAGCACAATGAATGAAGAAATTGCCGACAAAATTGTATATTATGTTAATTTGATCAATTATTGTGTTGATTGTATTACATATGTATAGTTTTTTTAATGTTAATATCATGTGACATCATTTATAGACACAAATGGAGTCACTACATCAAGAAACCTAACAATCAATTGGATATGATATTGTCTCACAAGTTATGGATAAGAAGCATCAAGGTAAAGTTCGAGGAATGAGTTATGGTGTAATACCATCTATCGTACAAACATCTATGGTTGGTAAACAAAACTTCGCATTATACCAACAACATGTCGATTGTGAGATGACAATCATGAAGCAAACAATTGTTAATTTGACAAACTTGTTCATGACTCATTTGTTGAATGTAAATTAAGCTCAAGTATTGGCTTGTATTCCTCTCACACAATCGGTAAACAACTCAAAATTTTTAAAATTTGTTTACTTTTATTTTTGGTACTTAGTGTACTTTTTTTTTTTTTGTTTCCATATTTTCTCACAAGTGGGTGTAGTTATTTTTTCATATTTTTTGCTATATCTATGTTTGTAAAAATATATATTGTTTGCGTATATATTTACTAAGAGTTGTTGTTTTGGTTAGATTGATTGTAAAAGATTTGAGAAGTTTGATAAATTGTAGAGGAATTAAATTTTTGCAAGTTTGAAAAATAGGGAAAATTTTGTCAAAATTTTTATAAAATCGATTGAGTTTATACGTATTATTTTATATATTGAGTTTGTTGCCTACATATTGTCAAATAGGGATCTTAGAATTTTTTTTTCCCCAATATTTATGTTTCCTCACAACAATGTTATTTATTTTTTTCGTAAACACAATATTCAAGTGGCTCAAATCCAATGAGAGTTAGTAAAAGTATTCACTTAGCTAAACCTTCAATTAAGGTAAAATATACAAGAAATTTATATTATTTATTGTTTCACTTTAATTTCATATATATATATGTAATTATTTAAATTTATTAATAGGAGTAAATATTTAATTCTTATGCATACAACCCATATCTCGTGATCTCTTAAGCCAAGCTGGTGGATCGAATGGCAACCACTGCAAATTATTAGATTGGATGGGTAGAGGAATAGTGGTGGCAGAAGCGAAAATTGACTCAAAGGACCCCTATACTAAAGTTCATCACCTCGAGTTTGGTCCAGATTATTGGCGCGTTTCTGTCAAGAAAGTAATGATTAGTGTTTCACTACCTCGACCTACCAACGAGCTACTAACTCTAGAAGATGCATTAAACTCATTTATTGCTTGACCAGTAAAATATATTGTATCTTAGGATTATGTACTAAGTTGTTATAATATTTCATAATGTACGATGACTTCAAATAATGTACATTTTATTTTAAATTATGTAATTTAAATGTTGTTTATATATTAAATAATATATATATTTAAGGTTTCTATACGTTGTTAGTTTTATTGTAACATTAAATTACATATTTTTTCATTTAATTTTTTTAAATTAAAATGTTTTTCATATCGGGCATATGGATAAAATCAATCATACCAAGTAGCCTGGAAGATGGTTAATTACCCATTTTGGGCATCGACCCGATATGGACAAGTTTATCTATACTAGGTCAGAGCCTAGAATGGGAATAAATATCTATACCGGGCTCCCACCCAGTATGGATAATTAATATCCATACGAGGCAAATGCCCGGTATGGATATTGGACACGTCGGGTCAACTCGTTACTTGAACATATCCAAACTGGGTTCGGCCTAGTATGGATAATAATTATCCATATTAGATGCCTACCCGATATGGATATTGCAATATCCATACCGATAGCAACCATATTGGGCATTACTTGGTAGGATTGACTTATTTGTTCTAGTGAATATAGTGATAAAGAAAAATGTAATGATCAAATATATATCTACACATGAGATGATTGCTAACCCGCTTACAAAAGCTATGACAAGAGATGTATTTAAGTCATATTTTAGGTCTTTAATTCTGCGTCGATTATAGTGTTGTAATTGTCACTTTGAACTATATTCATTTATGAATAAATACGTTGGATTTATTACATGATACTAGCATATATTTATTTCATTCGAATTATATAAAATATGTTATTAGGTTGGATATGATATTCTTACACGTACAGTTGTCTTAATTACTAGGAAGCCAAGCCAAGATGAGACATATATTTTAGAAAATAAACTAGAGATTATAATCTCAAAGGCTTAGAATATATGAAATGTCGTATTGGGCATAGCCAAGATGAGGTTCTACACTAAACATTAATAATTGAACCACTCATGATGTATCTCTACCATTATGAGAACCCGATTAACCCAAATGTGAGTTTCTAAATAAGAGATACTTAGAAAGCGAACTTTTTAGAAACTCAGGTTAGATGTTAAGAGAGTGTCTGAACTAAAATCTGTACAATAAATAATCTAAACATAATAGACATACGCATTCTTATTAAAGGGCAAAATTCACAGTAACATGTATTTCTTATCGCGTGTGCTTATAATGACCAATATGGAAAATGAGTGAGTTTATCATTAATTCCTTTTTGTGTAAGTTACATTGAAGTTTGTAAAAACTTCTACTTATGTCCTTAATGACTGTTCACTTTATCTCAAAGTAACGGAGTGATGCTTGTATCATTAATGTGTCTTCTATGACCATGATAATACGACCTATGAGACATTTCTATGATGTCAATCATTTTGTTGATCGAAAGACAAAAGCTAGATAGAAAGATTTAATAAATGTTATTTTTTATATATTTACATATCGATAAATTATGATTTAGAATCATAATTGTAATTATATGAAGTATTAAAAAAATCAAGCATGTTGTGTTAAAGGGATTGAATATGCTTGAACAAATAAAATTCTATTAAATCTATAACATAATAATGAACAAATTTATAATCTTTTGTATAGAAGTACAATTGAGATTTAAAAAGTAAGTCATATAATAGATTTCGTTATTCATAGGTCACACAAAATATTTATCTATATGAATGTATGTACTTCTTATCATAAAGGGATCACTAGTGATTTCTCTATGAGTTCTATTTGGCTCATCTTATACCAGTGGGAGATGTTAGGTTATATGGGCTTTGGGTCGGGTTCACATAAGATGACCTAAAACCTAAACCCAGATCCAATACCAGGATCCAAGATCCATCAAAAAGTGGATAATGCAGATTAACTGTCTTAGGTAGTTGTATGGATGATTAGATAATTGCTTAATGTAGTTATTCCCATGTAAATAAAATTGCAATTAGTAGTTTTGCAAAGAGACTGATGTGAATATTTGCAGAAAGAAAAACAAAAAAATAGAGTAAGAACAAAACAGAAACGAGAGTGGTGAGATATAGAGAAAAGGCAAGATTTTTACATTGTGAATTGTGTTTTCTTTCTAATTTTGTGATTGAAATCCGACCACCAATTGAACAACACGAACTGTGTACCTTTTGCTCCATTCTAGGTTCAATTTAAACTTTGCTTTTACCGTTTTTACATATACATAAATATATTGTCGTTTTGTTAATGTTAATGATTTGAAGATTACTACAGATGCAAATTCCTCAAATTTAATTTCTTACTTCATGGGGATTTATTTTAGAATTTTTATTTCATTTATTTTAGGATAAATTTAGCTAGATAATTTCAATCAATTTTCTTTAGGATTATTCTTGTTGATTTTTATCTTTGGGATTAGAGTCCATCTAGATTTAGAAGTTAGTGCCTATAATTAGGTATTTTAGGCTTTAATTTTCATTCATAGAAGCAAGAAAGAAAATAGAGATATTGTGGTGGAGTTAGTGGTGAGTTTTTGGTAAAAACATAGTGAGTGCATAGAAAAAAGTAGTGTTTTCTTTTCAACCATGGTGCAAACATATTTTGGCCCCCCTAGAATTCGCAAGTCAAAGCTAATTTGCATGCCAAAAGTGGAGTGAGGAACCAAGGGCGTGACGAAGAATGGTGCTAAGAGGAATTCGAATGAAGAAAAGAGGAAGTGCTAACCCAAGCCTCCAAATTTTGTTTTGTAAGTTAAAGACATTGAATCTGACCCCTTAAAGGACCACCTATGGAGGTTGCTAAGCCCATGGAGGAACTAGAGAATTCTTGGCCCCAACTGGAGCAAAACGAGCTAGCCAATGGAGAGGAGAAGTATGTTCCCAATTATGAAGAAACTCCACTCAATGACCCTACTCCTCAATAGGTCAATGAGCTAGTGGAGGATATGTTGCTCTTCAGGAAAGACCTCATGGACTTGATTGATCATATTAATGATAAAGCCAACATAATTCGCAACGAAAATTACTTCATCAATAGAAGGTTGAGCAAGATCGATGCGGCTTTGAAGGTGTGAAGATGTTGTATGAATGGGAGAAAAAAAAAGAAAGCTTTAGGATTTAGGTTTAGTTTAGGATTTAATTTTCAAATAATGTTTGTTTAGATTTAAAATTTTAGGATTTAATTAGTTTAGGTTGTTAAATAAATTTTTAATGCATAAATTCTTCAAATTTCTCATTATGTTTTTTTTTTAATTATTTATTTTTGTTTTTTTGCTTGTTTTGTTTTATTTTTCTTACTCTTAATTATTGTACTAAACAATGAAGACATTGTTTGATTAAGGTTTGGGGGTGAGGAAAAATTGTGTAAATTTTTCTGTAAAATTGTTGTAAAAATTTTGAAAACTTTTGACAATAGATGGGTAACTACTGTTATGAATTTTCAGCAAATTGTTGTTAAATGAACTGCTACTAGTTTTGTAATTTTTTGTTACGAATGTTTTGGAGAGGGTAGAATAGGTGAAACGAAGTCAAAACAAATAACGCAGCAAGGTCAAGCTATTCTAATTCCAGGCTCATGATCTTAAATAACTTGTTTGACTCTAAATTAATGTTTGCAACCTAAATTTGAGGAAACATTCTCCATGAAAGTTGTAGGTCCATATGTGTACTATCCGTCTATGAAATTCATGATTTTTCCTTGTGTCTAAATTGAGTTACAAATTTTTGAGTGCTTAATGATCAAAACCAAAATTTCACTAGTTGTTGTTTTGTTTAAATAATTTGATGAATTTTCTTGGTGCCTTGATTTGAGAATTTTTGTAGATGTTTGGACTAAGGATGTAGGCATGAAATTTTTATTATAGATTGGGATTGTGGATTACCTTGAGATTGACTGATTGAGTGGACAGATGTCAAGTGGACAGATGTCAAGTGTACATAGATGTGGTCTATTAGTGGAGACAATCCAAGTGAGGTTTTGAGCCAAAGCATTTATTCATAGAGTGTTTCTTGCTAATCTTACACTTTTCTAATGATCTTCATTGTTTAGTTAAACTTCTACAGGTTGTTATTTGGAAAGAAAGAGAATATTCTGCGTAAATTAATCGTTTACCTTGGATGAACATTTTTGATAACCTATGGAAAGCAAATTAGGCTTTGTGTCCTCTAACTAGAAATAGGCCAAAAACATTTTTCCCTACCTTAATGTGTGTATGTCATTAGGCTATTTAAAGCCAAACACAACAATAAATGAATGAATAATTTTTGTTCCTAACCAGAAAATTATCTAAGTCCAAGCTCAAAATAATTTAAGTCTTATACTTTAGAGCTTGGAATGACAAATTGAGTTGTAAAAATCCAAATTTTTATTTTTATCATTATTCTCGAGTTGATTTTACGTGTTTTTGAGTACTTTTTAGGAAATAAAATCGAAAATGTTAAGTGGGCATAAAACTTAAAGGTTTGGTGAAGAAGTGGTGGGAAAGCGTCGTTGGGCAAGTGAGCATCATCAAAGGAAAATGCAAGGACTTCAGGGCAAACAAGTGAAGTAATCCATGCCCATTTGCATGCTGCCATGCACAAGCTTTAATAGCCTTATACTCCATTTTTGCCTGCTACTAGCCTTGCCAACACCATAAGTATGCCTCCACACTTGCTGCCTCACTTAACAACATAACAACCAACCTTGTTCCAACCCTTGTATGCTATCCAACAACATACAACAGCAATAGCAGCTTACTTGCACGCCTCTTGCCCCAGGCAATGCATATAACACACACCAGTAACTTTTCCAGCCTACACACTGCCTCATAAGCCCCCTTGCCAACCTGCAGACCAACCAATTCACCCATATTTGCCTCATTACTCTACTACGCGCATTTATGGGCATTTTCTCACTAAGCACGCACACCACAACGCCTTTAGCCTCACTTACTGCCACAAGTGCGCTTCAACGCTTAATACCTACCTCTCAGCTTATAAGATAGTGTTCCTATGCCAGCACTACACCAGCATGCTCTTTGCTCCCTTGCATGATTTGCACACCTTCATATTAGGTAGCATGCCCAAAGTTGCTTTTTTTGCCTAGTGCACACCTAACTGAGCGTTTGCTTGCCTAATAGCACACGTGACGACTTGCATAAACACCAAAATCGTGCCCAGTTGTGCACCCATTCAGACCAACACGATCACACCATTTTCACTAGTTTTAAGGGGTTAAGAATGAAGCTCTCATGCCCCTTGTCTCACCTTTGATTCTCGCTCCTTAAACACCTCCGTTCCCTTCAAAACTTCACCCACTAACACCGTTCACCCATACTTTGAAGAGCTTTGCTTGAGCAGAAAAGAGGATGCAAGGGTTCGAGCTCGGAAGAGAGAAGCTCCATAGATTCAAACTCGGAAGAGAAAGGTTCATGAGTTGTTTTCTCAACTTCTCTTTTGTATTTGTAATTTTTCCATTATATGTAGCCATATTTTATGATGTGTTGGGATGATGATGGAATTTGATTATTAACATTAATAGAATCGATTATTATTGCTTGAAGATGGTATGTATGTTGAGTAGGGATTTTAAAACTTAATTCTTGTATATGATTGGCCACCATATACATGATTTGAGGTTTTGTGTTAAGACTGAAAAGAATAGCACACAAAGTGCTTGATAAAATGCCTACCTTAGATTAGGAAAAGGAAGTAGGCCACTCTTGTGACAATTCAGTTGTCGTGAGTACTCCAGTGACAGTCAAGTATCTCATAAAAATATCAATCTAATTTTAGTAATAGATTATTTTGAACTTAATGAGCTTTCATTCATTTGATAACCATCAGAAGATAGGTGTCTGTGGACGAGATTATGTTCAATGCATTATTAAAAAAGATATATTTAAAGGACAAGTGATAAACTAGCGATAAACACAATTGATAAATCTTCGATTCTTTGATTATCAATGTCTATATCTAAGTGAAATCCACAATCCTAGCACACTTTTATTTGATTTTATTCATTTATTTCATCTAGGACTAATTTGGTAATTGATTCTCACGTCTCTATGGAGATGATCCCACAACCACTATATGACATCTATACGATTTGTATACTTGCGAGGTTTATTATTAAAATCAGAATTAAAAAGTAATCAACAGGGTGAATTTATTTCAAGTGTTCGGTGCGTTGACCATTAATTTTTTAGAACTCATGATGTGATCCAAAGCTCAATTGTTAACTAATTTTCCCTTCTTTGTTAACTATTCACCTGTTGGCCTCAATACAACTTGTTTAAAAGTCCTAGAAGATCCTATAGAAAGTTGAAGTGATTCTAAAAGGGTAAACAATGTTGGCATGTTCCGAAACTCTGATTCTTTCGTGAGGTCATTTGTTACTTAAGAGTGTTTTTCATTTTTATTCACATGCCTTGTAATAAATTCGAAAATTTCTTGTACATAATTTCCACCTCGTATGTGTTGCAAAAATGTTGAGCCTAGGTTTTGAGTGAACTTAAAATGACTGTAACCGAGTAAGGCTTAGAGTCAAGGTGAAATAAGTCTGTGGCATGTGCACTTGATTTGATTGACATTTGCTAGGTTATTAATGGGTTTGAAATGATTGAAGTTTGTATGATGCATACTAGTGGCTTAATTTTAGTCCGATTGATTTTGTATGCTTGAATTTTCTTTAAAAAGGTACTATCTGATTTGTTAATGATGTTGAGTAGAGTAGTATGCGTTTTTGGGTAGCATAGCTAGTAAACTCTCAGAAGATTACAACTTCTTTACTAGGGACACCTAGAGGTATAAAGACCTATGACATAAGCTAAATGTCATCGTGAAGGCCTACAGAAGTAGCTTAGTAATTTCAAGTAATTTAGGATATGATCATGTTTTCCGAGTTTGGTCAACGGCGAGCAAAGGTTAGGTTTGGAGGTATTTAATAATGTCAAAAACAAACATGATTTTGTATTTCCAATCCTGGATTTTGTGATGAATGATTGAGTGAATTCTGGTATTTTAATGTATTTTTGATGTTTTTGTTTGTAAATTGCATTTGAGAGAAAATGGAGAAAAAGATGGTTCAAATCCATTTTTGAAGGAAAAGGTGGAGTTTATTGACAATACCCATCTCGGATTCCCTCTACGGAACCCAACGGTCCTACCGGGCACCCCATGAAACCCCTCCGAAATCTAATTAATCAAACCCAAAATGATGTCATAAAACAAACCGTAACTACTAATGATTTATTAAATATAAAAATTCTGCATTTTCAAATCTCATTTCTAATTTTTATGGTGGAATAAAAATATAAATAGAAGTGTCACCATTAATATTCAAATATCTAAAACGTGCATGCATTCTCATAACATGAAAAATTTATAAAATTTGTTCATAATAAAAAATTAGCACAAACATAAAATTAATATCCAAATCACAATGCTGATAAATGAAATTATGCAGCGTCATTGATCGTCTTCGCTCTCCTGATCAGAACGAGGCAATTTGGTGCTTTAATCTCATATTATAGCACTTGGGAGGTTGTTGTAACATAAAACAAATCATTATGAGCTACAAGCTCAGTGAGTGCGTAAATATTTCTATTCAAATCTATCTTTTATAAAATTTACCTCCTGAAAAATATTTTTCTTTAAAATAATTTATTTCTAAAAATTTGAGTTTTATAAATTTACTTTAAAGTTCTAAAAGCTTTCTAAAATATTTTAAAAACATTTTCTTTCTAAAAGTTTGTTTTAAATGATATGCTTCTCATTATAAAAATTGTACTAATGGGGAAGCCAAGGGAAGCTACAACCACATGAGCGGTCAAACCAGCTCCGCTCAGTGTGGGGGGTCAAGTGGCATAAAAGCTAGCATCGTACACCGTGACAAAACTACAAAGACATCCCGCTACTACGTGACGAAACTACCATCGTATACCGTATAACGAGATAATACCGTACAAGTGTAGAGGGTGACACGATAGATATAACAGACTCAATCCCACCAATGTTAGTAGGATTAGCCCTCCTAATACTTGCTATACACTGTAGGGTATACCGATTGGGTCTAAAGCTACAAGGTCTATTTATTTATACACTTGAGCCGTTCCACTAGTCTCTAAAAATCTTTTCTCTTTCTATTATTCAAATCAAATTCTCTTTCATGCTATAAACATAAAAAGTACTAAAATATTGCATAACATCTTATAAATAAACTATTTATTTTCGTGCTAAAATATAAAAATATTTATAAGCTAAAATGAATAATGAAAAGCTATAAACTGTTGCATAATAGACTGAAAATTATTTAATAAAACATTTGCACACTCACTACTTGTTGTCCTATTCTCTTGAATCACGTCTGTTTCAACGACCTCCTCAGCTCTTCTATTCACCTACACTTAATCATAATAAAATCTCCACTTAGTTCGCAGGATATTTTAAGTCCAAGTCATTTCTATTATCTCTACACATACTTTCACCCAAGCTACTATGAACTGAAGTGCTGTTAGATTAGCTCGAGCTACGAGCTCACACAGCTCATCCCTTTAAGCAAGCTCTCATTTCCTCTAACTCAGCCCATCTTGTGAGCATCCACTATTCTAATGAGCTTGCTCAACTCACCTTTTTCAGCTAGCTGCTACCTTTTAGCTCAACCCGATTCATGGGCCCAGCTAAGCTCAGAAAGCTTTAGTCCAGCTTGGACTGGTGCAATGAAGAGCAATAGGCATCGCTCCTTACGAGCTCGCTCCTTAATCGACCAGCGCTTCCTCTTATTCTATTAAAAACTTTCTCTCTCCTCTTTAGATTTTTCTTCTGCTTTCTCGACAATCACGCGCCACACACCCATATTTATAAGCGTGGGTCAACCTCATTTTTCTCCCTTAAACTTCCTTAAATTTATAATTTTACCAGATTCTAGAGATTCTCCACTTTTCCCCAATGCCTTTGTCCTTTCTCTTTATTTACAATTCTGTTATTCTTATGAAACTATTTTATTTACATCAATTGCCCCTCAACTTTTTCTAATTTAAATTTACTCTCGATCCTTCTAGGAATTCTATAAAAATTTAATTTCATCTTATAACACTTTAAAATCCTTTTTATTATTTCATAAACAAGGTATATGAGTACAATACCCCATTCCATATATATGTATAGTAATAAAATCGGGAGAGGGTGTTACATTTATCATGATAGACGATTCAAGCCTAGGATAGACATTGGTCGCGTGATCGGGTCGCCACGATTATTCAAAGGATTCTCATTAAACGTAGGTCTTTACCGCCAGTTGCTAGATCTCTTAAGGAGTTATCACAACACGCAATCATGAGTCGTGCGTCGCAATCATTGGTCACGATATTTGTGTGAAGCGTGCATGAGAAAGACTCTTGAACCCTATATGATACCACCAATATAATCTTCATTTTCTCATTTTTGCAGTTGCGTAGCAACCCTCGATTGAGTTCTGCATTCATTTTTCTTTGTAAAACACTCATATTCATCAAAGGTTTCATGCAACTTCATTTGGAGTGTCATTCAATAGCAACAAAGAGAGTTTGGGCTGATTTTTGGTTAAGATCATAAGCAATTTCATGATGGTTTCTCTACCCTTTGGTTCTCTTTTGATGTTATTTTACACGCTTGGCATGAGAGCTATTAGCTATGCGCACTAGGATGTAGGCAAGCGTGTGATAGAGTGCGTTGTTGGGCTAGAATTCAGGCTATTGCACGTGCTGTGGTATGGGGAAACATGAAGCTGGGAGCGTTGTGGGGTAGAAACTCATGCTATCACGCACACTATTTGGCACTCTCGTTACTGCAAGGGAATAGGCTGGTATGTGTTGGTGGACTTGTGTGCATGTTGCCTATGATGAACATGTTCGATTAGCAAAGAGCTGGGTTGCTTCTCCCAATCAAGATGCCTTCAATTCCTTGCAATTTTTCCACACGACAATCGCTTGTTCGAGATTGCTCTCATCACTTCTTCACCTCAAATTTGGTTCAACTTTCAAGTTTATGCACACATCATTTCCGAGCTTATTTCTTGAAACATACTAACAAACACATTAAACAAACCAAAATCTACTTGAAAATCAAGCAAAATTCTAAAGTTTGGAGGCTAAAATCAAATGTTAAAATTGTGTGATCAGCCACTAGTCCAATTGATTTGGTAACCTTGAGTGCGCTTAGAAAAGATACTCATGTTTTAGACCTAAATATAATCGCATGAATTACATGAAATAGGAATATACTTGTGTGATTTGTGTGATCATAATGACTAGTAAATACTTAATGTGCCTCAGTTAACTAATCGTCATATGAATATAGTCAGTTAAGTGATTTAGGTAAATCCACTTGACCATTCAAAAAAAAATTTGTGGATAGTTTAGAAATACTCGATCAATCACGTGATAAAAATAAATTATTAACAATAGAAAATCTAGGTTAAATGAATTGACAGGGTGAAATTGTAACTCTAGAATCTATTCTTTATGGGTTGTGAATTATATTAGTAGTTAGTTTATTAATTAATTTATTTATTTTCCCTGTTTAAGTTGTTTCTCGATTTCCTTTGTTTCGATAATTGGTATTGATCAGTTTAGTAATTAACATAAATTATTTGGACAATCTTCGTAGGAACAATACTCTACTTATCATTGTATTACTTGTGAACCGTGTATACTTGCATATATTTCTAATGTGTGAATTTTATGTATTAGAAAATAGTCCATCATTTAAATTATTGTATAAAACACACTAATGTTATCTCATTTTTTATGTAATCAATATAACCTCTATAAATTAATAATTTTAGGATCATAAAAAATCTATTAATTAAAATAGGTATTAATTTATTGATAAATTAATAAATTATTAATTTATAGAGCGTATTTACAATTCAATGACCATACATTTAATCAACTAAAAATTTATTGTATTTTACCAATCTAATAAATTGAATATGAAATAATTCACTAAATATACATTAAATTAATACCCACCCCTCCACAAAAAAAAAGTCATTGTTCATATCTACTTAATTAAATTATATTCATTGTAATTGCATCAGTATAATTAAACATATTTAACATATTAGTTTAAAGATAATTTCTATAAAAACAAACACAAACTCTTCTCATACTTCATAGCACAACACTTAAAACATTTACAATGGCTTGTCATTTGAAAGGTGTTCAAAAATCAACCATGACAATTGAGATGTGTAAAGCATTGTGCTGGTATAGTAAGGAGCATCTCACTCGTACTAATACAGAATTGTAGCAATGGGTTTCTTAAAAATTTTCATTTGAGAGTTAGTAAAACAACTCTATGATTATATCACATGCATTTAAGTGATCATCCTCTTTCTTGGTTGACTTACAAAAAGTTAGTCATGCTAAGCGGCTTAAGTGTCAAAATTTTCAAACATGGAGAAGGCTATTTATGAGTGGTTTCTTTGGTACCAAGATCATGTGAATATATTAGGAGAGCTAATCTTGGAAAAGGTAAGAGAGACTGTGAAAATATTGTACCCTGAAAAGACTTTAGAATTCAACTTTTCTCAAGGCTGGCTTGAGAAGTTGAAGGTAAGAGTTGTTATGGATATATTTTGGATTGAATAAATGGATTGATAAAAGTCTGATAAAAGCCCAACAAGTTGAATCCAATGAAATGACCCGGTAAACGAAGACCCGATTGACTGATATCTGACCCGAGTGAGCTTCTTAGCTCGTTGTGATGAGCTCGCATTACCGCCATTGTTCACAGGTCATTGGTTAGTGTTCCTCACCTCGCTTTATGAATGGCTTGTTACTCGGAGCAAGGTCTAGCTCGAGATCGTACAAGGCAATCTCCAGCTCGCAAATTGAACAGCCTGCTAAGGAAATTTTCTAGAAAGACAAAAACCTAAATTGATTGTGATTTTTCTATCAGAATTGGAAATAAATTCAAATTCAAATACTGACAGATCCAATCCTTGATTTAGTGGAATCAACTTATGATTCGGTGCAAACTGATTTTGGAATATAATTAATGCACGATTTTTTCCTATTTTATTTTAACTCAAATTGTAAACGTCCATCCTTATAAATAAAGGCTAAAATTCATTGTAATAGAGACAGAAACAATAATATACTATTACTCTGCAGAAATTATCAGAGGAACAATCGTGGACGTAGGCATCATTCTGGCCGAACCACATAAAATATTGGTGCAGTGTTGTTCTTCCTATCTTTCTCTTTTGTTTTATGCCTTGTTTTTTTATTAATTGCAAGTATTGAGCTTGAACTTTTGGTCGACTAGATTTCATTGTCGATATTTTAGCGCTTGAGGAATAGTAAGAGATGAAAAACCAGCTCGACTTATAGTACCCTATGTTGGACTTACCCTTTGCATAGCCTCAACGTAAGAGACTCTTATAATCTGATTGACGGGCTATGAGATAATAGATTCCCTCTCGCATTCCATCTTTTATGCTACCAACACCTTTGATGTTATAGAAGTGACGTAGGATTTTTGGAGTTGGGGAAGAAAAGTCATTTATGAGGAAGACAAAGGCCAAGGATGTAAGCTGCGAGTATGAATTCAAGGTCAACTGGAAAGGGGAAAGCTTAAGCCTATTCAGAAATTCAATGAGGTAAGTAGAGATTGGAAATCTGAGTCCATGTCTAAGGTGATGAGTACTGATAGCGATGTACCCTTTGGGAGGATAGCATGCATGGTTGTTAGAGCCGGAGACATCACGTGACATCCCTTGAAAAGGTGGTATTGCAAAGCAATTCCCCCCAGCTCGTTGTAATATATTTTTGAGGCATGATGTATAAACACTTCGCAAGCTCGCCACTTCTCAACGACTCGATGAGCTATCTAAGGATCTGCCCGAGCTATATACCCCTCAGCGACCTTGTCGCTTTGGGAAGTCGCTCCCCCAACAGTGCATACTTCAGTAGAAACGAGCTATTCCAAGCTGGATAAATCATTGCTTCCTACTCTGTATGACTTGAGTTCGCGACCTGATGACATCTATATATGAAAATGTGCAATTAGGTCTTTGTTACCGGACCATGCCTAAAAATCCTAAGTCTTCTATCGAAATACTACCTAGTCTACAGATCACAAATGCCACATAGATCGCTAATGTAATGAGAGGCTCAACTTATATTAAAACGACCTACGAGCTAACGACCTACAGGTATCTCATCATACAGCTCGCATGTGTGTGCAAAAGCCATAAACAGTAATCAAGTCGTAAATAGATAAGCTATAAGATCAAATCGACAGGAACATGAAAAGTCGTATTCAACAACAAAACATTCAACAGCAGGAACATAAAGCATTCTAACTTATTTCAAACCCATAAAATACAATACAAACGCAATGTGTTACAAGCAACAAAAACAGACCAAAAGATCAAAAACTCAAAGTTAGAAATGAGAACTTACTGTGAATCCTTGCCAAGAAATGAAGAATTTAATGATAGAGAGTGAAGAATTTGAAAAGAACTGGCACAAGGAAGCGAAATAAGTGAAAAAAAGAGAAAGTTACTTGGCGGCTGACAAAGAAAATAACTTAAGTAAAAAAAGGTGAAGGGCTCCACCTATATATAAGGGCGGTAGAGTCAACGCCCTAACCGTTCAATTTGTGAGCCGTATAACCACCTCAAATCTAATGACGCAGCACGAATTACGAGTTTTGTAATTATGGGTCGTCAATTGAGAAATATGCACATTAAATGCATGTGGCACGAGACGTGTCAGTTGAGTTATCACCCGAATCATCGTCACGTGTCAGAAGTGATAGGATAGAGTTGAAAAGGCACAGAGCGGTAGCACGAGACGTGTCGGCTTTTACCAGCGAGCTCAAGCTCCCATTTCGTAGAACGCACTGAGAGTTGTGGAGCTAATATTATGGGTATAGTTCGGATTGAATAAATGAGCTGGTAATAGCTTGATAAAAGCCCAACAAGCTGAATCCAATGAAGCGACCCAATAGACGAAGACCCGATTGACTGATATCCGACCCGAGTAAGCTTCTCAGCTCACTGTGATGGGCTCGCATTGCCGCCATTGTTCACAGGTTGCTGGTTAATGTTCTTCACCTCGCTCCATGAATAGTTCGTTAGTCGGAGCGAGGTCTAGTTTGAGATCGTTCAAGATAGTTTCCAGCTTGCAAATTGAACAGCCCGCTAAGGAAATCTCCCATAAAGGTAACAACTCAAATTGATTATGATTCTTCTATCAGAATTGGAAATAAATTCAAATTCAAATGCTGGCAGATCTGATCCCTGATTTAGTGGAATCAACTCATGATTCGATGCAAATTGATTTTGGAATATAATTAATGCACAATTCGTTCCTATTTTATTTCAACTCAAATTGTAAACACTCATCCCTATAAATAGGAACTGAAATTCATTATAACAGAGACAGAAGCAATAATATAATGTTACTTTGTAAAAATTATCAAAGGAACAGTCGTGGACGTAGGCATCATTTTAACCAAACCACGTAACATATTGGTGCAGTATTGTTCTTCCTCTCTTTCTCTTTTGTTTTCTGCCTTGTTTTTTTATTAATTGCAGATATTGGACTTGAACTTTTGGTAGATTAGATTTCATCGTCGACAAGAGTAATATTAAGTTTCTCATAAATTTTATCTAAATTTATACCAATTATTACATTATTTTATGATTTATAAAATTTTAACAATTTACATGCTACTTTATTGAGGCATGGATTGGCAAAATTTTTGAGATGCTATCATTACTCTTTCAATAAACTATTATAGTCAAGTATATTTATAATTTTAACTAGTTTTTAATTTATAATATGAATGAGAGACCATGGAGTTATACAAGAATTTTTCTTAGAAAAGGGTATAATCTTATCAATTTATCAAAATTATAAATTTATTCTATTGTTCCCAAATCGACTAGTAAAAAAATTATTATATAATAATAGTAATTAATTTATCAAATATTAATTTATAGGGATCATACTGTATTTTATTTTGAAAGTGCTGGAGAGGGATTAGGGCAAAAAAGATTTTAAGAGTAATAAGATGTTTTTAATGCATGATTAAAAAGTAAAGAATGTAAACATAGATATGATATCCAATAGGATAATCCTATATTCCCTCGATAGTTTAGTGTAATAACCAAAATCCATCTTTAATTTGAAAAATTATTAAAAAATTTCTATTTTTGATTAAATAGATAAAAGATCCCTTTTAGTTTAAAAAAATATCCAAAAAAACCCTTTATATTTTAAGAAAATATTCAAAAAACCCTTGATATTTTTCATCGCACATGTCAAAATTATAAAAGAGATAAAATGAAATTTTTATAAATTATAAACGGAGTATTTAGCAATTATGTCAAACATCAGGGAAGATTAAGATTATCCCTATTCGATATCATATTTTAAGAAAATATTCGATAATTTAATCTATATTTCATTCGAACATATTTAATTTCAAATAATAATTTCCGTTGCTTAACCTGCCTGCAGTGCACACTATTACACTTTGGTTGAAAAACCCTAACTTGTAGGCGTAAACGTAATGTCGCCGTCGGCGGCTGTTGAATTGCAGTGTCCGATGACGTCGTCGTCTCTCCAAAGCCCTCCATTTTCGTTTACAAGTGAGATGGCGGGCGATCGACCGGTCAACACCAACGGGTCGCGGCGGAGCAGGCCGAGGTTGGCGAAGTTGAGGAAGCAGCCGAGGAGGGACAGCGGGGCGGAGTCCAACCCGTTTCGATCGGAGGCGGCGGCTCCAGTAAACACTGGCAGTAGTTGTAATGCATCGTTTTATAATAGAGTGAGTGATGATGTTACTCCTCTTTCAAATGACTTCTTCTTTTGCTTTTACTTGTAAAAACACAGTGAGAAAAGAAAATATGAATTTCAATGACGAGTGCGAGACAAAGAAACGGGAATCTGGCTCTGTTGATGAGGAGAAGGCCAAAAAATCAGGTAGTTTTAAGTTTGAGTTTCAGAGTGCATGTAAAGTGAATTCTGGTGTGTTTGGTACTAGTTGGCATAAAGAGAGTGGTTCTGGTGCAATTAATGGCAAAACGGTTGTTGATGAGGAGGAGAAAATCAAAGTAGAAACGGAGAGAGTTAGACATAACTATAATGGAAGTATTTTTGCATTTGGTCAGAAATGTTCAAGTGATAATGAGGGTTTTGATGTCAAAAATGAAGATTCAAAAAGTGGTTTTGGCAATATAGCTACTTCTTCAACCACGGACCCTGCGTTTAAACTGCCTGCTGAGATGGAAAAACTGAACATCAATGAGTGTGGTGGTGGTGGTGACAAGAAAAAGGATCCGAGTGTGAATTTGAAAGCCAATAATCGTGCTTCGTTTGTGTTTAGTAGCAGTGCAAAGCCTTCTAGTTCTGCTCATGGAAGTTCAGAGCGTGTTCAGGAGCAGAAGACGGATTCGGGTGCTGCTTCTGTTGAGAGAGTGTTTGTAGATAGTTTTGTCATTGACAACAATGACCGCATTAGAGATAGTGCATCATGTGGAAATTTGAACTCCAAGTTATTTACATTTCAGGCAGTAGTCGATGAGAGAATAAATTCTGATACACAGACAAATGTAGCTGCTTCATTTGAGTCACAGCCAAGCGATAATGGTGCTTCTATGGTGGGTGGTCAGAGGAAGGATGAGAGTTGTCCAAGTACACCAGTTGGATCAGGGGTGTCGTTCACAGAATTCATTACACCCATCTGGGATCCATCTTCTTTTAAAGCAAATTTATATTCTGAACCGAATAAAAAAAATATGCAGTTCAATGTAAAGAGTAGATCGAAAAAGGACAAAAGGCCGAAGAGAACGAGGGGAAATTTCAGGCAATCTTCTTTGTGTAAGCAGCAATGGCCAGAGCAAAACCCAAAATCCCCTGAATGCTATTCGCCCATGGATTTTTCTCCCTATATGGATACTCCAGTGGCGGATCACCCTTCAAGGGAAACTTGTGTGACATCAAATGATTCCCTCCACCCAGACAACAATGGTGCAGTAAACACCTCACATTTCACTGATGGCAAGGTTGAAAATCTTGCTACCACTGAAGTAACTGACACTAGCATAGGTGATCAGAAATCTAGGGAGCCTATAGAAGAGAGTTTACATCCTGATGGTAAATGTCCTTTGAAAAGTTACATTTTCGGAACAGCAACTGCCTACTCAAGTTGCAGAGAAGAGGAAGTATGCGATAACAACGTTGGTGCCACTATGGCTTCAGCGAGTGATGGCGAGGTTTTTGACGGGGTGAGCCATGAAAGTGTACAACATTGTTTTGCACAAGATCGGAAATATTTTGCTTTTTCTGCATCATCCTCAACAGAAGGCAATCTACCTTGTAGAAAAACTCCGTTACGCAAGAAAAGTAAGAAGAAAGTTGGTAAAGTTGGCTCTTCCTCTGTCCTGTTACCACCTCATGCCAGCTCTTTGCTTAGTAACACAGTGCATGGCCAAGAAAAAGATAAGTGCTCTTCAGAAAGCATATTGAGAAACAAATCTGAAGTAGCTGAGCAGGTTGTAAAGGGCCCTGTCTCCTCCTCAGCTGCATTTGAGGAACCCTGCAAGACATGGCGATTCAGGTATCAATACCTGATTAGTATTAAGTTAATGTCTTTGGGATACTATTTTCTGTAATGTGGATATACTGGTTAATGTTGCTTTCAAGAAGATTAATTGATTACTAATTTATGTGTTTGTTTTTTTTTTTTTTTAATTTGTGCCAGAGGAAATCAAGCTTATAAAAGTGGGCATATGTCTGAAGCTGAAGATTTTTACACACAGGGGATCAATTCTGTTCCTTTGAAGGGGACTGAAGGATGCTGCATCAAGCCTCTTGTGCTTTGCTATAGTAATCGTGCAGCAGCAAGGATCTCTCTTGGAAGGATAAGGGAAGCTTTAGAGGATTGTTTGATGGCTGCTGCAATGGATCCCTACTTTCTCAAAGTTTATGTGAGAGCTGCAAAGTAAGGCTTTTATACTTACTATTTTTCATTAGCAATATATATAATCAATTCCTCTTTGATGTGTCTTAATTGTTAAACAATTTTGAATGAATAAATTAAACATTCACTTGATCAAGTAGGTTGTGTCATGATTAATTGTATATTGTGGACATCCAAAATATTGGTGATTTTTCCTTTTGCCACTATAAAAGGATGTTTTAAAAAGAAATATTGTTGTCACCTTTTGCTCAGTTGTTATCCTAACCCTTGGATCTATCTGGCTGATCAAACTTTGACATTATGTAATTCTTTAACACTCATTATTTGAGATAATTATCAGTGTATATGGTTATTTAGATATTTCAAAAACATATTCATAGGGATCTGCTCAATGAAAATATCATTTTTTTTAGCTCATCATACGTTTTCTAGAAGTCACACTAGAATTTTACTCCTGACCTGGTCATTTTCGGTGGATGCAACTGAAGTTTTACCAAAGTTTTACCAGTTAAATATATCAGTTTATGAACAGGCAAGTTAATTGAAGATCATTAGGATAAATTTTTCAGTACTCATGGAGTGATGAATGATTGGTGTTTATTAAATCTTTGTAAATGTTATCTGAAGTAAAGGGGTTTACTACTCCTTGCATCTGGGCAATGTGTCTTTGCATGTCAATATGTGCTTCTAAATTGTGTATGCATTGCAATTATATTGTTGCTTTTCTGTATTTGACGGCATTTTCTTACCAGTTGTCATCTTATGCTGGGAGAAATCGAAAATGCAATGCAGTATTACAAGCAGCTCTTGGAATCAGGTCCTAACATTTGCTTGGATCGCAGAATTACAATTGAAGCTGCTGATGGTCTACAAAAGGCTCAGGTAAGCATATTTAGATGCTGCTGAGTTTGATGTGATGGCAAGAATTTATATGAAGTGCATACTAGTAAGTTAAGTTTTATGGGAGGGTTTACTTAACTGTGCTAATTAGCCTAGAGAGAAAATTAACAGAAATGGGAGGGAAACAAAGTACACAAATTTCCTACATTAGATCTCATCATACTAAATTTTTTATATAGTTTATGTTATGGGTTGTTTCCATTTGATATATAATACAGTTCAGTAAAAGCTTCAAGATTTAATCTGTATGATTATTGCAGCATAGTAGCCATTATTGGGAACTGCTAGTGTGCTCAATGAGTTTTTGAACCTTAGTTCTATTGATTTAAAATTTTTTTATATATTTTATGTTATGGGCTGTTTCCATTTGATATATAATACATCTCAGTAAAAGCTTCAAGATTTAATCTGTATGATCATTGCAGCATGGTAGCCATTATTGGCAACTGCTAGTGTGCTCAATGAGTTTTTGAACCTAACTTCTGTACATTTTAAAATTTTTTATATAGTTTATGTTATGGGCTGTTCCCATTTGATATATAACACCAGTAAAAGCTTCAAGATTTAATCTGTATGATTATTGCAGCATAGTAGCCATTATTGGGAACTGCTAGTGTGCTCAATGAGCTTTTGAACGTTACTTCTATAGATTTTAAAATTCACATATGAGTGTCTTTTTGTTTCTCAAGGATCCGTCTTCAATGTACAACTATTTTGAACCTTGCAAGCCATTATTGTATATATAATTCATCGAAAGAAAATATGTATGTATCGTTGTGTTGTATTTGTGAATTTACTAAGCTCTTTTGGCTTTAAGTGGCTAATATATTGTTGTAGACTGATTTAGCTTGCATTTCTGTGGCTCTTAATTTCCCCTGTTTTTTTCATTGTCAATCTCTTTCCTTGTTCTTCTGAGTTTGATATATCAGTGAGTTGCTGCCTGATTGTGCTGTTTTCGTTGCTTGTAGAAAGTAGCTGAATGTACAAATCATTCTGCTGCACTTTTGGAACAAAAAACCTTGGAAGCCGCATCTGAAGCTTTAGAAATTATCACAGAGGGCTTATCCACTAGTTCATGCTCAGAAAAGTTACTCGAAATGAAAGCTGAGGCTCTCTGCTTGGTATGTTCCTCTTTGCATATGTCTCTGCTGATTTATCTTTTTCTTTTTCCCCAATAGAAAATCTCAGTAAATGTGCTGATAGATGGAAAGGCTATAGACTTCTTTTCATATCAAGTGGTTGCCATACATGCCATAAATTTTAATTTCTGCATGATAGATAAAAATTGCTGGTATTTTGCAGTTGCGGAAATATGAAGAGACAATTCAACTGTGTGAGGAGACTCTTTGTATTGCTGAGAAGAATTTTTCTTCATTTGGCCCTGATAATTGTTCAATGAATATGAATGCTTCTGGAAGTGTAAATTACCCACTTGCAAGGCTGTGGAGGTGGTGTTTGATGTCCAAGTCCTACTTCTGTATGGGCAAGCTTGAGGCAGCACTTGATTTACTGCAGAAGCTAGAGCAAGTTGGACCTATTTGCAATAAGTAATGCGTGATTTTCTTTGATGTGTGGTCAATTTTTTCATTGCTTTTCTCAATCCTGTCTTGGGTTTCCTTTCATTAAGATGCTTTGAGGTTTCTTATTTTAATTTTGTATATGTAGGCAAGGAAAAGAGATTCTGGAATCATCAATTTCATTAGCTGCAACCATTCATGAACTTTTGCATTGCAAGGTACACCAATTTTCGCTCTAATGTTATTCTGTTACCTGGATTCTGGAATAATAATTGTCAAAATTTATTGGTAGTTCTTTACAATGGCAAAATTACTTGACACTCGGCATGTGATGTGCGTATATGGCCATATTAATTTTAAACCATATAGTTTTTCCATCTACGTTCTGTTATGAAGCTATTAGAGAAATTAAACCATCCCTTTTTTAATGGAAGATCGGGAGTATAAAACTTAGTGGTGTGTGTCTTGGAAGGAACTTGGCAAAAGCAAAATGTGAGATGTGCTGTTCATGGATCCTGGAAACTAAATGCATTATGTGATTCATGGTATTCAATTTATTGACATTGAAGGCAATGCTTCACCAAATCCATAACATTTAAGTAGATTACAATCATATAGATTTGTTTCTTGCAAGCAATTTGAGGATCTATGATAGTTAACTTAGTAGTTTCTCAGACTTTGGTTCAGGTATAATTATTTTAAATTTGTTAGTCTACAATGGAGTGGTGTGTGTCTTGGAAGGAACTTAGCAAAAACAAAGTGTGCTATGTATCGTTTGTGGATCCTGGAAACTAAATGCATTTTGTGGTTCATGGTATTCAATTCAATGCGCCATGTATTGTTTGTGGATCCTGGAAACTTAATGCATTTTGTGGTTCATGGTATTCAATTCATTGACATTGAAGGCATCCCTTTATCATATCCAGAATATTTAAGTAGATTACAATTATGTAGATTTGTTTTGTGCAAAAGGTAGCAGTTTTAGGAGTTATGATAGTTAACTTAGTAGTTAGACTGTTGTTCAGGTTTGACTGTTTCAAGTTCGTTAGATGGTTAAAGCTCGTCTTTGCATCTTTGTCATATCAAAATAAATATTTTATTTGCACAGTTTATCTCGAGGAGGTAATAAACATGTCTATATATATGTTGATTAGGAAAAAAATGTTAATAATCACATGCATAAGACCATTCAAATATTGAAGCAAAATTGGAGTAGACCATGGGTTGCTGCACTAAGCTCATTCAGCTAACATAGATACCCGTAAATACTAATTAAAACTATGAAAAAATTAAAAGAAACAGAAAACCACTGGCTTATGCACTTTGTGAGACATTAACCCTATCATCATCAAGAAACAGCAACCTTCTTAAATGCGGCAGCCTTCTGTTTGTGGTGTGCATCATGGATATCTTTTTTTATTTTATTATTTTGAGCAGCCTAGTCTGTAGTCTTGCATCCCCATCGGGCCTTTTGTTGGTTAGCCAATGTGGACTGCCTGTTCTCTTTTGCATACTTACATTTATCAATAAATTTTTGCTTGTTTCCAATAAAATGAAACTAGATTCAAGTTCAACTCTTGTGAATACACAGGTGGGTGGTTCTTGGGTTAAGTTCTATTAGCTCATACATAGAGCATTTGTTGCTTTTTTTTGCTGAATAGTTAGAATGTTAGATCATGTTTATGTTCTGCTTTGGCATGAAGTCAGTTGCATATGACACTCTTGACAGTTTTCTTTTTGTAATAACATTCACATCTTGATCTATTTTCTGGCATATTAAATCAAATAAAGATAACTCTTTACTTGTACATGCAGTTCTTGATCTACTCTGTCATGTTTATTTTGTCTATCTTTTTGGGGGTGGTCAGTAAGGGGTTAATGATATTTTTAATGTTTATTTATCTAAGTATATTTTGCTGTTATTGTAAACTTCAGAATGCTGGGAATGAAGCCTTTAGATCAGGGAAGTATACAGAAGCTGTGGACTATTATACTGTTGCATTATCAAGCAATGTTGAATCTCGCCCTTTTGCAGCAATCTGTTTCTGCAACCGTGCTGCTGCACACCAAGCTTTGGGTCATATAGCTGATGCCATTGCAGACTGTAGTCTTTCGATGGCCCTTGATAGAAATTACTCAAAGGTTTGTGTACTTTTTGTTTTAAAATCTATTTTAGTGACTCAATTACTGACATGAATTTCACTAAGAAAAATTTATCACATGATTTTATTTTAATCACATTTTATGTCAAATATGTTGTGAGATCATGTGGACGAACCTTAGTCTAGTTAGTAGGCAAAGCTGGCGGTCATTTTAGCATTAGGTTTCTTGAAGACATTTTTGAATTATAATCAGGGATAGGGTGGTGGGTGGAAAAAATATTAGAACACAAGCCTGTATCCATTTTTTCCTCTTTTGTATTTGAATTTTGAGTATATTCCAAATTTAAAAAGGATAAGTACATTAGATTTTATCTGTGTAAAATGTGATCAGATGTAAAATTGTCATTTTCTCATAAAAATAATTTTGAGAATTACCAGGCCATTGTTAACCAAACTGCATGTGCTTTTGAACAGGCAGTTTCTAGGAGATCTGTCTTGCATGAGATGATCAGAGACTATGCACAAGCAGCTAGTGACCTCCAGAGGCTTGTATCTGTTCTTCAAAATCGCTCTGATGAAAAGGCTAAACAGCATGGTTCGCCAGGTAGGTCCACTGGCGGCAAAGAACTAAAGCAAGCTTGCCGGCGTATGTCTCTTATGGAAGAAGAAGCTAAGCGGGGAGTTCCCTTGGATTTCTACCTTATCCTGTGAGTACTATACTCCATGGTATCTTGCAGAATATAGTCTTTCAGTATTCTCTCCTTCAAACATTGTATCTGTAGAAACCCAGACTTGGAAGTTCAAAATTTTGATTCCTTGGGGTTTGATATGTTTGTCTTACTTTTGCTTTGTCTATGTTTTCTAATATTTTTCTGGCAGTGTCCAAACAGCTTATCTGAAGCAAAACAAATTTGAATTTTAAGCTTATTTTACATTGCAATCATGCATAACTCATAAGGACAGTTTGTTATATCTGCTATGTTGTCTTCTTTGGATATTTTTAAGAGAAACAAATAAACAAAGTTTTAAGTTATTTACTTCTCTAATTGCAATGTCAGGGGAGTCAAAGCATCTGATACAGCATCTGATATTAAAAAAGCATACCGAAAAGCTGCACTCAGACATCATCCGGACAAGGTTCCATATCTTTGTACCTGCTGTTGTAATTTACCTACAATGTACTGATGTGCTTGTTTTGACTTGTTTGCAATTGTACTGCTATTTTACTTTAGGCTTGTCAACTCCTGGCAAAAACTGAGAGTGGAGATGAGGGACGACTCTGGAAGGAAATTGCCGATGAGGTTCACAAGGATGCTGACAGGCTCTTCAAAATGATTGGAGAGGCATATGCAATACTTTCAGACCCCACTAAGGTTTGCTATCCACATGATCACAGCTTGATTGCTTTTATGCGCTACTGCATTCTACATTCTGAGTGTTGTGTGGTTATCAAAGCCCTTATCGCATGTTATCAATTTTCACCTAACAGTGTTTTACTTGCTAGTTATAGGTCTTTAATATCTTAAGATGAGGTTGAGAAGGTATTTCCCTTTCTTTTAATGTTTTTTGTTGTATCATATTCTTTGTAAAATGTACTTAATATGACGAGGTTAATATGGATTAATCTGTTCTTGGTTCTTCACCTGACAGATAAAGATAATAGAAAGTCTTGAGACAGTACAATTTTTTAGAATGCATTATAATTCAGCAATGCACATTTCATTGTATTTAACCAGAACAATATATAAATTAGAAGGATCAAACTTGTTTTCATCTCCAAATATTGCCTTTTCGAGGCATATTTGTGGCAGGCTGCACATCACTGAAGGCATGTCTATTTTTAACTGCAGTCATGATCAGTGTCTGGCTTCAGATGCCTATTGCACCTAGTAACGAAATTTAGGAGTTGTGTTGTATTAGAGCTGTGGATCTAGAAAGTCCATGACTAAACCACCAAGATATGGTGATCTTATCCTCTTCATTATTGATTTTTAGTATAATTTCTTCGTAGCTTCATGTATACTTCTTCTGTTTTAACAGAGATCCGAGTATGATCATGAAGAGGAAATGAGAAAAGCTATGAAGGAAATCCATCGATCCAGCCCTTATGGAAGAACTTCTGATGCATTTGGTAGTTATACATTTAGGAGGAGTGGCAATAAACAAAATTGGCATGAGAACTGGAGGACATATGGAAATTCGCATTCTCGATGGTGATAAGCATTCAGAGAATCGCCATTGATTATGTGTGGTTACATTATATTTGAATCAAAGAGATTGGTCAACTTTCTGAAAGACAGGAGTTCCTTTATGGATATGGGAGTGAACAGAGGCCTGTGGTCCAACCAAGTAATTTACAGCCTTGCTAAGGACCTGACTCCACCATCTCGGATTTTTCGAAGGGAAGTTTGTATTACATGATTAGCTGAAAAGAAATCTGGAAAAAGGTGAAATTTTGGGTCACAACTTAAAAAATGAGAAGATGCCTTACACTGTGCATCTCTGCTTTTCAGCCCATACTAATTATGGAAAGAAGAAAAGAGTTGATGATCTGTTGTACATTGGTACTTGTGTCAGTGGGTAATATTTACTGAATGTTGTAGACTCTCTCTGGCGTGGGAGACATTTAAATGTTGTATACCTTATATCCAGCCCATGTCTGCAAGGCATTTGTAATAGTTTCATTGTTTGGCCCCATCACTTATTGGGGAACACAATAATTAAATGGTGAATACAAGATTCTTCCTGCTGCATTCTCACTTTATTGGTGAAAAGTTTGTTCAAGGAATTTGTTTATTTATTTATTTTTAAAGGTGTTAAGGAATTTAATTAACGGGGGAAATGTCCATCTGTCAAAAACAATGTCAATTTTTGAGTTTGAGCAGCACCCAGAAGGTGAGAATCTTATTGACTGGTTGCTATGTATAGATAAACAAATCCGCTGGTTGCAAATATGTCAAACCCCTTTTCTAATTATCAAGAATCTTTCAAATTGTTGATAAGATGAGGTTATTGTTCTATTGGTATGATCCTCACATACAGTCGTGTTTTCTTTTTTCCAAATCGACATTATTATAATTGTTCGGACAAGAAATCTTTAAAATTCAGTAGGAGCATTATCTGATGTATTTTAAGAGACCTTGTTAACCAATTATTACATTGTTGATAGACAAATGAAATTAATCTCTTAGATAATGAAGCATTTAAGTGATGATGACTAACAGAGGTTAAATCCTCTCCAACATCTCGCTAATAAATCAAACCAAACTCTTATTTCAAAACAAATAAATAAATATATCAAACCAAAATCTCCTTGTCTGGTCAGAGCTCCATAAGCCTTTTCATCACGATTCTCGTGACCTGAACTGTGTCGAAAGTTCATGTCTTTTCTGTTTGTTGCCACTATTTTTTATCATGTAATTCTAAACATGCCCAATAACCCACTTAGTAATCATCATGTGTCCTAAAATAATTTTCAACTCCAAACAAAGGACTTACATATAATTCATAAGATCAGTATCATCATGACATCATCCAGTCGGGACCCTGATAAGTTTTCTGGAATGTAATTTACATGACAAGTACTAGAAACTGTTTTTTTGGTTTTCAAAGAGGTGTTTGGATAGATTAAATTAACTCAATTTTTGCAAAAATTATAAATAAACAATATGAATCTCCACACATTTCATATGGACTACTGGAACTGCTAGATGACTATAGCAACGTAAAGTATAATAAACTTCCAGAGACATGAAATCTCTCTTCAGAAAACTAACACAAAAAGTAGCAACTATCAATAACATGACCATAAATATCTTCCAACTTATCGTGCAGTCTGTGCTTGTGCATGTTCCAAAAGCTGACTGACTAACTTGTAAGTTCGTCCTGACAGTGCCTTGGTGTGGTCTATCAATTGTTCATGCCTGGTAATGAAGAGACAAACAATAATAAATAAGAAAATAAGAACAATGACAAGCATACGTAGTGTATAGATATTTTGCAATTAATCTTACACGTTAGGATGATTAGGTTCCATGATAACAGTTCCCGTCTCTGAGTCCAACTTGGCATCGAGTTTTGAGCTTCGGATGAGATTCACAATCCATCTTTCAGCCTCCTCGTAATTTAGATTTAACTTCTCAGCAAGCATCCTGTTACAAATGGCAAATAATTTGAGTTGATTGATAAAGAATTACGGATATTTGAAAAGAAAACTACAACAGCCCTGAAACTTAGTTCTTACATAAGAGAGATTAAAAAGAAAAAATCAGTTACCAGAAATGTTTTAGCTTTACAAAAAATTCTATTCCCAACGGTCAAAGAGAGACAGAGAAGAGACAACTGAATTACTTTTGCTTCAAAGTTTTATTAGACAGTTTCTTTATGACAACATCTCATTTTGATAATTTGACATATGCAACAAAGGCTGGCCACCATTTATTAAAAATAAGCTGACTCAATGATCTACATTAATATATTATATGGTTTTTAAATTTCCTTCAACAACACTAAAAGTGTTGCATTGTTTCTCACCATTGTACTGTAATGCAGGTCAGTACAATAAAGCTCATGGAAACTTAAAGAAGCTATTTCAGTACTGAATGTCTCAGTGATAGGAAATTCAACACAAGAATATAGCATGATTAAAACCAGGAGAACCCTCTCCTCAAGACGAATATACTCCCCACACAGAATAAAAATACAAAAATTAGAACATAACTTACCCCATATCAATGCGTGATGAATTCGGCAATAGGTCTCAAAGATAAATAGCCGAGCATTTTCAAGGAACTCATCTCGTAATGGCACAGTTGAAAAGTTGCCTTCTTCTACTCGTTTGCCAAGGAAGGGGTCATTCAATATCACCTACATAATGTAAGAAGTTAGGACAATCTGGGACCTTTTTATAGTAAATAAGGTGGTTGACAGAAAATCTCTTAACAAGATACGCAGGCCAAGTCAAAAAGTATAAAGTCATATCTTCCCTTGCCCTTCTAATACCAAGTATGACTTTGACATCAAAACAAATAAAATAAAGATAATGAAGTGTTTTCAACAGAATCAGATTTGACCAGAGAAAACTTACTTCTTCGCACTCTCTCATCTTCTTCTGTGCCCCATCAAAGTCATAATTGACATACACACATGCCAAAAACTCTGTGATGGGATCTTTATAGGAGTACTGTTCCTGCTGAATAACCTTAATAAAGTCTTTGAATTGAGGTCTCCTCCTTTTGTTGACAATAAATGCCGTGGCAAGATAACGTAAGAGATGGGGAGCACTGGTTTGAATGGCATTCAAATACCTGAAGATAAGATATCTCACAATCTTAGATAAAGCTCTACTATGGAAACTGAATAGTAGATACAACATTATTGTAACTTGACTAAAAAAGAGGAAAGCAGGTAAGAAACTACTCGTTAACTATTTTACAGGGACCATAAAATCAATGCACTACAGCATAAGACATTACTTTGCGATTCTGGTCACTATCTATACTTGAGAAAAACGGATTGACCTTGCTTAATCTTAAAAGTGATTTTCAGCAGAGCTAAAGATGCATCCATAAACAACATATAATAGAAACATAATTTTTAGCTTATTATTCTACTATATTACACTCTTACGCATTAGCCACCATGTCGTAGAATGCAAGTAGACTACAAAAATGGACACTCAGCTAGTTGACTGATAGTTGCCATATTACCAACACAGGGATCAACAACCGACTTTCATGTCTAGATGAAATTTAAAAGCAGCAATATTGACCGTAACAAATTAAAATTCATAAAACAAAACTGGGATTGAAATCACATAGAAGCCAATAGAAGCAAAACCATGGTAGGGAAGAAGAGAAACAAAACACGAACTCAGCCCTAAATTCAGGCAAACAAATTTCGGATATAATACAGGTATATAAAGTCAAAAGAGCATACTTGTCCTGATTGAAAAGGTCAATGATCTGTGATCTTCCATTGTCATGATTGAAAAAGATGAAGAGACTCCAGTGCATCAACCATATTCTACTTTGCATCTGGCTCAAAGGCGATGCAAAACTCTACAACAAGATATACAAATCAGTATTCAATCCACATGAAAAAAAAAAAAAAAACAAACAAACAAACAAGTGGGGATGATATAAATATAACAAAAACCTTAGAATCAATTTTTTCTTTCAAGCGATTAAGTTCTTCAAGCGCAGTATCCCAGTTCTGCATCAAAATCTCAGCAGCCAACTTTCCCCACAAAGCACTCAAGCTCCTTTCAGTGTTGGTGCACAAAGCCCTATATTGATACAAATAATCAGCAGCACCAGAGTAGTTGCCACATTCAAACTGAAATTTGGCATACTGATACAATGCCTCTATCTGCGCAGGACCAATCTGATTCAACAAAAACAAAACATATACACATCAATCATTCATGACGAGTTAAACCCTGTTGTGCAATTTAGACACAAATAATAAAGTACAAAGAAGAACGAGAATTATAGTAGTTCGGTAGCGTGCCCACATACAACTGCAAGAAATTCCAGTTATTTATATCAAACCTAAATCGGAAAGTATCCTCACAAATTACATACCGTACCCTAAAAATAAACCCTAATGTGGTTGTACCTGGTAGCGGTCATTGAGCATCTGCAAATTGTACTGTTTGTCAGGCCTCAACTCCTGGACGGCAGTGGGGTTCTGCAAGAAGGAAACCAAGGGGGCGGCGGCCTCCTCCAAGGCCTTGAGCCTTGCAACAACCTCAACCCTCCTATCCACCATGTCCTGAGGCACGTCGTCTGTGTGGTAGAGGCTCTTGTGGATGTCCATGGCGTAGTCCACCATGTTCGTCTTGTTCAACAACTCGATCTTCGATTTCAGTATCTGCTCATCCGGGTAAAGCTGCCGCTCCTGCAGGAACTCCAGGAGAGGGAATACCAGATGACGGTCGAGCTGCGGCGCAATCCTCTGCGTGAGATCGTATTCCGCCATATTTCTTCTTTGCGGATGCAATGTGAGAGAATCAGTCACACTATGCTGTGCTTCTTCTTTTTTCCCCTTTATATACGTTTTTTTAACCTACACGATTGAGGATTACGTTTTTTCCTTTATTTTATTTATTTATTTATTTTAATAAAAATAATTTAAACCTTCTAAAAGTAATGTTTTCAAGTAAAAAAAAAATTAAATTAAAAGATAAAAAAATTGTTTTACATTTTATGATATCATTTTTTAACTTTTTATTAATTTAATTTTTTAATTTCAGAAATTTAATATTTATTTAATTCTGTACTGTCTTTTAAATTTATATTTATGAGAAGATTAAAATAGACTTTTGACTCATATACCTTATAGAAGTTAATAAAAGGATGTAAATAGAGACTATATTAAACTAGAGGAGAGAGAATTGAAAAAAGTATAAACTACAGGGGCATTAATAATTTCCCTTAAATTTAGATCATAACATCAATTACATTAATTTTATTTTCCACTAATTAATATATATTATAAAATAATTATAGTAATTTTTTATTTTCTCTTTTAAATTAGAACACTTTTTTCTATTGTAAAACAGAGGCAAATTTTGCAAACGCTATAGAAAAAATTAAATAAACTTTTTTACTATATTTATATATCATAAACTATAATTCACAAACAAAAGAAATATTTGCGGATTGTCGCCCATTATTCCTTTGTTTGCAAACTAATATTTCTAGCAAGTATAATTGTTTGGATGTCCCATGGCAGTGATGGCAAACAAATCGGATTCCATAATTTTAATTCCATTCAAATAATCTAAATCTGATTTATTTGAATTTTTCAAATTTTCATATTCGGATTGGATTTCAACAAAAAACTTTGAATCGGAATGCGTAATATGGAGTGGATTTGAATTTGATAGTTTTATATTCTGATTCAATCTCTCATTGGGATTATATTCAAATGCAATTTGAAATAAAACTGGAGAAAAAGTTGAGCCAAATTCTCTCAAATTAATTTTCCTTGTTCTTCAAATCCTAAGAGTCCAAACTTTAGGTTTATCATAAAAATTATATATATTATTTTCAATAAGTTTTAAATAAAATTAAAATATTAAAATATTATATATTGATAAAATATAAGGAATTTAGTAATAAAAATTAAATTAAATATATAAATTTTTAACAAAATATATTTCAACTCAATTTAATATTAATAGAATAAAATATCTAATTTATTTTTTAGATAAATTAATTTTATTTTATTATTTAGGTTAAATTTTATTACGTTTATTAGTCAATTAAAACATTCCTACGTGGATTCTAAAAATTTTTTCTAATAAACTCACGGCTTTTTGTCAAAAATTAAGGAAAAAGAAAAATGTGCAAAGTTGTACTGTGGCGGATTCGATGAAAGCCAGTTTCATTCAACCACTCTTTATTGTTGGATATAAGAATACTGTAGTAGACTCCTATATATCCAATTTATCTCCAATCCATATACATACACTTAACCAAAAACGGGCATGTTATTTGTATGGTAATCATCCCTCTTCTACTGAGACATCAGACACGTATGTAATTAAATTACAAGAATGTGGTAATTAAATTACAAGAATGTGGGACTTTCTTAATTTACAGTTGAAATACACTATATTATTTTTTCTCTAAAATAAAAATATTTTTCATTAGGGTCGGGTATAAAAACATGAATCAAACCGAATTGATTTTGGGTATTTGAATCGATTCGTGTAACAAATCAGTTCATGTTCGGTTCTTTCTTTGAAAAACTAACCAAATATGATTCATGTTCGGTTCCAGGTCCCCATACTTGAGACTTGAACCAAAACTATATATATATATATATATATATATATTATAAGATTTATTCATGTGCATGCTCATAATTTTACAAATGTTTTAACTTAAAAGTAAAATTTACAATGGTTGAAAAGTCCACTAATAGCAATAGCTCTTGACCACCAATCACAGCAAGCCACTGGAATTGTTGTTGACTCAATTGTTACAATATTAGATGACTATATATGGAGGTGTAGTTAGCATCCTTGGACATCTACAGCCAATGAATAAAGAAGTAGTTTTACTCTCAAGTCTTATATATACAACTCTTCGATTTCTTAATCATTTTTTTTTTTTTTTTTTACATTTGTTATACTCGTTTTCATGACCTAGGCAAATGGTCAACAAAAAGCCTAAAGGACACATACAGTAGCGAAAAGTCCAAAAAACCCATTCTTCAGGTCGCGACTACGAGCTCGCTGGACCCTCAAGCTCATGCCCACGTCAGGTTTACTAAAGTTCATCCTCGGCTCGCAACCATGACAAAATTTACCTCAGCTCGCATAAGAAAACAGGTCAAAGAGCTCATGTTAGGCAGTATCTTGAGAAGCCAATACCAGAACATCCTGACTTCCAGATTTCACGCCGACTCAATCTCTACAGTTTTCGAGAGGCATTTAATGCGTTGGCTATGCATTTAATATAGAGAAGACTTTACCTGAAGCATTTAATGCAAGTATGGACATGTAAGAATAATCATTGTAATAGCAATAAATGCAATATGACCAAAATCAGATTAAGTGAGAATGATGATGATTTTAAGCATATAAAACACTTCATTGTATCTTCCCTTCCCTATAAATAGGGAAAAAATTCATTGTAAAAACAAGCTTAACACTAGTATTACGTCACTCTGTCAAAATATAATCAAGGTGACCCGTGGATGTAGACACACTTGTCGAACCACGTAAAAATTCTATGTCTTTGCTTTCTTCCTTCTCCCTTTTTTCTTGTTATTAATAGCTTATTTACTATAACCCATCTACCTTAACCAGTATTCAATCGTTTTTATTATCATTCACCAACCTTAAACCGTAATAAAAACCATTTATTGTTAGAACCGCAGTCTGGGCATTTGGATCTCCATGTTGATCGATTTTGTACGTCGACAACATTATTAATTTATTTTCTACTATTCTTAAATTAAATTTCTTACACTTTCACATGTGATCTATCTTCTCTTCATTTCTATGCTTGTTTTATTCATGGTGTGCTCACAAAATTGTGGAAAAAAAGTGATAAAACAATATATATATATATTAAAACAAATCCCACATTGTTAATCGATGACTTTGAATCCATATTTACTCATATATATATATATATATATATATATATTACCATTAGTGTCTTTTAACTTAAAACTAGGGGCGAAACCATGATTTTATGTATAGAGGGGCTGAACTAAATACAAATCATGAATTTTTTATGTGAAAAAATAATTCTTTGATAAGAAAATAAATATATGATGCACTAAGATACGTAATAAATTTAACATCTCATAATACATAATATTCCAACAAAATACATAAACTAATAAGTAAAAAAGGTAAAAAAACATACTAGGTAGTATAATCAAACAATTTTAGTGGTAGTATGTTTTACTCTACGAGACTTCTCATCAAACTCATCTATTATGGATTCAACTGTTAGGGTAATATGCCCTAAGAGCTTGTAATTTGTAAATGTTTAAATTGATTAATAAATAAAATATATTTATAAGCATTTATGAAATTTTTGCTTCATACAAATATCATGTAACATCCATGATTCCTTATGTAATCTCAAACTAAGTATATAAGTGTTATATACAAGAGGATTTAGTTTGAGATCAGTAATCTAAAGAGTCCGTAGAAAGCAAACAAAGCTGGTACTTTGTTTGTGGTAAATCTACAGTTGCGGTCCATTTTGTATATGATACGATGATCTTATCCGGGATCGTTCATGTGGCGACATGAAAATGGAGGCACCTTATATGATAGAGATTATATAGGACTGGACCACGATAAAATGAATTTTTTATTAATATCCGTTAAATAAAGAAATTCATATTTATCAACTAGATAATCATATATGGATTGATCTTAATCCTGAGTGTTTTATGGACTCCTATTTGTTGAGTCATATCTTTTGATTTACATGGGTGAGACTGTTATAGATTTATGGTCAATAAGCTTCGTACTTTGGAGATGTGATTTAATAAATGGCTGGGAACATTCTACACAATAGTGGAATTCACTCCTTCTTGCGAGAAGTAGATGAGTAGTTCCCTTAAAGTGTTGATTCGAGTCTTGAACAATAAGAGCGCTCGACTTTTTGTTTACGAGTAAACGGAAAGATAAATTCATAAATTGTTATGAATATATTGTTCATTAGAGAATCAATGGTACTTATTGGAATAAGATATAATTAGAGAGGTATAACGGACTTTAATGACCTAGCTCTAATTATGAACTACTTGTGGAGGATCAAACCATATGAAATGATTAAATCGATGGACACTGAAAATTCAGATTGTGTAAAACATCTACAATCTTGAGAGTGCAACCTTGGGTTTTTAGTGGAGTAACTCTAAGGTTAATAATAGTGAATTATTTAATTAAAGAGTTTAATTAATAATTCCGATATTATTGGAGCTCAAATTGTAGGTCCATTCGGTCCCCTTGCTAGCTCACAACCACATAAAAAAATAAATGAAAGAATATAATTGGATTGTCCAATTATTAATGTCACATGGACATGTTCACGAATTATTTAAATAATTTGATTATTTAAATATATGTAATTATTTAATTAAATGTTAATTATTTATTATCTGTAGAGATTATGAGTTCAATTTTTAATGGTGTCATTAAATTATTTATGATTTAGAATCATTTAATTTAATGAAAAATCTTTTAATTAATGGAAATAATAATTTAATTTAATTGGAATTAGATTCCATATTAAATTGAATTAAAGAAGTTTTAATAGGAATTAGATTCCTTATTAAATTAAAAGTAAAGAGTTCTAGACCAATAAAGAATTTGATTCCGTATTGGATATGAACTATGTTTTCCAATTTAAATAGGAAATTGTATTTCTTGTTAAATGAGAAAACTCTAACTTACTATTATAAAAGGGTCTTTTATGTTAGTAACTAATATGATGAATTTTTTGGCTACTTGAACAAAAAATTTCCATTAATTAAAAACACCAAATTACTCCATCTCACATAATAATCTTTCATAAAAGATTTCGTGATTTGATTCTTCAAGATTGTGCCCACACACAGTTTCTTTTGTGAAGAGTCATAACAAGGAAAATCGAATGGTGAATAATTTACAAATCAAAAGAGATCAATTCAATATTCATGCAAATGTAAGATTCGATCTTATTAATTTAATTATTGAATTGTTATTACTAGCATCGATCGGGTATGTTTTGTTTGGAAAAATTTTTAAAATCCACGTTTCCACATTAAATTCAAAATCAATTTTTCCCTTCATCAACATCTACTGAATCAGCAAACTCTCGCTCAATATAAACAACCATGCAATCTGCAATGAAATCATTATCCATCTTATTGCGAAGTGGTGTCTTAACAAGATTCATTATTGAAAATGCTCTCTTTGTAGTTGCTGTGGAAACGGGAAGAGTCAACACTAAGCGAATTAATCTATCAACCAAAAAAAGTGTTCAGATTTTCTAGTTTCAACCAATGCTTGACATAACTAAGAAAAAGAAGCAATATTCTGAAAATCTGCATGACGAACTACTGCTTACTCATAATGCTCCAAATGTCTTCTCAAAGTATCTAACTTAGTTCGAGTAAAATCTTGAGCCTAGAATTTTTGAGGAAGAATACAAATATCCTCAATACTAAATGATTTAAACCCATTAACAGAATTCAAAGTTGAGTTAAGAGTTAGGAGTTTCATTGTTTGTTCAATAAATCTATTATTCAACTCCATCAATTGAAAATCTATCACAACATTGAATATGGTAATGTGATAATAATGTTCAACCGTGATATCATTTTTCTATTGACAAGAACGTCTTATGTCTTCCATATATCGAGCACTCATGCTAGGCACCTTAATGTGATACTTTTAAGAAAAAAAAAATTGTTAATGTCATGTACTATATTTCATGTAAAAATAAAAATTAAATGATTAAATAAATAAAATTCATACCTTTCACAAAACTTCACCACGTCTTTTAAAAATTTCTCCCATCCAACTTCACATAACTTTTGAAAAAGTATCTTGGTTGATGAGACTAAATTGATTGCATTCAAAATGTCTTGAGATTTCATTTGTAATGCTTGACAAAGAATATTAGAGATTCCTAAAACTTCATTCATCAAGTGCAAGATAAATACAAATTCGAATGACATCATCTCTTTATAAATGTTTTTAGCTTCTCCACATATGTTACTATTGAATCCATTGTCAATCATTCTTTCAAGAAGGAGACAAGTTGCACCAAACATATCAATTAAGTTACTAACAGAAGCAAAATGAGAGCTCCAACGAGTAGCTCCAACTTGTTGTAAAGTACGAATTTGATTAGCCCCTATAGCAGTTTTAAGTTCTCCTGAAGCTATCATATCAACAATTTCATCTTTTCGAATAAATTTTAACTCACAATGACTCTTGAAGGAAGAGCAAAAAAAATTGACAATAGAACTCAATTTTGAAAAGAATAGTCATACCTCATGCACTTCTTTGGATACCGCAACTAAAGCAAGTTGTTAACGGTGAGCGAAGCAATGCACATAATAGGCATATGGGCAATCTTTGCGAAATAAGGCTTGTTATCCATTCCATTCACCCCGCATATTACTAGCTCTATCATATCCTTGACCCCGTAAATTTTCAACTAAAAGATTGTAACGAGAAAACACATTACATATCTCTTTTTTGAGAGTTAATGCATTTGTGTCATTCACATTAACAACTTCAAAGAAACGCTTTCGAACAAAACTCTTACAATCCACATATCTCAAAATGATAGCCATTTGTTCCTTATTAGATTCATCAAGAGCTTCATCAACAAGAATACAAAACTTGGCATCCCTAACTTCTTCACATATCATATTCTGCACTTTATTATCAAGAATATGCAATAGTTCTTTTTGAATCTAAGATGATGTGTACTTAGCATTTTGAGGAGCATTTTTTAAGACAAGTGAAACAATTTCTTCATTTGCTCTTGCTTGCAACTTTATCAATTCAATGAAATTTCCATGATTAGTAGAATGCATGGATTCATCATGACCTCTAAAAGTACAACCTTGCATAGCTAACCATTTCATACTTTCTATTGAAATCTTAAGTTGCAATCGATTATTCAAAATTTTTTGAGAAGTTACCTTATTCATAACTTTGTCAATGTGTTGAGATGTGTTCACTAAGTTATTCCATTTCTCCATAACAACATTATGTAGTGAACCATGATTGCCTTCATGTTGTGCAAATGGACATTTCTTCCTTTCTTTAACTCTTTTCCAATCTTGAAATCCTTCACGAGTAAATGTGACATACTTTGAAGAACAACTATCAAAAAGATAACATGGAAAACAAAAGACATATTCTTTTTCTATTGAGTACTCAACCCATGAGAATTGTGCAAACCAAGCATATTGAAAATGTCGATTTTGACTTGCATACAAAATGGGTGGATACTTACTTAATTTAGGTTGATATGATCCCATCTTGATATACTCCTTTCTAACATCATCACGCATATCAACAGGATATGACCATAGTGGCGAGCGTAATCCTGGATCACGTTCCAAGTAAGGACCACTAGTAGTTGATGGAATATCAACTTTCTCAACTTCCACTCTTCGAGATTTAGGAGGAGAACATGAGAGATCAATATTTGGTGAAGAACTTGTTTGACCATCATTTACTTTATTGTAGAAATGATAGAGAGTTAACTTTGACTTTGTCCGCTTGGAGATATGTTCGTTTGAGATTATAATCAATAATCTACATTAATTTTTATTAATAAAATTAATTAAAAACTAATATAGAAATTTAAAGATACATAAGAATAAAATATAACAAGTAAATTTTCTAATTTCAAATTTTGGTAAGTACCACATATAGATTTCATAGCTTTTATATCAAAATTGTCTATCTAGATTTTTTATCAAACAAAAATATTTAAGCACATGATCTATATCCATAAAAAAAAAAGAAAAAAAAAAGAATAATAAACTATTATACTAACTATTAACCACTACTCAAATCTAATGTTCACCATTTACAATCTAATTAATTTAAGACATATGAAACATAACTAATTATAATCATCAATTTCAACCTCAAATATAGTAATATTTTTTCAATTATTGAAAGTATCAAGCAAACTATAATTATTTGTATTTTTGTTCAAAATACAATTTAAGCGCAAATAGGGAAAATAAAAACCCTAACAAATCACATACATATTTAATTAAATCAAGGCTAATCTAAATGTATAAATCAATTTTAGCAAAACAAAAAAAAAAAAAAAAAAAACAAGAAGAAGAAGAAGCAAAAAACTAACCCTAACAAAATAATTAATAAGTTAATAGTAAAATTGTAACATCCCAAATTTTCTCTATTTAAGAGAAATAAAAATATATTAGGATGAATAGTGATTTTTGGATGAATAGTATTTTCGGACAGAATAGTATCCGTGTGAATAGTGAATTTTTCAAAAAGCAGATCTCGAAGTCGAAAAGCTCCGGAATAAGTAATGGAGTCTAAGGAAACTGAAACGGATTAAAAATGAGTTTATTTGAGGCAAAACGGAGCGGTTTTCGGATCCGATCAGGAACCCAGAAAGATTTTCAGAAAAATTCAAAAATTTAGGAAAGTATCGAAATGAGTATTAAAATGCTCATGAAGCATTTTAGAAATTCAAATGACACTTTCCAAGGTGATTCGGATGGAAATAGAATTAATTCAAAAATAATTGGAGACGATTTAGTGAATTTACGGAGAGCTCAAAAAGAGCATGGAATGACTTTTAAGAGTAACTGAGATTACCAGGAGTATGTAGACAGTCCGAATATAGGCCCCGGTGAATTTTGAAAGGATTTCGAGAAACTTCCAGAAAAAAACTGAATCCGAGTATCCTAGAAAAGTCAAATAAAAATATATGAGAAATGATAAACATGTGGCATAAGGGAATTATAAATTGAGTATAAATTAAAAAGATAGTGTGGTAAATTTTAAGATTTAAATTGTGACTTTTAAGTGATTAAGAAAAAAAAAAGGGATGTTAAAAAAATGACATGATTAGATTTAATTGTAAAATATATGTACCAGGACATTTTGTAGCGCCCCAATTTAAGAGATTAATTGAAATTTAATTTTTTCTGTTATTAATTTAGTCCGATTTTAGTTTTAAAAGTACAGAAGTTTGTGGATAAATATCCTATTGAATGACATTTTTAAAAGAAATTAAGAAAATTGGATTAAAAAGAAAAAGGTCATAGGGGTTCAAAATGAAACTTTACATGTGTTTAAAAAAAAAAGAAATATATATATATATATGTATATAATCAACCGGTGAGTTGATTTTTTTTAATAAAATAATAATAATAATAAATATTGTGGGCCCCGTTGTAGAAAAAAATAAATAAAATATAATATATAATTAATTGTGGTGGGCCCATTTGAGGAAAAATAAAAATAAAATAATAGAAAAAAATAATAATAAGAAAAAGAAAAAGGCAGCAAAGGCTGCCGTGTGACAAATATATATATATATATATATATATGTGCCGGTTGAGAAAAAAAAAAAAAAAAAAAAAAAAAAAAGATATGAGGCGGTGAGGCAGTGGTGCGTGAGTATATATATATATATATATATATATATATATATGTGTGTGTGGCTCGTCACAAACAAAACAAACACAGAGGCCATTCGGCCAGAGAAGAAGAAAAAAGAAGAAGACAGAGGAGAAGCCGAGAAGCAGAAGAGGAAGAAGAAAGAAAAGAAAATTTTTGGGGTGTCCAATTTATTCATATAGGTAAGTTTATATTAATAGAATTTGGATTTTAGAAAATTAGTTTATTTTTTTCTATAAGTTATAAGTTTTATATGATTTTAAGGTGGATCTAGGATGATAAGAAAATCAGATGAGTTAGATGAGTGGATATGTTACAGAAAGCGTCCAAACGGTTGGTGTACACTTATCTTAAAAACTCACTTTTATTAGTAAAGGTTTTGATTTATTTTAGTATATGAGTTTATAATGTTTTAATTAAATAGATTTTATGAAAATGTGTGATTTATGTTATGAATGATTCTGCATAGTATTTGATAATTAAATTATGAAAAATTTGGGAAAAAGTATGTGTTTTTGTTCAATTTTTAATTAAATCGATTTCGTGACTATGTATGAATTTTAGTATAAATGATTTTATGGCAATTTATGTGTAAGTGATATTATGATAAATTTTGCGGCATTGAATAATGAAAATTTTGGAACATTTTGTGAAAGAAAAAGTATTGACTGAATGTGGAAATTAAAGGATTTGTGAAATTATTTTGACAATTTATTATCAAATGATATTGGATTGTGATTTTAATAACTTTCAAATTGAAAACGAAAAAGAAACGGAAAGAAATGAACACGTTAGTGCCTTGACCGAACATATATCGGAAGAATGGCACAATGATTTTGATGAGATTGATGAGTTACTTTGGAATGAGAAATGATGTGTTATGATGCTTTGAATAAATGAGAAATATATATATTTTAATTAAAAAAAAAATAATATTCAGAGTTTTTCTGAATGAGAATTTTTGTTGAGAAATGAAAGTTGTGAAAATATGAAATTTTGTGATAATAAATGAAATTATAAGGGCCCGAGTAAACCTGAACATTGGTAGGTGGGGATTGGTAGTTGGCATGCCAATAGGGTGATTATAGCAGTACTGCACCGATTTGCTTATATGTGTTGATATGAAATTCATGGACTTTGCGAGGCACCGAGTGTCCGGTCCTAGAACTTATGTGATATGTGAAACGTGCTCCGGCGGGTAGTCACCGAGTGTCCGATGCCGGGGGATACGTGAAACCCGATTTCCAGTCCATGGTATCGTGTCAGTGTTTACAAAGGGCGCTGAATATTATTAAAGAAAAATTGTGCTGAAATGCCTGAAAATGAAAATAAATGTGTTTATACGTACAGTGAATGAAAATCTGAATTCTTTGTAAATTTATCTGTAAAAGTTCGAAAATTGTAAAATAATGATTTACTACTTGTATCTGAAATATATATATATATATATGACAGGAAAATGGTGTGACTATGTTGAAAAACGATTGTTATGGGTTGTATATACGTGATTGTTAGTATGTGCTTTCGTTAAGGTTTGTTATAAAAATTGGAAGAAATTGTGTTGATATGTTTGGAAAAGTCTTTTATGTGCCTTATATGTGTTTTTATTAATAAAGTAAATTCGTTACGTATTATTTTAGTATTCTGAGAAAACCATAAAAAGGTCATATTTGAAAGATGACTTTTAGGCATTTCATATATATATGTTTACTAGTAAATTGATATCTTTATGATTTATTATGAATATTTGATAATTGTGAAATTCTGCTTTAAAATCTTGTATCTTTAAAATTGATGAAATTTAAATTTAGTGTACACCCACTAAGTAGAAATACTTAGCGCGTTGGATTTTCTACGCGTAGGTTGAAATTTGGGCGCTGTAGATAGAGATAGATGAGAAGACAGTTATCGCATTTTCTGTTAGTCACATCCATCCATATTTGGAAATTTTACTTTTAGTATTGTATAATGGTATTGAAGTATATAGAAATGCATGTACATGTATATGGATCTATAAGATTTTATGAATAAAGATGTATATTAACGATAAAGAAAGGTTTGTGGTGTGTAAAGTAATTTTGTAAAGAAAATTTTTATTTACTATTTAATTTGTAATTAATTTTTATGAATATGATTTTTATTAAATATTGTGGTTATAAATGTTTGTGTGGTGAAGTGATTTTGGAGTCGGACGAAGAGTCCGAAATGGAAGTTGAGAAAATGAATGTATTTTAGAAGTGTTTGCTTTTGAAATATGCAGGTTTTCATAATTTTGGATTTTTCAGAAAAACAGAGGAAACTCTGCCTGATTTTTGAGAAAATTTTTTTTTTATTTAGTACATTTATGTAAAGTAATAACGAATACATCGATTAAGATAGCATCCTCCAACTCGGGTTTCCATCCGAATGGGAATCGGGTGGAGGGTGTTACAAAAATAATAAATAAACAAATAATATTACATTCTAGAGAGAGTGTGTGTATTGAAAATGTGATCTCAACACTCAGGTGAAATCCACACAAAGTCAAAAGGGAAGTGGTCAAGTGAGTGGCATATCTTCTTTTGTTTTTTTGATAAAAGTGAGTAGCATTGAAGTTTTGGCTTTTTAGTCGTCTGGTAGTGAAAAAGAGAACAAAGGAATTTGTGCGTGGTGGGGACTGCGCCTGACAGGGAGAAGACAACAGCTTTTAAAAAAATTAAAATGACAAAATGACTTGGGCCTTGCTTTATATAATAAATGATGAATTATATGCATTGAGCTTGTGACATCAGGCCTGTAACATCAAATCCATCCAGATTTTTAATGGCAAAACTTGTAATTTTATTTTAAAAAACCAGGATTGGGCTTCAATTGTGTATTGGGCTTGCAACATTTTATTGATATAAAATCCATCCAAAGTTTTAATGGCAAAACTTGTAATTTTTTAAAAAAAAACCACTAGTCTAGCCCACCTTATGTACCGCTCCTGCTTAAAACGAACCAATCAAATTCATTCATTATATTTTCTCTCCCAAAATAAATTCTCTCTTCTATTTAATTCAAATATAATAGATGAATTTGATTGGTTCGTTTTAACATTTTAAAGTTATGAAGTACTTATAATAAAATCATTATATATATGTCCTTATTTGTGAGAAAGAATAAAATAGTTTAAGGGTGTTAATCAATTGCCACCAAAGTATAAAATATTCAAAGATTTCAAGCTGATGGTTAGAATTTAGAAAGCTAGTTGGTTAGTTTGAAACCAACAAATTAAGTGTCCCACATCGAAAATTGGTAGCTTCTTAACAAGGGAGCTTCTCTATTTATTTCTCCCTGTGTGAAAATCGATTGGAGGAAGTTTGAAGGGTGATAGTTTGAACTATCGATTTATTAAGTGGGCATGTGTCTAGGCCGAGACATTTTAAGGCCCAATTTGAGGAGAACCGACTCGACCTTACTCAGTTCTAGTCAATTGTAACTAGGGGTGGGCATTTGAACATGGATCCTGTCTGAACGACCCGATCCGTGGGTGTTCGGACTAGATCACATGTTTAAAAATAGGGTGTTCGGGTCGGCATCCATCAAAACACCATGTTTCACGGATCGGTTCGGATCGGGATATCCAAAACCGATCCGATCCATGAACAGGGGTACATGCGTAATTTCACATGCCCCTATATAAAGCCTACTTAACTCAAACCCTAAGTCTAAGTTGTCTAACCCGCCTCTCACCCGATCTGCCCTTCTCAGTTTTCAGATCGCGACCGTCGACCATCCTTCTTCAGCGTTGACAGCAACGACGACAGGTCCTTCAGCGCAGCAATCGGCGACGGTAACGTTCCTTCAGCGCAGCAACTAGCGACGGCGACAGTTCCTTCAGCGCAGCAACCAACGACGGCGATAGTTCCTTCAACGCAGCAACCAGTGACGGTGACAGTTCCTTCAGCGCAGCAACCAGCGACGGCGACAGTACTTTCAGCACCAGCAACCACCCAATCCTTCAGCATTGATCTGATCCGATCCGTAAACTAGGTGTTCGGATCGGATCGGATCAGTTCCTTCTTCTTGAAGGATCATGTTTGGATCCAAAAATGACGATCCGCAAAGTTACTATATTCGGATCAGATCCAATCGAAATCGATCCGAACATGGTGTTGCCCACCCCTAGTTGTAACCCTCAATGTGTTCATGTTCGGTTCCAAACATGTAAATGTCCAATCCTATTTTTTGTTAATTCAAACATTGAATTAAAGTCATTATCATCGAGGTGTAAATTCAAATAGTAAAGAAAAGATGCTACCACCTGAGGAGTACCAAAATAAGGTGTCCACTCTCCCTTTAGTATGCTGTAATTAATGTTAATTAAAAAAGTTAAAATGGTAATTAAAATAATAATATAATAATAATACTAAAATGTGCACTTATGATTTGGTCCCTCAACTCTTAACTTCTCTGTCCATCTTGTCTCGTCCCACACATTATTTTTCAATGTCGCCAGGTCCTCACCAATAACTTGTCTTCTTGTTAGCCGCCAACGACTACAATTATGGAGGAGAAGGCGTTGATGACTTGATATTCCATCATCTAACCACTACTAATACTCGTAACAATTATTTTTTTTAATATTTTGAATATTTCATTATCAACTTTCCCAAGTTTAAAAATCACTAGCTTAGAATCCTAAAATCTAACCAAATTCGAGGCTACTATAAAAGCTCAAATACACCGAAAATTGTCCTCAATAGAGGAACAAGTTAGGAAGATTAAACAGAATACTAGGTGAATCCTAATCATGGAAATGACAAGACAATATTGAATCCTACCAATCACATACCAACTAAAATACAAATTAAAACAAAGAGCAAAAACAAATTGAAAATCATTAGTACCCAAAATAAGCTATACAATACTTCCTTGTTAACCCAAAAGTCAGCAGCTATAGATAACTTCTAAAAAATAGAACAAGGCTCCTCAGATCGGAAACCACCCTTATAGCAATCAGATTTTCTTCCTAAACTTGAATATAACATTCATATAGAGTCATGGGACCTTGACTGCTACACTAAATCCAACTGAAACCACTCTAGAAACCATGACCATCGTCGGCCACAATGGGGCTCTAGCTGTTGATTTTCACCCATCACCTGCAATATAAACAAACCACACCAAATCAAATCGATGGATCTAGTTAATAATTGGATCCAACTTTAAAAAGCCAAAACCAACTAAAATTGCAGGAAATAAACCAAGAAAGAATGAAACAGTAATGATCGGGAGAAAAAATGAGCAAAAGGACACTAATACCGACCTAGATCTAGTCGAGAAACCCTTCTATGAAGCTTTCTCTCACTAAAGGGCATGAATATTTTCTTTCTCTAGAGAGAGAACCTTCGAGAAGACTCAGACCGTATTTTGTTTACTCTTAACTCATTTTAAAATACTACCTTATTATTTTATTTTTATTTTTTTAAAAAAATACTACCTTATTAATATTATCCCATCTATTAATAACATATAATTATAAATGGTCAAATATTGTGCCCAAATCTCTTTCAATATATATATATATATATATATATGTATATATATTATGCCCAAACTCTATTTATAATTAATTCAATGAATGAAATGACTTTTCAATGATCATTAATAACAACTCTTAGATATTCTTCAATAATTATTTTTACAATCAATCCAAGGATTATTATTGTTATCCAACCAGTAAGTAGCCAAATCCTTAAAGAATATATTGAAAACAACCGTTAACATTATGAATCATAAATGCTAAAATTAGACATTGCATTATAGAAATTAAATAGGTTTGTTAGGTATGAAATTATTAATAAATAAAAAAAATAGAAGTACACAATATAAATTGATAAACTGTTTGACACTTACCCACTGCCTATCCATTTCCCGTATGATTATAAATTTATAATGAGAAATTTAACCTAATCAATGACATAAATTCCAATCAATTTTAAACCTAAAAGTACTAATTTTAAAACTGAAATTACTTTGACTTGAATTTGTTGTGTGTGAAGTATTTTATTACTATTATAAATTTAATTATAATCCATTACATATATATAACTTGCATTTTATTTAGAAATGTTAGTGCAAAAATTTTTATAAATGCTTAAAGCTTACAATAAATCATCAAACTATAGATATAGATATTAAAGACTTTTGGAGGATTGTATTTAATTACATCAACATAGTATAATATCGTAGAAGAGCTTTAGGGCTCAGAAATTTTTCACTATTATTGTTGTCATATGGCATGAAGTGGCAGAGGAGCACCGTAGACCACCCAAAGAAGCATTGCTTCTAATAATTGTAAGTAAATTATTAGTAACCTGATAGTCTTGTGTTCATAAGTTAGCTAAATGAATATTTGCGAAATTATAACAGATGGCAATTCTAAAAAGGAAAAATTTGTTTTTACCCACCTTTTTGAAAAAATTTGTTTTTTACAACTCAAATAGATTAATTACAATCTATACCCACACATATCTTGTTCTCCTCCTCCATTATTCATAGTAAAAGATCTTTGACTTCCTTTGTTTATTATTTGAGTTTTGTTAGGATTTTTTTATTTTCTTTGTGATTTTTTGATTTTTTTTTTTTTTTAATGTGTTTTGAATGTTAGATATTGATGTTTAATATTAGATTTGGTTAATTTTGACTTGAAAATGGAGGTTATCAGTGAAATACAACAATGAAGATGACAACTGGATTTACCAGGTTTTGTAAGGCCACAAAACCCGATGTGAACCTCATAAAACTCGATTTTGAGTTTTGTTGCCACTGGGTTTTATGGGGCCACAAAATCCTGATTCCATAAAACTCAAATTGGGTTTTGTGGCTTCATAAAACTCGATATTTAGTTTAAATTCTATGTTTTTAAAATTTTGACTTAATGATAGTTTTGTAAACTTGGGTATAGAATAAAAATAATTTATTTGAGAGGTTAAAAACAAATTTTTATAAAAAAAAGGTAAAAGAGAATTGTTCTTTTTTATTTTGACTGCAAGTGAAATGCTCCCTAAATATTTATTCTAGAAAAAAATAACATGCCTTGATAAATCCCGATCCTAGTTTCCTCGGAGAAATCATTTTCGGCGATCAGATAGAGAATAAAGAGTCTAAAAATAGTGCAATGGGCCTGGTTAGAATTTGATTATATTTATAAGGCCCTGAGTGTCGTGTCAGGAAGAAATGAGAATTTTCGTTGAGTAATGTTCGGATCCAGAACGAATAGTAATTTTTCCGAAAAAAATCCGAAATTAGTGTTTAAGATCGAATTTGGACCCGGTTATATTGTCCAGAGTCATAAATTGAGATTCGGTGGAAAACGAATGTTTTGATGAATAGTGTTTTTCGGACGAAAATTTTTAGATGAATAGTAAAATTTTCGAAAATTGACCTTAATGGTCGAAAAGGTCCGAAAATAGCAGGAGAGTATAGAGAAATAGAAACGGATCAAAAAGAAGACCATTTGAGTTAGTTTTAAGCGATTCGAAGAAAATTATGATATTGCCCTTTTGAGAGATTAATGAGTTTTAATGAGTTTAAACCCAATTGAATTTTTTTCGAAGTATGAGATTGATAGATAAGACGCCCAATTAAAGTATTTCATGGTCAATTTGAAGATTAGATGACCATTGAATATTTTCAGAATATTTTCCAGTCGAAGTGAAATTATATTATAAAAAGGGCAAAATTGACATTTTAAGTTAAGTATGCATGGATCACGCATGAGCATAATATGCAGAAGTTTCAAGGAGTGTAACCCAAGTGAATGAGAATGAGTTAAAGAGAATGGGCATAAAAATCGAGTATTTAAGCTATAGATACATATAAAAAGTTATCGGTTTATTCGACCGAATTTCGGTTAGGAACATTTTTTTTATTAAGTATATATGAGAGGTAATAGGCTGAAATTGAAGCCTATAAAGTTAAGTTAGCCATAAGATATGTGTAGAATATTTATGGAATATTTTTCGAAAGGATTAGATATTGAAAGTTTTATTGAAATAAGAATTTGAAATCGATTTAGCTCTCTGACAGGCCCCTCTCCTTACTAGGCCTGCCGGCCGCCATACGGTAGCCTTCCAGTGGATATCTGATCAACTGGAAAGTTCCCGTAAAGCTACGCCGTTTACTTTTCATAATTCTTTTCTATTGAAGCGGGAACTTGGAAAATTTTTTTCTTTTTATTTTGAACATTTATAAAACAGATTGATAAAAATTTGGGCAGCATAACGGCTGTTTTTCGAACATGCCGCCCTGCAAGTTTCAAATACAGTTTATAAAAACACTTCTATAAAATCAATTTCTCAACTTCTAGAGCCTCCGGCTCTTTTTTCACAACACAACCACAACAAGTAAATAAAATCTGAAATTCAGAAAACTTTAATAAAACAGTTTTAACTAATGCATCCACTATTTCTTTAAATTATTTACAACTATATATATATATATACATATACATGATCAAAATAAGTGTCGTCCTACGCGTCCACCTGCACGTCTGACTGAACCTCATCTGCTGGGCAATTAGCTTCTGCGTTTGTGGGAGAATTTTTAAGAAAAACATTTAAAGAAACTATGAGTATAACTCAGTGAGTGGTATAATTTATATAAACTAAAACTCATTTCTGTATAACGTATTCTCCCAAAAACAGTTTTTAAAAACTAACTTGCTTTCTAATATTCTTTTCTAAAACACTTTCTGAAATCTTTTCTTAAAATATTTTCTAATACTAAAATTCTTTTCTAGAAAACTTTCTGAAATTTTTTCTTAAAATCTTTTCTAATGCTCGCCTACATGGTAACCCAGGGAATATCTCCTCCTGACGTGGTAGCATCTAAAATCTGGCTAACCACTAGGAGTGGGGAATCTACCATGTGTAGTCGCCGAAAGCGGGCCTACGCTGCGGACCGACTACACTACCCTATACGTGCATACGGATCACTCATGCCTTGCTCACACAAGAGTCGACTAGACTCAAATCTCACTGACTGACTTCCTCTCATCTACCGTATCACGTATAGGGCATTCGGCCGGGTACTAAACTGGGGTTAGGGTAAACCATAGGCATCTAAAATCTTTTCATAATAAAAATCTACTTTTCTTTTCTCTGGTTTCTTGAAATAAAACTTTATTTTTCTAAGGCCGAAGCCTATCATTTATAAATAACTTTAGCATATATAATTCTCGAGTATAATTACTCAATATACTAAAATATTCTAAATCTCAAGACAATAAGCCTAAAATCTTTAATTCTAGCACATTCTCATATACATAAATAATAAACTAAAATCTTTATGCTAGAATTATAATATAAATTCAATTAATAAACGAATAACTATTTATAATAAATTCTGTTAACTTTAAATAAACTTTAAAGAACTATAAACTTTAAAAATTTGTATTTCCACTCACAACACGTCCTCGGATAGAATCCGATTTTTCTCCGTATACCTCTGGAGCTCTCCGCTTTTACCCTAAAACATTAAATATTCATTTAGGGTCACTTAACTCATTCAAAATCAATAAAAATCTCATTTAATTCTATTAATACTCTTTAACGTCTAAACTTTCGGATTTCAGTTTCTATTCAATCGAGACTTTCGAAATCCGTTTTCTTTACATAAATCTTACTTATTCTTTCCTATAAATACCTCAGTATACTTAATTTCATTGTCGGATGCATTGAACGAAATTAGTTCGATTTCGCTTACTAATATCGCTTACTAATAAAAATTATTTTTCGTTTCGAACATCCGACAACTTCAATAATTAATTCTCTAGTGTTCTAATATCCAACCATGATTAAATAAATCGTTTCGAACGTTAAACGAACGCATTGGGAAGGACTTTGGAAAACACCCTTCAACTCGTCCGTTTAGCTCCGAAATCGATCCTAAACTTTTCGTTTTCGAAATCTAACTTCATAAGATTGTTTCTTAACCTCTATAGCTTCCATCTAAAGCCTTAGATTCGAAAACGAATTCAGATCCCATAAAAACCCATTTTTGCCTAAACTTTCTCTCTCTCTTTCACTCATTTTTACTCCACCAAATCACTCACAAATTATACCAAAATCATCCTTACAAGTCTCTCTTATTATCCTTAAACTAAAATTTGAAAAAGAAACTAGAGAGAGAATGGGTTTTAACATAAAATACCAAACTTTAAACTGAAATAACTCACCAAATAGGCGATCTTTTCGCTTCAAATTTGGGGGTTAGCTAGAGGAGGTGACGAGGAACAACTTTCGTGAAGGAACCTCGGCGAAAATCGGATCGGATCTCTCTCTTTTCTTCCTCTCTCTCTCTTGCGCGATTCGGCGTCTCTCTCTCTCTCTCTCTTTTCTTTTCTGTTTTCCTTTTCTGTTTCTCGACTGAATTTGTCTCAAATGAGACAAAAAAATCATTTTATATATATTATTTCTCAATTTCAATTTAGTCCCTCAAACAAATTTCATTTAATCACCTCAAACTTTCAATAATCTCACTAATGCCCAAACTATATAATTTTATATTCTATTGGTCCACTTGTCATTTTCTCATCCATTTATCTATTCAACCAATCACTAGATGACATGTGGCACTTCCATAACCATTACTTTTCATGCCACTTATCTCTTTTCTTATTGGTTGAATTAAAATATCCTTTACTTTATCCTGTGAGCTCACCTCGCTTGATTAACATATAATTAATCTCTAATCACTTTCGAAAAATATTCCATAAATATTCTACACACAACTTATAGCCAATTTAACTTTATAGGCTTCAATTTCGGTCTAATACCTCTCATGTATACTTGATAAAAAAATGTTCCTAATCGAAATTCGGTTGAATAAACCGATAACTTTTTATACGTATCTATAGCTTAAATACTCGATTTTTATGTCCATTCTCTTTAACCTATTCTTATTCACTTAAGTTACACTCCTTGAAACTTTTGCATACTATACTCATGCATGATCCATGCATACTTAACTTAAAATGTCCATTTTACCCTTTTTATGATCTAATTTCACTTCGATTGGAAAATATTCTGAAAATATTCTATGGTCATCAAATCTTCAAATTGACCATGAAATACTCTAATTGGCTATCTTATCTATCAATCTCATGCTTCGAAAAAAATTCAATTGAGTTTAAACTCATTAAAACCCATTAATCTCTCAAAAGGGCAATATCGTAATTTTCTTCAGATTGCTTAAAACTTACTCAAATGGTTTTCTTTTTTTATCCGTTTCTGTTTTTCTATACTCTCCTACTATTTTCGGATATTTTCGACTGTTAAGGTCAATATCTGAAAATTTTACTATTCATCCAAAAATTTTCGTCCGAAAAATACTATTCATCAAAAACTTCCGTTTCCCACCGAATCTCAATTTATAACCCTGGACAATATAATCGGGTCCAAATTCGGTCTCAAACACTAATTTCGGATCTTTTTCGAAAAATTAGTATTCATTCTGGATCCGAACATTATTCACCGAAAATTTTCATTTCTTCCTAACACGACACTCTGGGCTTTATAAATATAACTGAATTCTAATCGGACCCCTTGCACTATTTCTGGATTCTTTATTCTTTATCCGATCGCCAGAAATGAATTATCTGAGGAAACTGGGATCGGGGTTTATCACTCTCACCCCAGATTTATTATTTTATGGTATTAGAAATCTTCGAATTGAGTTACGGTCAAATCATATGCCTCGAGTAGTGTTTTCTAAAGTTTATTATATTTTCGCATCGCAAGTCGGATGTCGTTTGGTTGACCCCGATAAGATTATAAAGTAATTAGGAATTAATTATATGTTAATCAAACGAGGTGAGCTCACGGAAATAAAGTAAAAGATATTTTAAATCAACCAATGAGAAAAGAGATAAGTGGCATGAAAAGTAATGGTTATGAAAGTGCCACATGTCATCCAGTGAATGGTTGAATAGATAAATGGATGAGAAAATGATAAGTGGACCAATAGAATAAAAAATTATAAAGTTTTGGGCACTAGTAAGATTATTGAAAGTTTGGGGTATTAAATGAAATTTCTTGAGGGATTCTTTTGTAATTGAGCATTAATATATATATGTGTGTGTGTATGTGTGTGTGTGTGTGTTTTTGTCTTATTTGGGAGCAATTTAGTCGAGCAAAATAAGAGAAAAAGTGAGAGAGAAAGTTAGAAGCCGAGAGAGAGACCGAGTTCGCGCAAGAAAAAGAGGGGGAGAAAAGAAGGAGATCCGGGTGGAATTTCATCGCGGTTTCTTCATAAAAGTTGTTCCTTATCACCTCCTCCAACTAACCATGCAAATTTGAAGCGAAAAGATCGCCTATTTGGTGAGTTATATCAGTTTAAAGTTTGATGTTTTATATGAAAACTCATTCTCTCTTTTGGTTCTTTTTCAACTTGGAGTTTAAGGATGATGAGAGGGAGTTGGGGAGATGATTTTGATATAAATTGTGAGTGATTTAGTGGAGTAAAAATGGGTGAGAGAGAGAGAGAGAAAGTCTTGACCAAAAATGGGTTTTTATGGGATCCGAATTCGTTTTCGATTCTAAGGTATTAGATGGATGATTTAGAGGTTAGAGAACAATCTTATGAAGTTAGATTTCGAAAACGAAAAATTTAGGATCGATTTTGGAGTTAAACGGACGAGTTGAAGAGTGTTTTCCAAAATCCTTCTAAATACGTTCGTTTAACGTTCGAAACGATTTATTTAATCATGATTGAGTGTTAGAACACTAGAGAATTGATTATTGAAGTTGTCGGACGTTCGAAACGAAAAGTGATTTTTATTAGTAAACGAAATCGAACGAATTTCGTTCCGAGCTTCCAACGATGAAATTGAGTATACTGAGGTATTCCTAGGAAAGAATAAGTAGGATTTATGTAGAGAAAACGATTTTCGAAAACCTCAATTGAATAGAAATTAAGATCCGAAAGTTTAGACGTTAAACGGTATTAATATAGATAAATGAGATTTTTATTGATTTTGAATGTTATTTGAATGAGTTAAGTGATCCTAAATGGATATTTGATGTTTTAGGGTAAAAGCGGAGAGTTCCGGAGGCATACGGAGAAGGATCGGATTCTATCCGAGGACGTGTTGTGAGTGGAAATACAAGTTTTTAAAGTTTATAGTTCCTTAAAGTTTATTTAAAGTTAAAAGAATTTATTATAAATAGTTATTCGTTTATTAATTGAATTTATATTATAATTCTAGCATAAAGATTTTAGTTTATTATTTATGTATATGAGAATGTGCTAGAATTAAAGATTTTAGGCTTATTGCCTTGAGATTTAGAATATTTTAGTATTAAGAAAAAAAAAAATTTAATAGCCTATGGTTTACTCTAGCCCCAGTTTAGTACCCGGCCGAATACCCTATGCGTGATACGGTAGATGAGAGGAAGTTAGTCAGTGAGATTTGAGTTCAGTCGACTCTTGTGTGAGCAAGGCTTGGGTGATCCATACATACGTATAGGGTAGTATAGTCGATCCGCAGCGTGGGCCCGTTTTCGGCGACTACACATGGTAGATTCCCACTCCTAGTGGTTAGCTAGATTTTATATGCTACCACGCCAAGAGTAGATATTCCCTAGGTTACCATGTAGGCGAGCGTTAGAAAAGATTTCAGAAAGTGTTTTAGAAAAGAACTTTAGAAAGTATTTTAGTTTTTAAAAACTGTTTTTGGGAGAATACGTTATACAGAAATGAGTTTTAGTGTATATAACTTATATCACTCACTGAGTTATACTCATAGTTTTCTTTAAATGTTTTTCTTAAAAAATTCTCCCACAGGAGCAGGAGCTAGTCGTCCAGTTGACAAGGTTCAGTCAGACGTGCAGGCGGACGGATAGGACGACACTTACTATATATATATTTTGTTAGTTTGATTGATTATGTATATGTTTATGTATATAGTTGTAAATATTTTAAAGAAATAGTGGATACATTAGTTAAAAATGTTTTATTAACGTTTTATGAACTTCAGTTTTCAGATTTTATTTATTTGTTTGTGGTTGTGTTGTGATAAAAGAGCCGGAGGCTCTGGAAGTTGAGAAATTGATTTCATAGAAGTGTTTTTATAAACTGTATTTGAAACTTGCAGGGTAGCATAGTTTAGAAAACAAAAGGCATGCTGCCGAAATTTTTATTAAAAAGCGAAAAATTTTTATCACTGTCACCTTGTAAAAGAAATTAAAATATCTAGATAGATGAGTTTCCAGTGCCCTGACAGGATTCCTCCGGACTGAGTTAGGGTTCGTGGGAATTCTTTCGGGGTGCTACGGGGTCTTTTTTGGGTCCAGAAGAGAGATTCGGGAAGGGTCTCGTCATGCCTTTTGTTTAAATTGGCATCTAACAAATCATGTTTTTCGGTTTATAAAAATTAATGCTAATACAATGTCTCTATCTGCTCAGGACCAATCTAATTTAAAAAAGAAAAAACAAAACAAATACAAAAACAAAACAAAACAAAACAAAGGATGATACATACCAATCATGATGAGCTAAACCCTTAAAATAAAAGAAAAAAAAAATTGTGTCCTTGTAACCGGTAGTGGTCGTTACATTTGCAAATTGTACTGCTTGTAAGGTCTATGTCTATAGTTTGATGAATATATTAAACTAGAGGAGAGAGAATAAAATAAATATAAACAGTTAATTATCATTAGATCCAAAAGCTAAAAACTTAAGTTTATGATACGTTAACATGCTCTTTCACGTGTATTAGGGACAGGTAACAAATGACGGACACATACTGAACATCTCATACTGTATAACATGCATAATGAAAAGATTTTCATATAAAGAGAAGAGAGAGGTTTGAATTAGGAACTTTTAAGCTCTGATACCATGTTAATTATCATCAGACCTAAAAACTTAATCTCATAGGAAATAACTCAACTATAATATTTAAAACTTAAGTTTATGATACGTTAACATAAATTACAAGGAGACATTAATAACTTCCCTTAAATTTACATCATTACATCAATTACATTAATTTTATTTTTTTATTAATATTTATATATATAAATATATAAAATTGCACAGCTTGAGTATTTTCTTTGATTGAAAGATATCAAAAGTTCAAGTTTCACTGTTATTTTAAAATATAATGTGTGGGGTTTACTAATCCATTCCCCTTATAAAATAATATTTTTTTAATTTCTATTTTAAATAAGAAAATTTTTTTTCTAGTGTAAAAACGAGGCAAATTTTGCAACCGCCATAGAAAAGATTAAATAATTTTTTTTTACTATATTTATTTATCGCAAACTATAATTCACAAACAATGGAAATAGTCACAAATTATTCCTTTGCTTGCAAACTAACATCTGTGACAAGTGTCATATGAATTCATTTCTTTTTTATACTATTTTTAAATTTAATTATTTTTTAGTGTTATTACACACCATTTACATGTTCAATTATTATTTTTATGAATTATTCGATTTTAATTCAAACAAACATTGATAAGTTTACTCCACCAATCCATATTGGAGTACTGAGCAGTAACATAATCTGTTCTAGTAATTATATTAAGGCTGTGATTATTTTTCATATATTTGAATATATTTTTTCTACTTTATGTTAAGTTAAGTTATTGGGCAACTAAGAAAGTAAGTACATTTTTAAATTTATTTTCTATTTTTTAATATAAATTATTTTTCATTTTGAAATATAATATTTATAATTTTTAATATATTAATTTTTTAATAAATTTAATTGTACAATTATATTTTTGTACTTAAAAATCTTCAGCTATCTAGTGCCGCAATGTAAATATACATTTAAACTAACCCAACTATTCTTAAATTTAAACTTGAATTAAAATCAAGCACACACTTAAAATAAGCACTTAAATTCATACATAAACTTAATTTTATTTAACATAACATCTAAATCTAATAAAACTTAAATTTGAACATAAAGTAAAAAACACCAAAATAACTTAAAACAATCTAACATTAGTTTTATATAACATTATCAAATTAAAACTTTTTTTCAAAATTCTATTCTAATGCCGCAATAATAATGGTTTGTTTCAAGCACAAACCTACAACCACAAAATTAAATGACCAAATAATTATCCACAATACTTGAAGAGGAACTACAAATAATAATAATGATAATAATGTCACTAACAACAATAATAGTAACAAGATTAATATGTAAGTAAAAAATAATAAAGCAGATAACCCAGTCGGAATAAAATAAGATTGTTTGATTCAATTTGGTCAAAATTTTAATCCAAACTCGTCCTAATAGTTGATTTGAGTACTCCGAACTTGATCTAAGCATAATGAGTACATCTGAGCTTAAGATGAGTCAATAACCTTTGCCTCCGTTAGCATGAGCTCATTATTGAGTTGGATTGTTTTGGTTGGTTGGAATATTTGAATGCCACTTGACTTGTGTTTGTTTGGTCTAAGATAAGACTTAAGTAAGATTGTGTGCATAGGTTCATTATTTTTATTATCTGGCAAGTGAGAATCCATATGGTTGTGATTATTTGAGTGATGATCAAGTATGATTGAAAAGCTAAGATTGATTCCTTGTTGATCTTGTTGATACCAAGTGATTCAAATTTAATTTGTTGCAATGAGATTAGGATATTGATTTTGAAACTTATAATCCAAAATTGATTAAAGAGGGAATCCGTTGCCTACAAATAGCAAGTCCTCATTCATATTTTTGTGTGTTGGGGAGTGACAAAAGTGTGTGCATAACCTAATTTAGTAATGTGTCAAATTACTCAATTTTTTTAAATAATATTTAATGATTGAATAATGTAAATTGATCAAGAATAGACAATAACTATCACTTTAAAGTAATTAAATATATATTTTTTAATTTTAAGTCATAAATTTAAATAAATAATTAGTCCTTGACTATCTGAATATATCATCTCTTTTTATTAATTTTTTATGTTCACATATAAAACACTAATTTGCACACAATTGCTAGTGTACTTTTTATGATTAAGAAATAAGTGTTAATTGATACTGACCTAAAGAGGCCTTTTAGAGAGAGGTTCCAACAAAGAGATTTGATGTGATTTGGTTGAGAGACACTAGTGTATGTTGGTGAGCCCTTCCATCTTATCTACTTAATTGAACGAATTATCTAGGTTAAGAAGTAGAAAATGATTTATGATAAAACAAATGTAATTAAAAATTTTGAAATAAAGTTCTAGTTCTGATCATGCATACAATATTTGTGGTTTATTTGATGTGATTAATAAATAAGTAGAGCATGCCCTTTGCATGGAAAATTGATCTATCATTCTTTTTCACTGTTTTTTCGCAAATCATACAAAATCTAATGCTACTCTTTATAAATACTATATCTATATAATATATATATATATATATTATTGAACTAGATTAAAAATAAAAAGACAAGTTGGATGGATTTGCAATAACACCCGCTCAAAACCATTTGATAAACAAATAAAAATAACATGTATCGAGATATTGGTGAAAACTAAAATAACAATTGCTGAGATAATTTATATAGTTGCTTGACAATCTGGATCATTCAACCTGTCGGAACTCAAATAGAAGGAAAATCAAGTGACGGTCAAGCTATGGTCGTATTCCGCCATAGTTCTTTGCGGCTGCAATGTGAGAGAATCAGTCACACTATGCTTTTCTAGGTTTTCTGCTATTTTGTAATTGTTTGTGCTTCTTTTTTTTTCCCCTTTATGTAAGTTTTTTTAACCTACACGATTGAGGACTACGTTTTTTCCTTTATTTTATTTATTTATTTATTTTAAAATAACGTTTTTTCCTTTATTTATTCTTTTGTAGTTGATGTAAATTTATCTCTCTTCAGAAAACTAACACAAAAAGTAGCAACTATCAATAACATGACCATAAATATCTTCCAAAATTATGAATCTTTTCTACTTTTGTTTGAATACAGGAAAAACCGCAACAAAGTGATCACAAAAATTTGCTCTAATTTGAATCTGATCACTGGAGATGTCAATAACTTGCAAACAATGCGTTCTACAATAACGGCAATACCAACTTATCGTGCAGTCTGTGCTTGTGCATGTTCCAAAAGCTGACCGACTAACTTGTAAGTTCGTCCTGACAGTGCCTTGGTGTGGTCTATCAATTGTTCATGCCTGGTAATGAAGAGACAAACAATAATAAATAAGAAAATAAGAACAATGAGAAGCATACGTAGTGTATAGATATTGTGCAATTAATCTTACACGTTAGGATGATTAGGTTCCATGATAACAGTTCCCGTCTCTGAGTCCAACTTGGCATCGAGTTTTGAGCTTCAGATGCCTATTACACCTAGTAATGAAATTTAGGAGTTGTGCTGTATTAGAGCTGTGGATCTAGAAAGTCCATGACTAAACCACCAAGATATGGTGATCTTATCCTCTTCATTATTGATTTTTAGTATAATTTCTTCGTAGCTTCATGTATACTTCTGTTTTAATAGAGACCCGAGTATGATCATGAAGAGGAAATGAGAAAAGCTATGAAGGAAATCCATCGATCCAGCCCTTATGGAAGAACATCTGATCCAGCCAAGTAATTTACAGCCTTACTAAGGACCTGACTCCACCATCTCGGATTTTTCGAAGGGAAGTTTGTATTACATGATTAGCTGAAAAGAAATCCGGAAAAAGGTGAAATTTTGGGTCACAACTTGAAAAATGAGAAGATGCCTTCACTATGCATCTCTGCTTTTCAGCCCATACTAATTATGGAAAGAAGAAAAGAGTTGATGATCTGTTGTACATTGGTACTTGTGTCAGTGAGTAATATTTACTGAATGTTGTAGACTCTCTTTGGCGTAGGAGACATTTCAATGTTGTATACCTTATATCCAGCCTGTGTCTGCAAGGCATTTGTAATGGTTTCATTGTTTGGCCCCATCACTTACTGGGGAACACAATAATTAAAATGGTGAATACAAGATTCTTCCTGCTGCATTCTCATTTTATTGGTGAAATGTTTGTACAAGGAATTTGTTTGTTTATTTATTTTTAAAGGTGTTAAGGAATTTAATTAACGGGGGAAATGTCCACCTGTCAAAAACAATGTCTATTTTTTAGTTTGAGCAGCACCCAGAAGGTGTGAATCTTATCGACTGGTTGCTATGTATAGATAAACAAATCCGCTGGTTGCAAATATGTCGAACCCCTTTTCTAATTATCAAGAATCTTTCAAGTTGTTGATAAGATGAGGTTATTGTTCTATTGGTATTATCCTCACATACAGTCGTGTTTTCTTTTTTCCAAATTGAAATTATTATAATTGTTCAGACAAGAAATCTTTAAAATTCAGTAGGAGCACTATCTGAAGTATTTTAAGAGACCTTGTTAACCAATTATTACATTGTTGATAGACATAAATGAAATTAGTCTCATAGATAATTAAGCATTTAAGTGATGATGACTGTAACAGAGGTTAAGTCCTCTCCAACATCTCGCTGATAAATCAAACCAAACTCTTATTTCAAAATAAATAAATCAAACCAAACTCTCCACGTCCCGTCAGAGCTCCATAAGCTTTTTCATCAGGATTCTCGTGACCTGAACTGTATCGAAAGTTCATGTCTTTTCTGTTTGTTGCCACTATATTTTTTCATGTAATTCCAAACATGCCCAATAACCCACTTTGTAATCATCATGTGTCCTAAAATAATTTTCAATAATTTTCAACTCCAAACAAAGGACTTACATATAATTCATAAGATCAGTATCATCATGACATCATCCAGTCGGGACCCTGATAAGTTTTCTGGAATGTAATTTACATGACAAGTACTAGAAACTGTTTTTTTGGTATTCAAAGAGGTGTTTGGATTGATTAAATTAACTCAATTTTTGCAAAAATTATAAATAAACAATATGAATCTCCACACATTTCATATGGACTACTGGAACGGCTAGATGACTATAGCAACGTAAAGTATAATAAACTTCCACAGACATGAAATCTCTCTTCAGAAAACTAACACAAAAAGTAGCAACTATCAATAACATGACCATAAATATCTTCCAACTTATCGTGCAGTCTGTGCTTGTGCATGTTCCAAAAGCTGACTGACTAACTTGTAAGTTCGTCCTGACAGTGCCTTGGTGTGGTCTATCAATTGTTCATGCCTGGTAATGAAGAGACAAACAATAATAAATAAGAAAATAAGAACAATGACAAGCATACGTAGTGTATAGATATTTTGCAATTAATCTTACACGTTAGGATGATTAGGTTCCATGATAACAGTTCCCGTCTCTGAGTCCAACTTGGCATCCAATTTTGAGCTTCGGATGAGATTCACAATCCATCTTTCAGCCTCCTCGTAATTTAGATTTAACTTCTCAGCAAGCATCCTGTTACAAATGGCAAATAATTTGAGTTGATTGATAAAGAATTATGGATATTTGAAAAGAAAACTACAACAGCCCTGAAACTTAGTTCTTACATAAGAGAGATTAAAAAGAAAAAATCAGTTACCAGAAATGTTTTAGCTTTACAAAAAATTCTATTCCCAACGGTCAAAGAGAGACAGAGAAGAGACAACTGAATTACTTTTGCTTCAAAGTTTTATTAGACAGTTTCTTTATGACAACATCTCATTTTGATAATTTGACATATGCAACAAAGGCTGGCCACCATTTATTAAAAATAAGCTGACTCAATGATCTACATTAATATATTATATGGTTTTTAAATTTCCTTCAACAACACTAAAAGTGTTGCATTGTTTCTCACCATTGTACTGTAATGCAGGTCAGTACAATAAAGCTCATGGAAACTTAAAGAAGTTCAGAAGCTATTTCAGTACTGAACACAAATGTCTCAGTGATAGGAAATTCAACACAAGAATATAGCATGATTAAAACCAGGAGAACCCTCTCCTCAAGACGAATATACTCCCCACACAGAATAAAAATACAAAATTTAGAACATAACAACTTACCCCATATCAATGCGTCGATGAATTCGGCAATAGGTCTCAAAGATAAATAGCCGAGCATTTTCAAGGAACTCATCTCGCAATGGCACAGTTGAAAAGTTGCCTTCTTCTACTCGTTTGCCAAGGAAGGGGTCATTCAATATCACCTACATAATGTAAGAAGTTAGGACAATCTGGGACCTTTTTATAGTAAATAAGGTGGTTGACAGAAAATCTCTTAACAAGATACGCAGGCCAAGTCAAAAAGTATAAAGTCATATCTTCCCTTGCCCTTCTAATACCAAGTATGACTTTGACATCAAAACAAATAAAATAAAGATAAATGAAGTGTTTTCAACAGAATCAGATTTGACCAGAGAAAACTTACTTCTTCGCACTCTCTCATCTTCTTCTGTGCCCCATCAAAGTCATAATTGACATACACACATGCCAAAAACTCTGTGATGGGATCTTTATAGGAGTACTGTTCCTGCTGAATAACCTTAATAAAGTCTTTGAATTGAGGTCTCCTCCTTTTGTTGACAATAAATGCCGTGGCAAGATAACGTAAGAGATGGGGAGCACTGGTTTGAATGGCATTCAAATACCTGAAGATAAGATATCTCACAATCTTAGATAAAGCTCTACTATGGAAACTGAATAGTAGATACAACATTATTGTAACTTGACTAAAAAAGAGGAAAGCAGGTAAGAAACTACTCGTTAACTATTTTACAGGGACCATAAAATCAATGCACTACAGCATAAGACATTACTTTGCGATTCTGGTCACTATCTATACTTGAGAAAAACGGATTGACCTTGCTTAATCTTAAAAGTGATTTTCAGCAGAGCTAAAGATGCATCCATAAACAACATATAATAGAAACATAATTTTTAGCTTATTATTCTACTATATTACACTCTTACGCATTAGCCACCATGTCGTAGAATGCTAGACTACAAAAATGGACACTCAGCTAGTTGACTGATAGTTGCCATATCACCAACACAGGGATCAACAACCGACTTTCATGTCTAGATGAAATTTAAAAGCAGCAATATTGACCGTAACAAATTAAAATTCATAAAACAAAACTGGGATTGAAATCACATAGAAGCCAATAGAAGCAAAACCATGGTAGGGAAGAAGAGAAACAAAACACGAACTCAGCCCTAAATTCAGGCAAACAAATTTCGGATATAAAACAGGTATATAAAGTCAAAAGAGCATACTTGTCCTGATTGAAAAGGTCAATGATCTGTGATCTTCCATTGTCATGATTGAAAAAGATGAAGAGACTCCAGTGCATCAACCATATTCTATTTTGCATCTGGCTCAAAGGCGATGCAAAACTCTACAACAAGATATACAAATCAGTATTCAATCCACATGAAAAAAAAAAAACAAACAAACAAACAAACAAGTGGGGATGATATAAATATAACAAAAACCTTAGAATCAATTTTTTCTTTCAAGCGATTAAGTTCTTCAAGCGCAGTATCCCAGTTCTGCATCAAAATCTCAGCAGCCAACTTTCCCCACAAAGCACTCAAGCTCCTTTCAGTGTTGGTGCACAAAGCCCTATATTGATACAAATAATCAGCAGCACCAGAGTAGTTGCCACATTCAAACTGAAATTTGGCATACTGATACAATGCCTCTATCTGCGCAGGACCAATCTGATTCAACAAAAACAAAACATATACACATCAATCATTCATGACGAGTTAAACCCTGTTGTGCAATTTAGACACAAATAATAAAGTACAAAGAAGAACGAGAATTATAGTAGTTCGGTAGCGTGCCCACATACAACTGCAAGAAATTCCAGTTATTTATATCAAACCTAAATCGGAAAGTATCCTTACAAATTACATACCGTACCCTAAAAATAAACCCTAATGTGGTTGTACCTGGTAGCGGTCATTGAGCATCTGCAAATTGTACTGTTTGTCAGGCCTCAACTCCTGGACGGCAGTGGGGTTCTGCAAGAAGGAAACCAAGGGGGCGGCGGCCTCCTCCAAGGCCTTGAGCCTTGCAACAACCTCAACCCTCCTATCCACCATGTCCTGAGGCACGTCGTCTGTGTGGTAGAGGCTCTTGTGGATGTCCATGGCGTAGTCCACCATGTTCGTCTTGTTCAACAACTCGATCTTCGATTTCAGTATCTGCTCATCCGGGTAAAGCTGCCGCTCCTGCAGGAACTCCAGGAGAGGGAATACCAGATGACGGTCGAGCTGCGGCGCAATCCTCTGCGTGAGATCGTATTCCGCCATATTTCTTCTTTGCGGATGCAATGTGAGAGAATCAGTCACACTATGCTGTGCTTCTTCTTTTTTCCCCTTTATATACGTTTTTTTAACCTACACGATTGAGGATTACGTTTTTTCCTTTATTTTATTTATTTATTTATTTTAATAAAAATAATTTAAACCTTCTAAAAGTAATTTTCAAGTAAAAAAAAAAAATTAAATTAAAAAGATTAAAAAAATTGTTTTACATTTTATGATATCATTTTTTAACTTTTTATTAATTTAATTTTTTAATTTCAGAATTTAATATTTTATTTAATTCTGTACTGTCTTTTAAATTTATATTTATGAGAAGATTAAAATAGATTTTTGACTCATATACCTTATAGAAGTTAATAAAAGGATGTAAATAGAGACTATATTAAACTAGAGGAGAGAGAATTGAAAAAAGTATAAACTACAGGGGCATTAATAATTTCCCTTAAATTTAGATCATAACATCAATTACATTAATTTTATTTTCCACTAATTAATATATATTATAAATAATTATAGTAATTTTTTATTTTCTCTTTTAAATTAGAACACTTTTTTCTATTGTAAAACAGAGGCAAATTTTGCAAACGCTATAGAAAAAATTAAATAAACTTTTTTACTATATTTATATATCATAAACTATAATTCACAAACAAAAGAAATATTTGCGGATTGCCGCCCATTATTCCTTTGTTTGCAAACTAATATTTCTAGCAAGTATAATTGTTTGGATGTCCCATGGCAGTGATGGCAAACAAATCGGATTCCATAATTTTAATTCCATTCAAATAATCTAAATCTGATTTATTTGAATTTTTCAAATTTTCATATTCGGATTGGATTTCAACAAAAAACTTTGAATCGGAATGCGTAATATGGAGTGGATTTGAATTTGATAGTTTTATATTCTGATTCAATCTCTCATTGGGATTATATTCAAATGCAATTTGAAATAAAACTGGAGAAAAAGTTGAGCCAAATTCTCTCAAATTAATTTTCCTTGTTCTTCAAATCCTAAGAGTCCAAACTTTAGGTTTATCATAAAAAATTATATATATTATTTTCAATAAGTTTTAAATAAAATTAAAATATTAAAATATTATATATTGATAAAATATAAGGAATTTAGTAATAGAAATTAAATTTAAATATATAAATTTTTAACAAAATATATTTCAACTCAATTTAATATTAATAGAATAAAATATCTAATTTATTTTTTAGATAAATTAATTTTATTTTATTATTTAGGTTAAATTTTATTACGTTTATTAGTCAATTAAAACATTCCTACGTGGATTCTAAAAATTTTTTCTAATAAACTCACGGCTTTTTGTCAAAAATTAAGGAAAAAGAAAAATGTGCAAAGTTGTACTGTGGCGGATTCGATGAAAGCCAGTTTCATTCAACCACTCTTTATTGTTGGATATAAGAATACTGTAGTAGACTCCTATATATCCAATTTATCTCCAATCCATATACATACACTTAACCAAAAACGGGCATGTTATTTGTATGGTAATCATCCCTCTTCTATTGAGACATCAGACACGTATGTAATTAAATTACAAGAATGTGGGACTTTCTTAATTTACAGTTGAAATACACTATATTATTTTTTCTCTAAAATAAAAATATTTTTCATTAGGGTCGGGTATAAAAACATGAATCAAACCGAATTGATTTTGGGTATTTGAATCGATTCGTTTAACAAATCAGTTCATGTTCGGTTCTTTCTTTGAAAAACTAACCAAATATGATTCATGTTCGGTTCCAGGTCCCCATACTTGAGACTTGAACCAAAACTATATATATATTATAAGATTTATTCATGTGCATGCTCATAATTTTACAAATGTTTTAACTTAAAAGTAAAATTTACAATGGTTGAAAAGTCCACTAATAGCAATAGCTCTTGACCACCAATCACAGCAAGCCACTGGAATTGTTGTTGACTCAATTGTTACAATATTAGATGACTATATATAGAGGTGTAGTTAGCATCCTTGGACATCTACAGCCAATGAATAAAGAAGTAGTTTTACTCTCAAGTCTTATATATACAACTCTCCGATTTCTTAATCATTTTTTTTTTTTTTTTTTTTTACATTTGTTATACTCGTTTTCATGACCTAGGCAAATGGTCAACAAAAAGCCTAAAGGACACGTACAATAGCGAAAAGTCCAAAAAACCCATTCTTCAGGTCGCGACTACGAGCTCGCTGGACCCTCAAGCTCATGCCCACGTCAGGTTTACTAAAGTTCATCCTCGGCTCGCAACCATGACAAAATTTACCTTAGCTCGCATAAGAAAACAGGTCGAAGAGCTCATGTCAGGCAGTATCTTGAGAAGCCAATACCAGAACATCCTGATTTCCAGATTTCACGCTGACTCAATTTCTACAGTTTTCGAGAGGCATTTAATGCGTCGGCTATGCATTTAATATAGAGAAGACTTTACTTGAAGCATTTAATGCAAGCATGGACATGTAAGAATAATCATTGTAATAGCAATAAATTCAATATCACCAAAATCAGATTAAGTGGGAATGATGACGATTTTAAGCGTATAAAACACTCTATTGTATCTTCCCTTCCCTATAAATAGAGGGAAAATTCATTGTAAAAACAAGCTTAATACTAGTATTACGTCACTCTGCCAAAATATAATCAAGGTGACCCATGGATGTAGACACACTTGTCGAACCACGTAAAAATTCTGTGTCTTTGCTTTCTTCCTTCTCCCTTTTTTCTTGTTATTAATAGTTTATTTACTATAACTCATCTACCTTAACAAGCATTCAATCGTTTTTATTATCATTCACCATTTATTGTTAGAACCGCAGTCTGGGCCTTTGGATCTCCAGGTTGATCAATTTTGTACGTCGACAACATTATTAATTTATTTTCTACTATTCTTAAATTAAATTTCTTACACTTTCACATGTGATCTATCTTCTCTTCATTTCTATGCTTGTTTTATTCATGGTGTGCTCACAAAATTGTGGAAAAAAAGTGATAAAACAATATGTATATATATATATATATTAAAACAAATCCCACATTGTTAATCGATGACTTTGAATCCATATTTACTCATATATATATATATATATATATATTACCATTAGTGTCTTTTAACTTAAAACTAGGGGCGAAACCATGATTTTATGTATACAGGGGCTGAACTAAATACAAATCATGAATTTTTTATGTGAAAAAATAATTCTTTGATAAGAAAATAAATATATGATGCACTAAGATACGTAATAAATTTAATATCTCATAATACATAATATTCCAACAAAATACATAAACTAATAAGTAAAAAATGTACAAAAAACATACTAGGTAGTATAATCAAACAATTTTAGTGGTAGTATGTTTTACTCTACGAGACTTCTCATCAAACTCATCTATTATGGATTCAACATCTACTGAATCAGCAAACTCTCGCTCAATATAAACAACCATGCAATCTGCAAGGAAATCATTGTCCATCTTATTGCGAAGTGTTGTCTTAACAAGATTCATTGTTGAAAATGCTCTCTTTGTAGTTGCTGTGGAAACGGGAAGAGTCAACACTAAGCGAATTAATCTATCAACCAGAAACAAGTGTTCAGATTTTCTAGTTTCAACCAATGCTTGACATAACTAAGAAAGAGAAGCAATATTCTGAAAATCTGCATGACGAACTACTGCTTACTCATAATGCTCCAAATGTCTTCTCAAAGTATCTAACTTAGTTCGAATAAAATCTTGAGCCTAGAATTTTTGAGCAAGAGTACAAATATCCTCAATACTAAATGATTTAAACCCATTAACAGAATTCAAAGTTGAGTTAATAGTTAGGAGTTTCATTGTTTGTTCAATGAATCTATTATTCAACTCCATCAATTGAAAATCTATCACAACATTGAATATGTTAATGTGATAATAATGTTCAACCGTGATATCATTTTTCTATTGACAAGAACGTCTTGTGTCTTCCATATATCGAGCACTCATGCTAGGCACCTCAATGTGATACCTTTAAGAAAAAAAAAAATTGTTAATGTCATGTACTATATTTCATGTAAAAATAAGAATTAAATGATTAAATAAATAAAATTCATACCTTTCACAAAATTTCACCACGTCTTTTAAAAATTTCTCCCATCCAACTTCACACAACTTTTGAAGAAGTATCTTGGTTGATGAGACTAAATTGATTGCATTCAAAATGTCTTGGGATTTCATTTGTAATGCTTGACAAAGAATATTAGAGATCCCTAAAACTTCATTCATCAAGTGCACGATAAATACAAATTCGAATGACATCATCTCTTTATAAATGTTTTTAGCTTCTCCACATATGTTACTATTGAATCCATTGTCAATCATTCTTTCAAGAAGGAGACAAGTTGCACCAAACATATCAATTAAGTTACTAACAGAAGCAAAATGAGAGCTCCAACGAGTAGCTCCAGCTCGTTGTAAAGTACGAATTTGATTAGCCCCTATAGCAGTTTTAAGTTCTCCTGAAGCTATCATATCAACAATTTCATCTTTTCGAATAGATTTTAACTCACAATGACTCTTGAAGGAAGAGCAAAAAAAATTGACAATAGAACTCAATTTTGAAAAGAATAGCCATACCTCATGCACTTCTTTAGATACCGCAACTAAAGCAAGTTGTAAACGGTGAGCGAAGCAATGCACATAATAGGCATATAGGCAATCTTTGCGAAATAAGGCTTGTTATCCATTCCATTCACCCCGCATATTACTAGCTCCATCATATCCTTGACCCCGTAAATTTTCAACTAAAAGATTGTAATGAGAAAACACATTACATATCTCTTTTTTGAGAGTTAATGCATTTGTGTCATTCACATTAACAACTTCAAAGAAACGTTTTCGAACAAAACCCTTACAATCCACATATCTCAAAATGATAGCCATTTATTCCTTATTAGATTCATCAAGAGCTTCATCAACAAGAATACAAAACTTGGCATCCCTAACTTCTTCACATATCATATTCTGCACTTTATTAGCAAGAATATGCAATAGTTCTTTTTGAATCTAAGATGATGTGTACTAAGCATTTTGAGGAGCATTTTTTAAGACAAGTGAACAATTTCTTCATTTGCTCTTGCTTGCAACTTTATCAATTCAATGAAATTTCCATGATTAGTGGAATGCATGGATTCATCATGACCTCTAAAAGCACAACCTTGCATAGCTAACCATTTCATACTTTCTATTGAAATCTTAAGTTGCAATCGATTATTCAAAATTTTTTGAGAAGTTACCTTATTCATAACTTTGTCAATGTGTTGAGATGTGATCACTAAGTTATTCCATTTCTCCATAACAACATTATGTAGTGAACCATGATTGCCTTCATGTTGTGCAAATGGACATTTCTTCCTTTCTTTAACTCTTTTCCAATCTTGAAATCCTTCACGAGTAAATGTGACATACTTTGAAGAACAACTATCAAAAAGATAACATGGAAAACAAAAGACATATTCTTTTTCTATTGAGTACTCAACCCATGAGAATTGTGCAAACCAAGCATATTGAAAATGAAGATTTTGACTTGCATACAAAATGGGTGGATACTTAATTTAGGTTGATATGATCCCATCTTGATATACTTCTTTCTAACATCATCACGCATATCAACAGGATATGACCATAGTGGCGAGCGTAATCTTGGATCACGTTCCAAGTAAGGACCACTAGTAGTTGATGGAATATCAACTTTCTCAACTTCAACTCTTCGAGATTTAGGAGGAGAACATGAGAGATCAATATTTGGTGAAGAACTTGTTTGACCATCATTTACTTTATTGTAGAAATGATAGAGAGTTAACTTTGACTTTGTCCGCTTGGAGATATGTTCGTTTGACATTATAATCAATAATCTACATTAATTTTTATTAATAAAATTAATTAAAAACTAATATAGAAATTTAAAGATACATAAGAATAAAATATAACAAGTAAATTTTCTAATTTCAAATTTTGGTAAGTACCACATATAGATTTGCATAGCTTTTATATCAAAATTGTCTATCTAGATTTTTTATCAAACAAAAATATTTAAGCACATGATCTATAATCATAAAAAAAAAAAAAAAAAAGAATAATAAACCATTATACTAACTATTAACCACTACTCAAATCTAATGTTCACCATTTACAATCTAATTAATTTAAGACATATGAAACATAACTAATTATAATAATCAATTTCAACCTCAAATATAGTAATATTTTTTCAATTATTGAAAGTATCAAGCAAACTATAATTATTTGTATTTTTTTTCAAAATACAATTTAAGCGCAAATAGGGAAAATAAAAACCCTAAAAAATCACATACATATTTAATTAAATCAAGGCTAATCTAAATGTATAAATCAATTTTAGCAAAACAAAAGAAAAAAAAAAAGAACAAGAAGAAGAAGAAGCAAAAAACTAACCCTAACAAAATAATTAATAAGTTAGTAGGAAAATAATAAATAAACAAATAATATTACATTCTAGAGAGAGTGTGTGTATTGAAAATGTGATCTCAACACTAAGGTGAAATCCACACAAAGTCAAAAGGGAAGTGGTCAAGTGGGTGGCATATCTTCTTTTGTTTTTTTGATAAAAGTGAGTAGCATTGAAGTTTTGGCTTTTTAGTCGTCTGGTAGTGAAAGAGAGAACAAAGGAATTTGTGCGTGGTGGGGACTGCGCCTGACAGGGAGAAGACAACACCTTTTAAAAAATTAAAATGACAAAATAACTTGGGCCTTGCTTTATATAATAAATGATGAATTATGTGCATTGGGCTTGTGATATCAGGCTTGTAACATCAAATCCATCCAGATTTTTAATGGCAAAACTTGTAATTTTATTTAAAAAACCAGGATTGGGCTTCAATTGTGTATTGGGCTTGCAACATTTTATTGATATAAAATCCATCCAAAGTTTTAATGGCAAAACTTGTAATTTTTTTTAAAAAAACCACTAGTCTAGCCCACCTTATGTACCGCTCCTACTTAAAACGAACCAATCAAATTCATTCATTATATTTTCTCTCCCAAAATAAATTCTCTCTTCTATTTAATTCAAATATAATAGATAAATTTGATTGGTTCGTTTTAACGTTTTAAAGTTATGAAGTACTTATAATAAAATCATTATATATATGTCCTTATTTGTGAGAAAGAATAAAATAGTTTAAGGGTGTCAATCAATTGCCACCAAAGTATAAAATATTCAAAGATTTCAAGCTGATGGTTAGAATTTAGAAAGCTAGTTGGTTAGTTTGAAACCAACAAATTAAGTGTCCCACATCGAAAATTGGTAGCTTCTCTATTTATTTCTCCCTGTGTGAAAATCGATTGGAGGAAGTTTGAAGGGTGATAGTTTGAACTATCGATTTATTAAGTGGGCATGTGTCTAGGCCGAGACATTTTAAGGACCAATTTGAGGAGAACCGACTCGACCTTACTCAGTTCTAGTCAGTTGTAACTAGGGGTGGGCATTTGAACATGGATCCTGTCTGAACGACCCGATCCGTGGGTGTTCGAACCAGATCACATGTTTAAAAATAGGGTGTTCGGGTCGGCATCCATCAAAACACCATGTTTCACGGATCGGTTCGGATCGGGATATCCAAAACCGATCCGATCCGTGAATAGGGGTACATGCGTAATTTCACATGCCCCTATATAAAGCCTACTTAACTCAAACCCTAAGTCTAAGTTGTCTAACCCGCCTCTCACCCGATCTACCCCTCTCAGTTTTCAGATCGTGACCGCCGACCATCCTTCTTCAGCGTTGACAGCAACGACGACAGGTCCTTCAGCGCAGCAACCAGCGACGGCGACGTTCCTTCAGCGCAGCAACCAGCGATGGCGACAGTTCCTTCAGCGCAGCAACCAACGACAGCGACAATTCCTTCAGCGCAGCAACCAGCGACGGCAACAATACCTTCAGCACTGACAGCGACGGCGACAAGTCCGAGCTCTTATCGCAGACGCCGACAGCCCTAAGCTGCGTTTTCAACTCGCGACCAACAACCTTCTTCATCGCCATCAGCGACGGTGACGGCTCTCACTCAGCATGTTGGTTTTTTTCTCCTTTAAATTGAAAAATGAAAGCATGTTGAAATTGAAAGTAGATGTTCATAAGTTGAAATTGAAAGTAGGTGTTTTGATCTGGTCCGATCCGTAAATTAGATGCTCGGATCGGATCGGTTCTTTCTTCTTAATGGATCATGTTCGGATCCAAAAATGACGATCCGCAAAGTTACCATATTCGGATCGGATCCGATGAAATCGATCCGAACATGGTGTTGCCCACCCCTAGTTGTAACCCTCAATGTGCTCATGTTCGGTTCCAAACATGTAAATGTCCTATTTTTTGTTAATTCAAACATTGAATTAAAGTCATTATCATCGAGGTGTAAATTCAAATAGTAAAGAAAAGATGCTACCACCTGAGGAGTACCAAAATAAGGTGTCCACTCTCCCTTTAGTATGCTGTAATTAATGTTAATTAAAAAAGTTAAAATGGTAATTAAAATAATAATATAATAATAATACTAAAATGTCCACTTATGATTTGGTCCCTCAACTCTTAACTTCTCTGTCCATCTTGTCTCGTCCCACACATTATTTTTCAATGTCGCCAGGTCCTCACCAATAACTTGTCTTCTTGTTAGCCGCCAACGACTACAATTATGGAGGAGAAGGCGTTGATGACTTGATATTCCATCATCTAACCACTACTAATACTCGTAACAATTATTTTTTTTAATATTTTGAATATTTCATTATCAACTTTCCCAAGTTTAAAAATCACTAGCTTAGAATCCTAAAATCTAACCAAATTCGAGGCTACTATAAAAGCTCAAATACACCGAAAAGTGTCCTCAATAGAGGAACACGTTAGGAAGATTAAACAGAATACTAGGTGAATCCTAATCATGGAAATGACAAGACAATATTGAATCCTACCAATCACATACCAACTAAAATACAAATTAAAACAAAGAGCAAAAACAAATTGAAAATCATTAGTACCCAAAATAAGCTATACAATACTTCTTTGTTAACCCAAAAGTCAGCAGCTATAGATAACTTCTAAAAAATAGAACAAGGCTCCTCAGATCGGAAACCACCCTTATAGCAATAAGATTTTCTTCCTAAACTTGAATATAACATTCATATAGAGTCATGGGACCTTGACTGCTACACTAAATCCAACTGAAACCACTCTAGAAACCATGACCATCGTCGACCACAATAGGGCTCTAGCTGTTGATTTTCACCCATCACTAGCAATATAAACAAACCACACCAAATCAAATCGATGGATCTAGTTAATAATTGGATCCAACTTTAAAAAGCCAAAACCAACTAAAATTGCAGGAAATAAACCAAAAAAGAATGAAACAGTAATGATCGGGAGAAAAAAGGAACAAAAGGACACTAATACCGACCTGGATCTAGTCGAGAAACCCTTCTATGAAGCTTTCTCTCACTAAAGGGCATGAATATTTTCTTTCTCTAGAGAGAGAACCTTCGAGAAGACTCAGACCTTATTTTGTTTACTCTTAACTCATTTTAAAATACTACCTTATTATTTTATTTTTATTTTTTTAAAAAAAATACTGCCTTATTAATATTATCCCATCTATTAATAACATATAATTATAAATGGTCAAATATTATGCCCAAATCTCTTTCAATATATATATATATATATATGTATGTATATATATTATGCCCAAACTCTATTTATAATTATTTCAATGAATGAAATGACTTTTCAATGATCATTAATAACAACTCTTAGATATTCTTTAATAATCATTTTTACAATCAATCCAAGGATTATTATTGTTATCCAACCAGTAAGTAGCCAAATCCTTAAAGAATATATTGAAAACAACCGTTAACATTATGAATCATAAATGCTAAAATTAGACATTGCATTATAGAAATTAAATAGGTTTGTTAGGTATGAAATTATTCATAAAAAAAAAAAATAGAAGTATACAATATAAGTTGATAAACTGTTTGACACTTACCCACTGCCTATCCATTTCCCGTATGATTATAAATTTATAATGAGAAATTTAACCTAATCAATGACATAAATTCCAATCAATTTTAAACCTAAAAGTACTAATTTTAAAACTAAAATTACTTTGACTTGAATTTATTGTGTGTGAAGTATTTTATTACTATTATAAATTTAATTATAATCCATTACATATATATAACTCGCATTTTATTTAGAAATGTTAGTGCAAAAATTTTTATAAATGCTTAAAGCTTACAATAAATCATCAAACTATAGATATAGATATTAAAGACTTTTGGAGGATTGTATTTAATTACATCAACATAGTATAATATCGTAGAAGAGCTTTAGGGCTCAGAAATTTTTCACTATTATTGTTGTCATATGGCATGAAGTGGCAGAGGAGCACCGTAGACCACCCAAAGAAGCATTGCTTCTAATAATTGTAAGTAAATTATTAGTAACCTGATAGTCTTGTGTTCATAAGTTAGCTAAATGAATATTTGCGAAATTATAACAGATGGCAATTCTAAAAAGGAAAATTTTGTTTTTATCCACCTTTTTGAAAAAATTCGTTTTTTACAACTCAAATAGATTAATTACAATCTATACCCACACATATCTTGTTCTCCTCCTCCATTATTCATAGTAAAAGATCTTTGGCTTCCTTTGTTGATTATTTGAGTTTTGTTAGGAATTTTTGAATTTCTTTGTGATTTTTTGATTTTTTTTTTAATGTGTTTTGAATGTTAGATATTGATATTTAATATTAGATTTGGTTAATTTTGACTTGAAAATGGAGGTTATCAGTGAAATACAACAATGAAGATGACAACTGGATTTACCATGTTTTGTGAGGCCACAAAACCCGATGTGAACCTCATAAAACTCGATTTTGAGTTTTGTGGCCACTGGGTTTTATGGGGCCACAAAATCCTGATTCCATAAAACTCGAATTGGGTTTTGTGGCTTCATAAAACTCGATATTTAGTTTAAATTCTATGTTTTTAAAATTTTGACTTAATGATAGTTTTGTAAACTTGGGTATAGAATAAAAATAATTTATTTGAGAGGTTAAAAACAAATTTTTATAAAAAAAGGTAAAAACGAATTTTTCTTTTTTATTTTGACTGCAAGTGAAATGCTCCATAAATATTTATTCTAGAAAAAAATAACATGCCTTGATAAATCCCGACCCTAGTTTCCTCGAAGAAATCATTTTCGGCGATCGGATAGAGAATAAAGAGTCTAGAAATAGTGCAATGGGCCCGGTTAGAATTCGATTATATTTATAAGGCCCTGACTGCCGCGTCAGGAAGAAATGAGAATTTTCGTTGAATAATGTTCGGATCCAGAACGAATAGTGATTTTTCTGAAAAAAATCCGAAATTAGTGTTTAAGATCGAATTTGGACCCGGTTATATTGTCCAGAGTCATAAATTGAGATTCGGTGGAAAACGAAAGTTTTTGATGAATAGTATTTTTCGGACGAAAATTTTTAGATGAATAGTAAAATTTTCGGAAATTGACCTTAATGGTCGAAAAGGTCCGAAAATAGTAGGAGAGTATAGAGAAATAGAAACGGATAAAAAAGAATACCATTTGAGTCAGTTTTAAGCGATCCGAAGAAAATTATAATATTGCCCTTTTGAGAGATTAATGGGTTTTAATGAGTTTAAACCCAATTGAATTTTTTTTCGAAGTATGAGATTGATAGATAAGACACCCAATTAAAGTATTTCATGGTCAATTTGAAGATTAGATGACCATGGAATATTTTCAGAATATTTTCCGGTCGAAGTGAAATTAGATTATAAAAAGGGCAAAATTGACATTTTAAATTAAGTATGCATGGATCACGCATGAGCATAATATGCAGAAGTTTCAAGGAGTGTAACCCAAGTGAATGAAAATGAGTTAAAGAGAATGGGCATAAAAATCGAGTATTTAAGCTATAGATACATATAAAAAGTTATCGGTTTATTCGACCGAATTTCGGTTAGGAACATTTTTTTTATTAAGTATATATGAGAGGTAATAGACTGAAATTGAAGCCTATAAAGTTAAGTTAGCCATAAGATATGTGTAGAATATTTATGGAATATTTTTCAAAAGTATTAGATATTGAAAGTTTTATTGAAATGAGAATTTGAAATCGATTTAGCTCTCACCCAAATTTATTATTTTATGGTATTAGAAATCTTCGAATTGAGTTACGGTCAAATCATATGCCTCCAGTAGTGTTATCTGAAGTTTATTATATTTTTGTATCGCAAGTCGGATGTTGTTTGGTTGACCCCGATAAGATTATAAAGTAATTAGGAATTAATTATATGTTAATCAAACGAGGTGAGCTCACGGAATAAAGTAAAAGATATTTTAAATCAACCAATGAGAAAAGAGATAAGTGGCATGAAAAGTAATGGTTATGGAAGTGCCACATGTCATCCAGTGAATGGTTGAATAGATAAATAGATGAGAAAATGACAAGTGGACCAATAGAATAAAAAATTATAAAGTTTTGGGTACTAGTAAGATTATTGAAAGTTTGAGGTGTTAAATGAAATTTCTTGAGGGATTCTTTTGTAATTGAACATTAGTATATATATATATATGTGTGTGTGTGTGTGTGTGTGTGTGTGTGTGTGTGTGTTTGTCTTATTTGGGAGCAATTTAGTCGAGCAAAATAAGAGAAAAAGTGAGAGAGAAAGTTAAAAGCCGAGAGATAGAGACCGAGTTCGCGCAAGAAAAAGAGGGGGAGAAAAGAAGGAGATCCGGGTGGAATTTCGCCGCGGTTTCTTCACGAAAGTTGTTCCTTATCACCTCCTCTAACTAAACATGCAAATTTGAAGCGAAAAGATCTCCTATTTTGTGAGTTATGTCAGTTTAAAGTTTGATGTCTTATATGAAAATTCATTCTCTCTTTTGGTTCTTTTTCAACTTGGAGTTTAAGGATGATGAGAGGGAGTTGGGGAGATGATTTTCATATAATTTGTGAGTGATTTGGTGGAGTAAAAATGGGTGAGAGAGAGAGAGAGAAAGTCTTGACCAAAAATGAGTTTTTATGGGATCCGAATTCATTTTCGATTCTAAGGTATTAGATGGATGATTTAGAGGTTAGAGAACAATCTTATGAAGTTAGATTTCAAAAACGAAAAATTTAGGATCGATTTCGAAGTTAAATGGACGAGTTGAAGGGTGTTTTCCAAAATCCTTCTAAATGCATTCGTTTAACGTTCGAAACGATTTATTTAATCATGGTTGAGTGTTAGAACACTAGAGAATTGATTATTGAAGTTGTCGGACGTTCGAAACGAAAAGTGATTTTTATTAATAAGCGAAATCGAGCGAATTTCGTTCCGAACTTCCGACGATGAAATTGAGTATACTGAGGTGTTCATAGGAAATAATAAGTAGGATTTATGTAGAGAAAACGATTTTCGAAAACCTCAATTGAATAGAAATTAAGATCCCAAAGTTTAGACGTTAAATGGTATTAATACAAAGAAATAAGATTTTTATTGATTTTGAATGTTATTTGAATGAGTTAAGTGACCCTAAATCGATATTTGATGTTTTAGGGTAAAAGCGGAGAGTTCCGGAGGCATACGGAGAAGGATCGGATTCTATCCGAGGACGTGTTGTGAGTGGAAATACAAGTTTTTAAAGTTTATAGTTCCTTAAAGTTTATTTAAAGTTAAAAGAATTTGTTATAAATAGTTATTCATTTATTAATTGAATTTATATTATAATTCTAGTATAAATATTTTAGTTTATTATTTATGTATATGAGAATGTGCTAGAATTAAAGATTTTTGGCTTATTGCCTTAAGATTTAGAATATTTTAGTATTAATAAAAAAAAAATAAATTTAATAGCCTATGGTTTACTCTAGCCCCAGTTTAGTACCCGGCCGAATGCCCTATGCGTGATACGGTAGATGAGAGGAAGTCAGTCAGTCAATGAGATTTGAGTCCAGTCGACTCTTGTGTGAGAGTGGTGTAGTCGGTCCACAGCGTGGGCCCGCTTTCGGCGACTATACATGGTAGATTCCACTCCTAGTGGTTAGCTAGAGTTTATATGCTACCACGCCAAGAGTAGATATTCCCTGGGTTACCATGTAGGCGAGCATTAGAAAAGATTTTAAGAAAAAATTTCAGAAAGTGTTTTAGAAAAGAACTTTAGAAAGTATTTTAGTTTTTAAAAACTGTTTTTGAGAGAATACGTTATACAGAAATGAGTTTTAGTGTATATAACTTATATCACTCACTGAGTTATACTCATAGTTTTCTTTAAATGTTTTTCTTAAAAAATTCTCCCACAGGAGCAGGAGCTAGTCGTCCAGTTGACAAGGTTCAGTCAGACGTGCAGGCGGACGGATAGGACGACACTTATTATATATATATTTTGTTAGTTTGATTGATTATGTATATGTTCATGTATATAGTTGTAAATATTTTAAAGAAATACTGGATGCATTAGTTAAAAATGTTTTATTAACGTTTTATGAACTTCAGTTTTCAGATTTTATTTATTTGTTTGTGGTTGTGTTGTGAGAAAAAAGTCGGAGGCTCTGGAAGTTGAGAAATTGATTTCATAGAAGTGTTTTTATAAACTGTATTTGAAACTTGCAGAGTGGCATAGTTTAGAAAACAAAAGACATGCTGCCGAAATTTTTATTAAAAAGCGAAAAATTTTTATCACTATCACCTTGTAAAAGAAGTTAAAATATCTAGATAGATGAGTTTCCAGTGCCCTGACAGGATTCCTCCGGACTGAGTCAGGGTTCGTGGGAATTCTTTTAGGGTGCTACGAGGTCTTTTTTGGGTCTAGAAGAGGGATTCGGGAAGGGTCTCGTCATGCATTTTGTTTAAATTGGCATCTAACAAATCATGTTTTTCGGTTTATAAAAATTAATGCTAACACAATGTCTCTATCTGCTCAGGACCAATCTAATTTAAAAAAGAAAAAACAAAACAAAACAAAAGATGATACATAACAATCATGATGAGCTAAACCCCTAAAAAAAAAGAAAAAAAAAAAAATTGTGTCCTTATAACTGGTAGTGGTCGTTACATTTGCAAATTGTACTGCTTGTAAGGTCTATGTCTATAGTTTGATGAATATATTAAACTAGAGGAGAGAGAATAAAATAAATATAAACAGTTAATTATCATTAGATCCAAAAGCTAAAAACTTAAGTTTATAATACGTTAACATGTTCTTTCACGTGTATTAGGGACAGGTAACAAATGACGGACACATACTGAACATCTCATACTGTATAACATGCATAATGAAAAGATTTTCATATAAAAAGGAGAGAGAGGTTTGAATTAGGAACTTTTAAGTTCTGATACCATGTTAATTATCATCAGACCTAAAAACTTAATCTGATAGGAAATAACCCAATTATAATATTTAAAACTTAAGTTTATGATACGTTAACATAAACTACAAGGAGACATTAATAACTTCCCTTAAATTTACATCATTACATCAATTACATTAATTTTATTTTTTTATTAATATTTATATATATAAATATATAAAATTACACAGCTTGAATATTTTCTTTGATTGAAAGATATCAAAAGTTCAAGTTTCACTGTTATTTTAAAATATAATGTGTGGGGTTTACTAATCCATTCCCTTTATAAAATAATATTTTTTTAATTTCTATTTTAAATAAGAAAATTTTTTTTCTAGTATAAAAACGAGGCAAATTTTGCAACCGCCATAGAAAAGATTAAATAATTTTTTTTACTATATTTATTTATCGCAAACTATAATTCACAAACAATGGAAATAGTCACAAATTATTCCTTTGCTTGCAAACTAACATCTGTGACAAGTGTCATATGAATTCATTTATTTTTTTATACTATTTTTAAATTTAATTATTTTTTAGTGTTATTACACACCATTTACATGTTCAATTATTATTTTTATGAATTATTCGATTTTAATTCAAACAAACATTGATAAGTTTACTCCACCAATCCATATTGGAGTACTGAGCAGTAACATAATCTGTTCTAGTAATTATATTAAGGCTGTGATTATTTTTCATATATTTGAATATATTTTTTCTACTTTATGTTAAGTTAAGTTATTGGGCAACTAAGAAAGTAAGTACATTTTTAAATTTATTTTCTATTTTTAATATAAATTATTTTTCATTTTGAAATATAATATTTATAATTTTTAATATGTTAATTTTTTAATAAATTTAATTGTACAATTATATTTTTGTACTTAAAAATCTTCAGCTATCTAGTGCCGCAATGTAAATATACATTTAAACTAACCCAACTATTCTTAAATTTAAACTTGAATTAAAATCAAGCACACACTTAAAATAAGCACTTAAATTCATACATAAACTTAATTTTATTTAACATAACATCTAAATCTAATAAAACTTAAATTTGAACATAAAGTAAAAAACACCAAAATAACTTAAAACAATCTAACATTAGTTTTATATAACATTATCAAATTAAAACTTTTTTTCAAAATTCTATTCTAATGCCGCAATAATAATGGTTTGTTTCAAGCACAAACCTACAACCACAAAATTAAATGACCAAATAATTATCCACAATACTTGAAGAGGAACTATAAATAATAATAATGATAATAATGTCACTAACAACAATAATAGTAACAAGATTAATATGTAAGTAAAAAATAATAAAGCAGATAACCCAGTCGGAATAAAATAAGATTGTTTGATTCAATTTGGTCAAAATTTTAATCCAAACTCGTCCCAATAGTTGATTTGAGTACTCCGAACTCGATCTAAGCATAATGAGTACATCTGAGCTTAAGATGAGTCAATAACCTTTGCCTCCGTTAGCATGAGCTCATTATTGAGTTGGATTGTTTTGGTTGGTTGGAATATTTGAATGCCACTTGACTTGTGTTTGTTTGGTCTAAGATAAGACTTAAGTAAGATTGTGTGCATAGGTTCATTATTTTTATTATCTGGCAAGTGAGAATCCATATGGTTGTGATTATTTGAGTGATGATCAAGTATGATTGAAAAGCTAAGATTGATTCCTTGTTGATCTTGTTGATACCAAGTGATTCAAATTTAATTTGTTGCAATGAGATTAGGATATTGATTTTGAAACTTATAATCCAAAATTGATTAAAGAGGGAATCCGTTGCCTACAAATAGCAAGTCCTCATTCATATTTTTGTGTGTTGGGGAGTGACAAAAGTGTGTGCATAACCTAATTTAGTAATGTGTCAAATTACTCAATTTTTTTAAATAATATTTAATGATTGAATAATGTAAATTGATCAAGAATAGACAATAACTATCACTTTAAAGTAATTAAATATATATTTTTTAATTTTAAGTCATAAATTTAAATAAATAATTAGTCCTTGACTATCTGAATATATCATCTCTTTTTATTAATTTTTCATGTTCACATATAAAACACTAATTTGCACACAATAGCTAGTGTACTTTTTATGATTAAGAAATAAGTGTTAATTGATACTGACCTGAAGAGGCCTTTTAGAGAGAGGTTCCAACAAAGAGATTTGATGTGATTTGGTTGAGAGACACTAGTGTATGCTGGTGAGCCCTTCCATCTTATCTACTTAATTGAACGAATTATCTAGGTTAAGAAGTAGAAAATGATTTATGATAAAACAAATGTAATTAAAAATTTTGAAATAAAGTTCTAGTTCTGATCATGCATACAATATTTGTGGTTTATTTGATGTGATTAATAAATAAGTAGAGCATGCCCTTTGCATGGAAAATTGATCTATCATTCTTTTTCACTGTTTTTTCGCAAATCATACAAAATCTAATGCTACTCTTTATAAATACTATATCTATAATGTATATATATATATATTATTGAACTAGATTAAAAATAAAAAGAAAAGTTGGATGGATTTGCAATAACACCCGCTCAAAACCATTTGATAAACAAATAAAAATAACATGTATCGAGATATTGGTGAAAACTAAAATAACAATTGCTGAGATAATTTATATAGTTGCTTGACAATCTGGATCATTCAATATGACAATATAGGACATTTTCTATTTTTAGTAAATTCAATATCTCCTATCGGAACTCAAGAAGAGGGAAAATCAAGTGACGGTCAAGCTATGATACAATCCGCTGTGTCAGGTCGTACTCCGCTATCCGTCTTGCGGCTGCAATGAGAGAACCAGATTCTTTCTTTTGCCTTTTCTGGTTTTTTTGGTTTTTGCTTGGACATCTCATTTTGTCATTTTTCTTTTTTCTTTCTTTATTTATGAAAACTTTCTTCACCACGTATGAGGATTATGATCTTTAAATCTACATTGATTATGTTAATTTTAGTTTTTAACTAATAATAATTATTATATATATAAATAAATAAAAATGGTTGAACACTTTTCTTGATCCTAAAAGGTTAAGAGTTCAAATTTCACTCTTATCCTAAAATACAACGTATAGATAGTTGATTTCCTCTCCCACCGTAAAAAGTTCACTCTTCCACCATAAAAAAATAAATAAGTTACAATAAACATATATATTATATAAAATAATAACATATATTTTATTTCCCTAAATTAGATTAATTTTTTCTAATGTAAAAAGAGAACAATTTTATGAGTAATTATTGCTAATTATAATTCACAAATACATGAAATAGTTCGTAAATGGAAGTCATGAATTATTCCTTTGTTTGCAAACCAATATTCGTGAAAACTAAAGGTGTTAAGAAAACTTATTTAAGTTTTTTTTTTTAATAATATTTTCAGTATTCAACTATTTTTTTAGTGCTATCTCACACTGTTTACATGTTCAATTATTATTTTTATAAATTATTTGATTTTAATTCAAACAAACATAGAATAACACCAGTCCATATTGGAGTATCGGACAGTAGGATAATCTACTCTAGTAATTACACTGGCTGTGATTATTTTCATATATTTATGTATACTTTTTCTACTTTATATTGGGTTAGCATGGTTATTAGGCAACAAAGTAAGTGTTTTTTTTTTTTTTCTATTTTGAAATATAATGTCTATTATTTTTAAAATATTAATTTTATAGAAATTTAATTGTACAATTATATTTTTGCACTTAAGAATTCAGCTATCTACTATCACAATGTAAATATACATTTAAACTAAAAAAATATATATATTCTTAAATTTAAACATGTATTAAAGTTAAACAACACACATAAAGTTAAATAAGCACTTAAATTCATACATAAACTTAATTTTATTTAACATAACATCTAAATATATATTTTTTTATATAAGATTGTTGATCAAAACCAACATTTTATTATAAGGTAAAAGGAAAAATACAAGAAAAAGTAAAGTATAAAGTCTAAAAGAAGCAAAGAACAGTCTTTAAAGGAATAGAACCAGACCATGGTAAATAACAAAAAGTGTCGACCCCTATAACCAGGACTAGTGAAATCCATAATGATGCTTGCCAATTAAATCATCAAAAAGAAAAGAATCTAAAAAAACAGGAGTTGTCTGCCACTAAGTTAAACAGACAAAAGAAGAGAGTGAGAAGCTATAGCATTCGCAGTCGAATTTCTCTTATGATAAATGTGAGTCACCCTGAAATTTATATCTTACAGATAAGAAAGACATCTTTTCTAAGCTAGTCACCAACTCCAAAGAACCTTAGAAGAACAAGCAAGAAGAAGGGAAACTAGATAAATTGAATCACTTTCTAACCAAAACTTCGTTCAATAATAAGTCCAAGTATACTTAATGACATGAATAGCTGTCAACTCTACCTCAAAAACATAACGTATCCTTAAAAGAATAGAAAAGGCACATTTGAAAAATCCACGGCAAGTTCGAAAAGCTCTAGCACAACCAACCAAATCAAAGGTTACAGAAGCAGGATCATTAGTGTTAACTTTGAGCCAACCCGAATAAGGGGGAACTTAAACACCTCTCTAATACGTGGAAGCTTAGAAGAACAGGCTAAAACATGGAGTTTACGCAGAGCCAAAAGATCATTATCTAAGTTTTGCATAACCCTAGAGCTGAGGAAATATGTCCCTCAAATAGAGTGCTAAACAAATGAAAGGTAGAATGCTTACCCTCGAAAACACCTTTATTACAAGCAAATCAAATAATCCAAAAAATTACAATTATACCTGTTTGCCAAAGATTTTGAAGTTGAGAGCAAGAATTAACAATCATAGTAGCTTGTCACAAATCAATAAACCTAAGTAAGGGAATAAAATGGCCAAATGTAGATACTAAGGAGTGCCAAAAACCTAGCGTAAGAAAGCAAAGCAGAAACAAATGCTCTAAATTTTCTTCAGTAGACTAACACAAAAGATAGTAGGAAGGAAAGATAAAATCTTGACATTAGAGAGATAAGTCAGTAGGCAATCTATTTTGCATGATTCTGTAAACTAGCATAGATCTTAAAGGAGGGATAAAAGTAACCCAAATATGTTATGCCCAGTGAAAGTGTTGATGGGGCGTAGTCATAGAAGCATAAGTAGCAGCAATGGTCACTCTCTCATCCGTATAAAAAGTCTATACTCTTGAATCAAAAGAAATATTGATAACTACCCGTTTTATATCCTCAACTAGGTCTGGATGAGTCGTATAAACTGAAGGGAGAAAATGCCAACTATCATCATAATAAATATCGCCAATATTGGTATTCAGAGGAAGCTCTAAGAGAGACAAGTCAGAAGTCTTATCTATAATGGGTCTCTCCATCCAATTATTCAATCAAAGAAGGATCTTTGAATGCCGATCTACCAATTATTTGGACTCAAACACCAAGGACAGATAATGTTGCTTCATACCAAGCCAAATAGAGGAAGATAGGTATCTCATCCTAAAGAGAAGTGTGGAAGAGAGGCATTTAGTGCGGAGAAACTTGAAAATCATTGAGTTTTCATTCATAAACCTCCATGTGAATTTTTTAAGGAGAGTCTCATTAAGAGCACGTAGATCTTGTAAACCAAATCCCCCTCAACTTTTGAGCGATAGCAAACATTCAAAGAAACCTGAATTAGCTTTCTCCTAACAACAGAGCCTGTCCAATAAAAGTTCCTAATTGAAGAGATGAAAGATCGTCAGATAGATAAGAGCTAATAGTAGATCTGAAAAGAATGGCGGAATGAGTTGTAGACCACTGACTATATGAGACACAACATATGAGCCATAGAAAGTGTAGAACCCATCCAAGAATGAAGCTTTAGATGAATTCTATCAATTTAGAGATAAAAACCATCATCTACGAAGGACACCACAAAAGATAGAAACACCAAGATATGTCATTCTCCTCTTTTTATGTCACTATGTGAAAGTATATAATCGAAGGTGGAAGGTCGAACACCATTTCCAAAACAAATACAAGATTTCTGCCAATTAACGCGATGATCAGACAAATCTCCATAAATCTTGAAAGCCTTCATAATAACCTTAATATTTGATATTGAATCATGATAAAATAAGAGGATATTGTCAGCATATAAAAGGTGAGAAGAAGGTTAAAAACCCTTTGGACTAGAAATATCGAGAACCATACCAGAGGAAACTAAATGTGACATATATTTGCTCAGGAAATCTACAGCCAAGCAAATAAGTAGAGATGATAAATGATCTCCTTACCTAACTCCATAAGAACATGGAAAATAATCTTCTGGAGAGTCATCAAATCCTTACTAACTCAAAAATACACAAAACTCATTTAATAAAAATAGAAAAAATCCAAAACACTACAACACATCCAAAATGAAAGATTAACTGATTGAATCAAAAGTCTTTCGAATGTCAATCTTTAAAGCTATGTGACCCCCTCCCTCCTCCCTGACTAGCATTAGAAAAGATATTAAAACATTTTAAAGCTTCTGTAATACAATCTCTAATCTGATGACTAGGCAAAAAGCCAAACTAGTTCGGAGAGATGATATAAGCAAAAATAGAGTTAAAACGTTCTATCAAATTTTGAGTGATAACTTCGAAAATAAAGATGCCCAGAACAATAGGACAAAATTGATCCACTAAGATAGCTTTTGAGGTCTTAGGAATCAAAAAATTAAAAATCAAATTAATCCTAGAAAAAACAACACTAGTGTGAAAAAAATCTGGAACAATAGCAACAACATCCTGACTATATCCCAACAATGCATATAAAATATTTCTATAAAATTGTCCAGTCCAGGGGCATTAAATGGATCCATATCAAAGACAGTGTTTCTCATCTCTTGAGTAGAAAGAACATAAATAAGAGCTGAGTTTTCTTCCACCGAAATAAAGGAGGGAATATACATTTGAATTAAAGATAAATCAGGGTTTAAATCATCAGATCATTGAAAAAGATTCTAGTAGTAAAAAATCATATGATTAGTAGTGTTACGTCGATTCGAGCCAATATCATCCTCAATCTGAAGAGCTAATAAAGATTTCATTGTTCCCTTCATTTTTAAGAGAGAATGAAAATAATTTGTGTTGCGGTTTCTATCATGTAGCCACTTTATATGACTTTTCTCATAGAGATAAATATCTTGTTGCTTCAAAACAGTATCTAAGTTAGATAAAGCATTAGTTTCCATACAAAAAAGAGCATCAGAAAAACCCTCCAATCTGAGATGTTCTTGGATATTCATAACTTTATCTATAACCTTAGAAATGCGAAGAGAAAGATCTCCAAAAACTTCCTAGTTCCAACACTTTAGATTAGCTTTTCCAAACTTTATCTTTCAAACAACAATACCTATAACAGAGTTCCTTGAAGATATATTCCAAGAATCCCTAACTAAATCTTTAAAAGAAACATGAGAAGTCAACATACTTTGAAATCTGAAAGGTCGAGGTTATTGATAGTAGGGACTACTATAAACAACCAAGATAGGGTGATGGTTTGAATACAATCTATAAAGAGTGATGCTTGAGATTGTTGCTTAGAAATCAAGAAAAGAAAGTAAACAAAAAGATTTATCCAATTTGGAAAGGGAAATGCCACGAGATGAGGAGCCCACTCTAATGTAGAATGCACCCTTGTTTTGGATTTCTTGACGGTCACAAGTTGCAATGGTAGCCACAAAATCTTCAGAAAAGCTTTTATTGACTACTCTTGTAGTCTCATGTTGTCCCATAATAGCATTAATATCATTAACAACCAACTAAAGAGTCTTGACATAAATTATGTCTAATAAAGAAGTCTAAAGGGAGCAACGAGTAATATAGTTAACACTGTCATAAACAAAGGTAAAAAATGAAAAAATTCATTAAAAGAAGCTGAGATCATGACCTATTGAGTTGAAATCTTATAAATAGAAGCATTCAGAATATTTGAAAAAAGGAACCCACAAATTCGGAGGAGAATGATTATTCAAACAAAGAAGAGGGAACCCCAAAGAGACCCAATACTGAGAGTCAACACCATCAAAAGAGCAAAAAAACTCGACCAAATAGAGAAAATTTGGCCTTTGATGAGTGAAAAAATCCCTTAAGACCCACTGAGTATCTCTATTAAAGATACTCTCACAATTCCAATAAAGAACTTTCATTTAACAAAGGCCTTCTTAGCTACCCATGTTTTAGGAAAAAAGGTCCTTTCTTCCTTCCTTTGCTTCCTAGAAGCTACCCGTTTCCAATCTTCCATTACGTCGTATGCCTAAGAAGAAGACCCATCAATTTGGTTATGAACTATCACATTAGACCCATCAATTTGGTTATGAATTATCACATTCTTAGCAATCAAGTGACGAACATCTTTTGAGTTATAAATATTAACAATGACCTCATTATCCTTTTTATATTGATCATTATTCAAAATATCAGTTGTGGGGTTACCACATATAGGAAGTTGTCCAACTTTAACTAAATTTCTATCAAAACCATCCATCTCGAGGTCATTATTTTCCATCATAGGACATTTTTTCGATGATACTTTATTCAAATTGTCTATTAAATCTTGTAGCAAAGTATGTATCATAACATCACTATTTTGATGAATTTGAGTCGGGAGGGGATCTGTTGAGTTACACATTGACTTATTTGTGTCAATTTTTACTAGACCAGTAGAATGAACTTTGGGTCAAAAAACTTGTCTTACCTTAGATCTTCCACGTTCTTGAGGTTTGTTCTTTCCTTTGTCACCTTTTGTATCCTTATCATTATTAGAAGCTGGACTATATATTCGTTAACAAAAGGAAGGGAGATGACCTATTGTAAGGCAATGAGAACAATAAGCTGGAACATTCTTATAATGAAACGGGACAAAAAAACAGTTTTCATCACTAGTGTAAAACCCAAAACGTTATCTTCTGAAAAATAGTTTTTTTTTTATGAATAGTATTTTCAGACGGAAACTGTTCACATGAATAGTATTTTCGAAAAGTGGATCTCGAAAAGTAAAAGTTTTAAAATTAGTATTGAAGTTGAGGAAAACTAAAACAGATCGTAAGTCCGTTCGAATTGGATATAAGTGATCCAAAAATCTACGGACGAAAACGACCTTCCGATTGTTTATAGAGTAATGAAGTGAATTTAAGTGTTCGAAAGTGTAAATCAAATTCTAATATGATCCCTGAATAGATCGGAAGTGAATTTGAAGTCTACGAAAATAAAATAATAAAAAGTGACTGGATCCAGATGCGTAATCGAATTTTCATAAAAATTTTAAGAGGAGTTGATTTAATTATAATAAAATTTTCGGACAGATCCAAAATGAATTTTGAATCTGAAATTGATATAGAGATTTATTATGAATTAAGATAAAAAAAAAATTAGTGCTAAAGGAAATTTTCTAAAAAGGGTGTGAATATGTTAAGTTGTAAAAGAACAAGTGCAAGGGTATTTTGAGAATCAAAAAGTATAGTTTAAATGCATGCATAAGTTGGCGTGAAAAGCATGAAGGAGAGAGAGTATGTGGCATGCAAGGATGACATGTGGAAAGATAGAGGCATGCATGAGTGACATATGGACCAAGTGGAAGAAAAGAAACCATGCATAAATGACAAGTGTAAAGTAACTAGGGCAAAGTTAAGACACATGACATGATCAAATGAAGGATATATAAAGGAAATGCAAGAGAAGAGAGGGGTGTAATCGCCGCATAACTCAAACCCATAAAAGAAACATATTTTCTCAAAAGAAAGAGAGCTCTCGACTAAGAGAAGAACAAGAGAGTTGAGATTGACAGGAAGAGAGACTTGAGTGCAATAGCTAGTTTGTCTATTGGAGAGCCATTTTTTAGAGAAATACAAGAGTGAATCAAGAGAGGAACAAGGGCAAGGAAAGGAGAAGAGCTCGACCAAGGAGGAAGCATTCTATCGAGAGGAAGAATAAAGGTAAGTTTACTGTCATTGTGGAATTTTGAGTTGATTTTAGGTGTTCCTAACACATGCAAGTCATTTGGATTGAATGAGAGCTTGCAGTCAAGAGTAACCAAAGAGGGTAGTAACCTTGCATGTCGGTTTGGAGTGATGTTTGAGTGATTTCTAAGCCATTTTAGGTTTCATGCAAGCTTAGGAGGGAGATTCACCCAATTGAAGTTGATTTAAAGAGGCAAGTGCGAGATCTCATGATTTTCCTTGTGTGAAAATGATGGATATTTGAATGATGAGTGGACTGGTATGATATTTATGTTTGGGTTAAGATTTTGTATTGAGATTTTGAAGATTTAAGATCTGAAAATGATGAATGTGATATTACATATAGTTTTGATGTAAAGAATTGAAGGAAAATCTATGATGAATGATTTGTAGATCTCGACCAAAGTTATAATTAATGGTTTAAACTAATTTTGGATAAATCACCATGATATTTAGTGTGATTTGGATAGGTGCATGTGTTCGGCCAATGATGGTTTGTATGGTTCAAATTGTTGTCTGATTACTTTGCCATTGTAATTTGAAGTAATTTTGATATGTATTGAAGTGTGAAAACTTGAAGAAATGTTGATGTATGTGCTTGTAGAATTCGGCCAAGAGAAGTAATAAATTGTCAAATTAAGTTTGATTTATTTAGACATGTTTATGCATGTTGATATGTTAGAAAATAGAAATGTAATGTTAATGTTTGAAGCGAGTTTGAGAAATGCGAACTGTCATATACTGGTTATAAGTGTATTAAAATGTTAAGTAATTATTCTGGATGAATTGTGGTATACGCCTTGCATTTACAATGCACTCAGCCCCTAGGTCGTAAGTTCGAACTGGGCTAAGGCAGTAGCTCGCCAAGGGTGAGCTGGATAGTGCACACAATTCGAATCGAACTAGCTAGGGCAGCAGCTCGTAAGGATGAGTTAGGTGATACTTACAATCCGTTACAAACTTGTCCGAGCTGAGCTAAGAGCAGCATCTCGTGAAGGGTGAGCTGGGTTAGAGCTGTAACACTTTAAATCTGGCAACAAGAAATTAGGATGCTACGATCAATCTAAATCATAAAATCTCCAAAAATTTATTCTCATAGTAAAAGTAATCAACAAAATGTATTCAAATATTGTCTCCAAAAGAAAATCTCTAACAATTAAAATTTTACAAATCACAATTTTTTTTCTAATTTCCAACCTTACAATATCCAAAATGAAATAAATCAAATTCTCTAAACTAAATATCAAATAATATCAAAGCTTCCATGATCAATAATCCCAAGCTCTTAACAGTCATCATCCATAGATCTTAACTACTCTGCAAAAATGATGGAGACGAGGGGTGAGCCGTCAACTCGGTAAGTAAATTCATGCATAACATTGGTATTATTGCATTTACCTTTATGAGTCGAAATATGAAACATAAATATATATAATCGAATTTTAAAATCAAAAATTGAAAACCATAAATATATATATCAACATTTTTCATGTTTGCAATTAATGCCATTTAGGATAATAAAATAACGAAATCAAATACCATATAATACATATATTTATTCAATATAAATAAAAAGTTAGCTTATATCATATAGTGTCACAAGTACCCTCTGTGACGCGGCCAAAATATATCACAATTAACCGTGTGACGCTGTCAAAATAACAAAATATGTCACAATTCCCCATGTGACACGACCAAAATAACAAAATATGTGCCCACAGAAATCCGGCTGGACCAATATCAGAACGGTAACTATAGACAATGAGTCAAAACAATTTTCATAATCTAATCTAATAATACATTTTCGAATCATAACGGTATAATATTCAATAATAGTAAATAAATTTTAAGAAAATAATTTTCAAATACAATCTGTAATTTAAACATGGTTTTTGAGTTATGCTAATTCTTGGGTTTAAAGTAAAATACTTTTCAAAGTTTTGAAAGTAAAATAATTTTGAAAACTTTGGCAAAACATTTTACTAGTAGATAAACAAATTGAAAATCATTAACACAAAACATGTTAAGCATAACGTAATTTCACAATATTCAAAAATTCATATAACAACATACATTCGTTATGGATGAATTTACTTACCTCGAATACCCAAAATCACAAAATTTAAGCTCAACAATCGCAAGAACCTATACAGTTTCAGAGTACACAATATTATAATCTCATCTCCAAAATAACCTTAATTGGATTGAAACAACCTTAGATAAATAAATCATAAATCCTATCTTTCTTACTTCAATTTTCAACACTGACATAGCCTACTGCAGTATTTTTAATTAAATCCCTAGACCTCCAATCAACACCAAATTTGAAAGGAATAAACTAGACACATAAACCAACATCCAGTAAAAATTTCAAATCAAACGGAGGTCTCTAGCATGGGTAAAAATCCATTTCGATCAGTCTTTTAGAAACTGCCCAGGAAAAATTAATTCCGACCCCAGCCTACTTCAAGAATTTTTATAAGTTCTACAAGCATCCAAAAATTACGAAATTTCATATACTAACAGAAGACATATGAACCTATCTACATATTAAATTTCGTAATTTTCTGGGCAGTGTAACTTGTCAAAACAAATTCATCAAAATCAACTAATTATCAGCTTAAAAGAAACCTTTCAGCAGCCTCGATTTTGAAAATCAATAATCTAACATAGATTAATGAAACTTTTTATCACAAAACAACTCTAAATGCCTCTCCTAACATCATTCATATATAATCCTTAATCAAAATCATTAATCTTTTAAAAGAATTACAATATCAACATACAATATCTCTAGCAAAAAACATTCTATACCCTAAATCAGTTTTCTACATAATCATACTAAAGGAAGAAAGAAAACTTACCCAAATCTTAAATCAAAGAAACCCTTCTTGATTTCCTTCACCTACTGTTGAATAAAAAAAAATAGAGAGTTTATCAATACGTTGTTTTCTTTTCTTTTCTTTTTTTGTCTACAGACTTCTGTCTGCTATTTATAAAAAGAAACCTATGGTTTTTTTTTTTTTTTTGTAGCAATTGGGCTTTACTCCTTAATAAATCCCTTTTATTTTGTAGCAATTGAGTTTTTCTCCTTAATAAATCCCTTTTATTTATTTATTTATTTTGTCAAAGAAAAAACGATGTTACAAGAGCGATAGCTCGCTAAGGGCGAGTCGAGAGGAGCTCACTATACAGGCCAAGCGAGTTAGGTAGTGTCCACAGTTTATGCCAAGTTGGCTAGGGCAGTAGCTCACAAAGGGCGAGCTGGGCATCAACTCGCAGCTCGGGTTCAATCCGTTACAACTTAGAGTGAAGTGTTTTATATTCTTAAATGTTAAAAAATTTGAATGGAATGTGTGTACGTGTAATTAGGATCATTGTATCTCGAAAATCATGTTGTATTTAAGTGTAGGTGAAACGGCGAGCTAACAAAAGAGGCGGAAGAGTAGTTATTTGAATTGAAAAGCAAGTAGTGAGTGTGGATTTTTATAAAGCTTTTATGAATTTTATTAATCATATATTTTAAAATGTGATATCATATTAGTACTCAAATGATTATGCTTTAAGCATGTCTTTTATCGTTATACATGTATAATTTTTTTAAATTTGTGTTATAATGTATTTATTTTATAAGCAAAGTAAAGTAATAAGCTTAAATGAATTACATGCATAGAAAAGACATGTTAAGAAATTTAGAAAGTTTTAGGCCTTTGGCTCAGAAAAATTTAGGCTTGTGCCTTAGTAAAAGTTTTAGACTTTTATCTTAGAAATGAAATATTTTGGCTATACATCATATACTAGAGAAACAAAAATTTACGAGCTAAGATTAATAAGCTTTCAAGTCAAGTTAAAGAGAAAAGAAAGTTTTAAGCATATTGAAAAATTTCAAATGCTTTAAGTTTACTCTAATCCCTAGAATTACTCGGCCAAGGTACCTCATACATGTATAACAAAAGGCGGGGGGAATTGTTATCCCAGGGTTCCCATATCGCTTGATGTTCAAGGGGCATCGGGATCCTAGAGTTCTCATATCGTCTGATGTTCAGGGGGAGTTGTGATCCTAGAGTTCCCATATCGCCTGATGTTCGGGAGGAGTCGTAATCCCAGAGTTCCCGTATTGCCTGATGTTTGAGGGGAAACGTGATCCTAGAGTTCCTGCATCTGCCTGATGTTTGGAAAGAGGCGCGATCCCAAAGGACCCACATCTACGATTATACGAGATAGCATTCCCTATTTCTAGTTATGTGACGTGTAGATATATAGTCACGAAAGATGAGTTTCCCTGAATTACTTTGTAAGACAAGTTTTAGAAAGTAAAGCATGTCATTAGACATGATGTTTAGAAAACGAGAAAGATTATGATTTATAAAAGCATTAATATAAATTTCAAGAAGAGATATTTCTACATTTTATGCTCGATTTACATTTTTATCAGTATGAGATAAATTATTAGTTTTTTAAATTATTTTGGGAGGTGTATATATAATTTGAAAGCGAGTTTCAAAGTTGATAAGTTACCCCCTCACTGAGTTAATACTCACTACTCTTTTCGTGTTTTATAAAAATCCTTCCTAGGTACAGGTGTGAGCTAGAGATCAGAGGGAGTTTCGTCAGGCATGTAAAAGAGTTGAGGACACGATGCTACTGCATTAGTTTGTTTACTTTTAAGATATCATGTACTTATATGACTTTGAGACATGATGCATATTTTGTAATGATTTGAGAACACATACTTGTACATTTTCTATCATGCTTTGAAAATTATGTGCGCGTTTCGTTTATTCAAGTTCAATGGATTTTCAAATTATCTTTTGATGTGAAATTGCAATTGTGGTTGATTATGAAATGAATGAGGACCTGAGGCCGGAAGTTGAGGTTTGCATGATTTTAGAAGTACACAAGTTTTATATCTCGTTTATACAAGATGAAATTTTCAAAAAAGTAGCCGTCGTGCTGCCGAAATTTTGTGAGTTATGTTTTGCAAATGCTCTTTTGAAAACAAAATAAATTTCCACTTGTTTCTCTTTGCTAAGGATTTCCAAAAGTTTTAAGAAGGTTTCTAGAAAAGTAAGAGACTTAACTTCACGGGAACCTTTCAGCTGGAGCAGATCTCGATTAGAAGCTACCGTAAGGTTCCGGGTAAACTGTCTAGTGGTATAAGGAAGAGGGGCCTGTCAACTAGTTTCCACCATTATCATTTCTTGAAAAGGCTTTAATAAATCAAGATCAACCAAAATTTGTGTAAAGTGACCCAAGTTATCCTCTATGGTACCTTTGTCAAAACATAGAGGGACCTCAATAACCCTAGCTATTTCCGTGAGGAGATGCTTGTGTCATAACTCTCAAGGAAGTTCATAAATTCTTATCCAAACCTGAGCATTTATCGTCATTTGAGAGTAAAGGTTGAAGTTTGGAACCCTAGGTTGAAGATGGACAACATTCGATTTTAAAGATAGAGCACCCATACTCAAACTTAATTTTTGTCCTCATCCAAGTGCAACAAGATTTGGTAAAATTCTCTTCCAAAGGAAACAAGCCTCCAATTTGTTGAAATATGCCAAATGGATTGTAGCTTTATTTATTTATTATTATTATTTTTTTAAAGCAGACAATTTCCATGATTCCTTCCCTTTGGAAAGAATAATCCGACCAATCAAAGAATGATGGCAATAATTTAATCATTCTTGATAAATTGTCGCATTTACATGAACAACAAGATAGTCTCATTTTTTATGTGGAGCTGAAGAGACAACATCCTGTATAGATGACATGGTTGGAGGTATAGTAACATCGCTCGAGTTGTAAATAGCTTGAGCATATGAAATTTTGTTAATATTAGTTTCATGTTGTGTCAAAGTCTGAGGGGTAACAGGTGAGATTGTAGTGTGGACCTGTCTAGTGGCATGTCCAATAGCCACAATATCCGAGAAAAGATCTTTCGTGGACATCTAAGCAATGAAGATTCAAACAAAGAAAAGCAATAGATTTTTAGAAGTAATATATCTACTAATGTTGCATGGATGTTGCATGTATGAGACAACCCAAACCAAAGGCAAGCACTACTACCAAAAGCTTCAATCAAACCAAGATCTACAAAAACTAATGAATGCCAAAAACAAGCTAAAACACAGCAGGAGTATCCCCTCTTATTGATCAACTTCTGTCCACCACAACAAGCTTCGATCAGGTATTGGATCAAACACCTTGTGTGCAATGGTATGAGACAGCAGCTTAGCTTACAAAGCAATGATGAATAGCAGAAGAAGAACAAGAAGACACAACCACAAAAACAATAGCAACAGCAACCACAATAAAACTATCCCCAAAGTAACAGCAGCAGCAGTAACAACAACAATAGAAACAACAGCAGCAGAAGGAAGATGGAGACTCTGTTCTCTGATCAGGAATCACACCGTTAGAATGAATTTCCATGTTTTATGAAACTGCTGTCCAAGTTTGAGTTTAACCGAATGGCAAACAAATGAGTTATAGCCTTTTGATCAAGGCTACCCAATTCAGGCCCTATCTTTCGACTAACACTGTTTCAAATGTCGAAAATTACAACAAGAAGCTCCTATCAGATAGTTCAGCCACAAGAACTACGAGTGCTTAAACGGTTCCTCAAAAATCAGCTTGATCGGACGGTGCACGGAAGAGTAAAGACAGTTACGAGAAAGTTGCGTAGGGTGCCATTTTCCTTTGACAAAGTTCTTAGTTCTAGCCTGTTATATCTGCAAATATATAGATATAATAAATCTTAAATTTAAACATAAAGTAATAATACCAAAATAACTTAAACAGTCTAAAAGTAGTTTTATACAACATTATCAATCTATTTTTCTTTTTTTTCAAAATTACATTCAGATATCTCAAGAATACATAAACCTAGTTTGCTTCAAACACAAACCTATAACAGTAAAATTAAATGAACAAAATAGTAATCCACAATACTTGAAAAAGAACTATAAATAATAATAATGATAATAATGACACTAATAACAAGATTAATTTGCAATTAAAAAAAATAACAAAGCAGATAACCGAGTCGAGATAGAATAAGATTGTTTGAACCAAACCCTTATTAGTTAACCAATTGATTGTTTGCATAGGTTCATAATTTCTATTATCTAGAAATTGAACATACAAAGTCTTTTGATTAGTTTGTTAGATATTTTAGCATGTGAGAATTCATATGATTGTGATACTTTGAGAGATGATCTGGTATGATTGAAAGACTTAGACTGATTCTTCGTTAATCTAGTTGATACTATGTGATTCAAATTTAATTTGTTGGTAAGAGATTAGGATATTGATTTGTGAAACTCATATTCCAAAAGTGATTAAAGGGGGAATCATGCCCATGCATAGCAACTCCTCTTCATTCATATTTCTGTGTGTTATGGAGTGACAAAAGTGTGTGCATAGCCTAGTAAGAGCAAGCTGATCTTGTGTAATACCTTAAGTCAAGATTTCTCAGGTCCAAATAATTTTATGTGAATAATATGATCCAATTATTTTTATATTTGAAGCCTAGAGAGGAAAAAAAAAAAAGACTGTTTTCGTGATTTAAGCCCAACCTAAGCCAATCAAGCCCATATCAATAAGCTCATTAAATAAATTAAAGAAATTTTTTTTCAAAGAGAACAAATAGAAATTAGAGAAAATGGATAAAATGACTCATTTGACAAAGTGGACTCCAAAACTAACCCTATGACTTTTGATGGTACAAAAAAGAGTGGGATTAGACAAAAATGCCCTTAATGAAATAAAAGCTATAAGCTGAAAAAGGGTCAGCAAAAACTTCATCGTCCTCAAACTTTTGCCAAGCTTTGACAAAACGACAAAACAACCAAACCAACACAGCAGCAAAAACTTCATCGTCCTCAAACTTCTTCCAAGCTTTAACAGATCGACACGGCAACCAAACCAACACAGTAGAATCAGGCCACCAAAAAGAAGCCAAACCAGCTGTAGGAGTAGAAAGGAACAGCAGCGCAGCAGCATGGGCTTTGACAGAAAGAACAGTGCACACGCAATATAGCTGAAGTGAAATGTAGTGGCAACAACGTGGATAAGCAGCAGCAGCAGCAACGTGAAGCACCCAACATGGATAAGGAGTAGCATCGACCACAACCGAAACGACACAATAGCAGCGTCCCTTGGCAACGAGAATGATGGCAATGAGAGCAGCAGTGAATGACGGTAACAAGTGTAGCGACTGGCAGCAATGAGGGCAACAAAGAAGGCGATCCTAGTTATGGTGCTGTCGTGTTTCCATTAGGCAGTAGCCATTTTTATAAAAATAAAAAATCAGAAATAATTCCAACTATTAGGTTGTTACTACATTTCTTTGAAGAAAAAGCAGAATTACTTTGATCATAGGAGGAAAGAATGGTGAGAGAATTTAGGTTTGATGATGGTAATGATGTTTTGAAGAGAATGGTGGTGGTGATGTTGATTTTAATGACTTCAGGTAGGTTGGGATTCCCACCCTCCAGGTTTGAAATCTCAACCTAGGGGTTAAGAACCTACCTAACCTTTTTATTGAGATTCCCAACCTTTGGGTTGGGAATTCCAACCTTTTGGTTGGGTGGGAATGGTGGCAGTTTCATTCCCAACTCGAAAGTTGAGAATCCCAACCTAGGGGTTGGGAATCGTATCCTAAGTTTGGAAAGGTTCTCAATCTCTGTGTTGGAAATCCCAACCTTCGGATTGGGCATCCTAACCCTTCGGTTGGAAATCCCAATCACAAGGTTGGATGGGAATGGTGACAATTCCATTCCCAACTCGAAAGTTGGGAATCCCAACCCAGGGGTTGGGAATCATATCCTAAGTTTGGCAAGGTTCCCAACCTCTAGGTTGGGAATCCTAACCTTCTGGTTGGGTGGGAATGACGTCAGTTCTATTCCCAACTCGAAAGTTGGGAATCCCAACCCAGGGGTTAGGAATCGTATCCTGAGTTAGAAAGGTTCCCAACCTCTAGGTTGGGAATCCCAACCTTCGGGTTGGGAATCCTAACCCTTCGGTTAGAAATCCCAACGACCAGGTTGGGTGGGAATGGTGGCAATTCCATTCCCAACTCAGAAGTTGGGAATCCCAACCCAGGGGTTGGGAATTATATCCTAAGCTTGGAAAGGTTCCCAACCTCTGGGTTGGGAATCCTAACCTTCGGGTTGGAAATCCTAACCCTTTGGTTGGAAATCCTAACCACAAGGTTGGATGGGAATGGTGGCAGTTCCATTCCCAACTCAGAAGTTGGGAATTCCAACCCAGGGGTTGGGAATCGTATCTTGAGTTTGGAAAGGTTCCCAACCTCTAGGTTAGGATTCCTAACTCGAAGGTTGGGAATTGTGTATCTAGGTTTGGAATTTAATACTCTTTTTGGTACTTTAAATAATTCTTGCATAATGATTATATAAACCCTTCCGGTTGGGAGCACTTAAGTTGGATAATGGAGGTTGGGATCATCATTTTTCTTTTTCTTTTCTTTTTATTTTCCGTTTCATGTTTATATTTTCATTGTTTAATTCATTAGCCTAATTTTCCAACTGAATTATATTGTGAATGTCACATTAGCCTAATCACAACTCAAATAGTAGGAATACTAAACCAACAACACATATGAAATCTTTTACAATAAAACGTAACCTGATGACATATTGAGATATATTTGCACAATAATAATAACATAATTGCACAATAATAATAATAATAATAATAATGTGACAGTATACTGAGTACACTATTTACATGAACAAGAAAAAAAATAATAATAATAATGTGTCACTTTCTTTTTACAAGACATCAACACCACAAGACCTTTTCATCATTCACAAAATTAATCAGTATGATATCACAAACATGATATCACTAATCAAGATTACATGTTAGTTGATCCACCTCTACTTTAAGACCAAGTCCAGCAAGCTCAAGCACATCAACGGACCCTTGAACCTCCAAATCAGCCACCACCTGTTGGTTCTCCACATTACCTTCCAATAAGTCAATTAGGACCTCTGCTTAGTTTTAAAAGCCATATTTATCTTCTAGCTATAGGTGGTAAAAACTATAACTAACATAAATTAAAAAACACACATTTTTCATAAACAAATCAAATGAATTTTCTATAAGAAAAAGATTAAATAACACATATAAGGGGTTGTTTCGTAATTAAAATCAAAAGGTACAAATATTTCGTAATTGAATAAATTTGAGGGGTTGTTTCGTAATTAAAATATTTTATTATAGAGGGCGCTTTCTACCCAAAAAGCGCCCTTGAAAATGTTTTCTAAAATTACAGAATTACACTTTTAGTTTTCTAAATTATCAAAAATGCCCTTATTATTTTTTAAACAAAACTGCCCTTCAAAGTTTTAGTTTTGTGAATTACCAAATGAATCGAGCAGTCAGACATAGATACACAAAAAGCATCCTCTGTACTACAGTCGTGCACCTATATCTTAGTCTAACGTGCATATTGACTTTTGTATGATACTTATATCATATAATCAGTTCAACATAATATATATGCAATATTAATAAATGAAAAATATTCAATAACTACTTTATAATTATATTAAAATTACATATATTATGCAATATATGCAATCCACTAGATGTTAATTAAATATTTCAAATATATATATCATAACATATCTAGGCGAGTTTCGCGAAATTCTTTAAGCATATCATATTGGTGTGCCATGTGATCGAGCATGTAAATAAATATTTTACTATTATGTAAAAAAGGTATTGTTCAAGCACAATTCCTAGTCTTATATTAACAAAAGATTTAGCTAACATCATAGTCGAATTATGTTTTAAAAATTAAAAGGTACATATATTTCGTAATTGAACAAATTTGGGGACAAAAATGCCCTTAAGGAGTCATTTTTTGCAACCAATCCCAACCTATAAGTTGGGAATCTCAACCCCGAGATTGAAAATCCCAAACGAGATTGAATATCCAAGGTTGGGATTCTCAACTTTTAGGTTGGGATCCCAACCTGCAAGTTGGGATCCCAACCTGAAGGTTAAGAATCCTAACCTTAGATGTTTATTCAAGGTTGGGATTCCCTACCAATCCTAACTTTCAGTTTGGGAATCTCAACCTCGAGGTTGAGATTCCCAACCTTAATTGAAAATTCAGAGTCGGATTCTCAACTTGGAGGTTGGGTTTCTCAACCTGAAGGTTAAGAATCTTGACTTGAATATTCATTCAAGGTTGGGATTCCCACCTTCGAGGTTGGGAATCTCAACCTCTAGGTTGGGATTTCTAATCTTAACTTGACATCCATGTTGGGAATCCAAAACTCCTAGTTTGGAATCTCATCCTTGAAGTTGAGATTTCAAATATGAATGTTGAATCAAGGTTGGGACTCCCAACTTGGAGGTTGAGAATGTCAACCTGAATGTTCAATTACATATATTTCGTAATTGAACAAATTTCTGAGGTTGTTTCGTAATTACAATATTTTATTATAGAGGGCGCTTCCTACCCAAAAAGCGCCCTTTAAAATGTTTTCTAAAATTACAGAATTGCACTTTTAGTTTTCTGAATTATCAAAATTGACCTTATTATTTTTTGAACAAAACTGCCCTTCAAAGTTTGAGTTTTGTGAATTTGAGAATCCCAACATTTAATTGCGAGGTTGTGGTCATCATTTTCCTTTTCCTTTTCTTTTTATTTTCCGTTCATGTTCATATTTTCATTGTTTAATTCATTAGCCTAATTTTCCAACTGAATTATATTGTGAATGTCACATTAGCCTAATCACAACTCAAATAATAGAAATACTAAAGCAACAACACACATGAAATCTTTTACAATAAAATGTAACCTGATGACATATTGAGATAATATTTGCACAATAATAATAACGTAATTGCACAATAATAATAATAATAATAATAATGTGACAGTGTACTGAGTATACTATTTACATGAACAAGAAAAATAATAATAATAATAATGTGCCACTTTCTTTTTACAAGACATCAACACCACAAGACCTTTTCATCATTCACAAAATATTAGAAAATAATTACTTTCCACAAGATACCTAAAATTCCAAACCATGCACAAAGTAAGTTGGGAATCGTAACATTTAATTTAAACATCCCAACCCGGAGGTTTCATTTCCAAACCTTTATTGATATGTGTTTAATATGATATAATTTTGTGGTTTCTTTTTACATTGTCATCTACTTGTTGATTGATAGTGTTTATTCAATGTTTGGTAGCTTTGGTTCGCGGATCAATACAAGGAGTGGTATAGCATTTGATATGAAATAATTAAAAATTGTTTGAAATGTGTACAATTGCTTGTTTTTGTTGAAATAAATGCAATTGGTATGGAGAAAATTTTAAATTATACACGTCCTTAAATTATACATTGCAAATATTGTAATATTGCTCTTTTTTTTTTTTTATGAAAAGAATTTGCTCTTGTTCCTCTTTATTATCATTACTTTTTAAGTTTCCAACATCACTTGTATTGTTGCACCAACACAAATTTTGATTGACTACATACATTATTTAGATGATTTTGTTCGCTTTTAACCATTGGATCAATATTTATTTAATGAAATCAATATAATGACTAAGACTAGATTGATAATTGTGTCTTGTAAACCAAATAGAAGTAGAAATGGTCATTTCGAAACTTGCTTCATAAAATTTAGCTAATTGCTTTTTGTAGGAGTAAAGAGAAGAAATGGTATTTTCATATAGATGAGAATATTGGAAAGACATGAAGCTCTATTTATTTGAAGGTACAGATTTCAGCAACCAAATTTACCTTTTCATTGTCAAATAAAGCAATCATCTGAACAGCATGTTCATGTGATAAATCAGCAGGTGATTCACATGAGTCCATAAGAGCTCTCAAAGCACAGTAGCTTGAAGCAAGATTATCTAGTCTTCCCTTACAAAATAAATTCATTGTTTGCACCTCCTAGGCAACTAGGTTGGGTATCACAAATATTCAGCTCCATACTGACTATGTCATCAATGTCACAACTCAACTCTTCTGACAAAATCTGCAAAATAATTAAATTTTAGGACCGATGTTACTACAACAATTGCTTAGAAATTTTAATTTGTGCACAAATCTAGTAGTGGATAAAATGAGGATCACATCGTAGAAAATCAACAAAAACCATTATAAAATCCATAACACCAGCCTTCTAGCAGCATGACAGACATGTTGTGGCTCTTTTGAAAACAAGAGCCATAGTGAAGGTCCAGCCACATAGATGTGCAAATTCAGAAAGACACAGATGACTGTTACAATCATTGAAAAATCATAAAATACAATAACATCAAAGTTTTTGTTTTACTTACAAAGGAAAAAACATAAGTCCTGAATCCTGATACATTCACATACACCACAGGAAAAAATGAAATGTTCATAACATTATGATGATAATGTTGCTGTTGGATGTGCTAAATTGCATATCTATCAGCCTATGCTTCAAAAAAATGTTGCTGTTGGATCAAGGTAATTGATGTTAGACAAATGAGAGAACTGCAAAGCATTGACAGAATTGTAAAGCATTAACATTACTAAATAAATCGAAGAATGAAAGTTCTGTTGGTGATCTTTATCAATTTGAAACAACTCTAAATGATCAGGCAAAGTGTATAGGAGATATGGCATAAGCAATATGACTACTTAAATATTAAGTGACAATAGCTCGCAGACTAATATTTGTGGATTCCCAAAAATGATAAGCCTCAACTTTGCTCCAGTAAATTGCAACATTAAATTATTTAGGATAGTTCAATCTCAAGAAAAAGAATAATTGCATCTAAACTATATATGAACATGTATCATGATTAATATCCATGATGTAATTAGTAATGTTGTTAATCTTTAGTTTTTGGAATAACCTGAAACCATTTATTTTTATCAAACTCTCAACCATGATAGATTGTTCTATGTGCGTCATCAAAATAGACATTCATCACGAACCAGCATCAGAATTCCTTAATGTCACATACATGCTAAAATGCATGAACTTTTCAAATTCATTGACAGAGTACTCCTCTGCCCAAACTGTCCTTTCTTGTATTGATAAATATCAAACTCATATTAACCAAATGAAGTTTCTGAAAAGCTGAAATACGATTGGCGTCTAATACATGATTCTCTGCAACAAACACATTATATAGAAAATCAAAGGCAATGGTAGAAAAATTTATTGGCCTCAAGAGAAAATGTAAATGTCTCTAGATTATAAAAATGTTGTTGCTGCTAGATGTACATACAAGCATATTTGTATCAGACATTCAAAACTGGTGAGGTGCCCGAAAACAGTAAAACTGGTATAAATCACTCTTTCATATTAATCAATTATGATATTAGTCAAAGTTAAAATCATTTATAACCCATTTAAATATGTCTATAACCAAATATATGGAAAATTTAAGGATGAATGAATTATTTAAATTGCAGTAGTAAATTTAAAACAATAATAAGATTAATGATGTTATTTAAAACTTTGGCACTTGTAGTTTTTAATCTTAACCATGATTTTTCACTTCTATCAACATTAAAATTGACATTGACAACGACAAATATGTCAACTTAATGAAACAATGATTTAACACCAAAAACATTATTCCACCATTTTATAAACAAGATTCTAAAAGAGTACAGTGTGTGAAGAAGGACATGAATCTAGATTCACCATCAGCAAGAAACCTCACTAGATCCAAAACTGAAGTCATCGAAGGCAATATTGTGAGTGAAGTCATTCACATGCATGACGAAACCAAATGAAACAAAAATGTAGTTAAAACATTATGATAGATTACTCCCAGAATTAAAAGATAAAATGAGCCCACCTCATAATTACATCCCTTATCATTTTTTCACAAATCAAGTTCAAATTTTGACTACAGAAGGAAAATGAGAACATCAACTTACATAGAAAAGGTTAATCAAAAGTAGGTTGAAAAATCATATGATCCTATAATATCAAACGCAACTAAATGACACCCAAAATGTAAGAAGAGACGGAAAGTTCCTACGTACCTTTGACACCCCTTAAAACTCAATTGTGTAATCTTAGTCATGATACAGAACAGTGAAAAATAAAAGTTTTCAAGCCAAAGAAGAATGTAATTATACAAGAAACTATACAAAAGTCATAAAATAGAGGGCTAAAACGCAGAGGCCAAATGGAAAAGAATTTGCAACGAAATCAAAATCTATTTCATTCAGTATAAAGTGAAACATCATTATGCCTATCGACTGCCAACAATCAATGATTGTGATATTTTGTGTACACACTTCATAAGTTGGAAAAATCGCTGTATATCTTATCTGAAATTTATATCACCTTTGATTTTTCATTTTTTAGTGATTATGTACTTTGTTGGATGATGATTATAATTGTTGTCCAAATTTGTAGCTAATAATATGTAAGCTAGCTTCTGCTTCCAAAACCCAAAATACACAAGTCCCATGTCACCAAATTTGATCACAAAACTATTGAGAATCCAAAACAAAATCATACCCAGTAACTCAAATCTTATCAGAAACAAAAACGTAATAGAGACTTACTGGTTAAGATGGGTATCATTGAGAGACAGAGGTTATCAATCTGCAAGTTGTAAAGAAACCTGCGAATTGAAAGTTCTTGTTAGAGAGAAGTCAGAGTTAACAGAAAACAAGTAAACATAGTCAAACAAATCAGAGTGAGAGAGGCGCAGTCGAGCAGATCAGAGTTTACACGACGATGATGGAGAGAGAGGCGTGTAGTTGAGCAGATCAGACGGAGATATACGGCAGCGATGGAGAGAGAGATGCAGTCGAGTAAACCAAATGGTGATACATGGTGATGATGGAGAAAATAAGGTGTAAAGGAGAGAAGAAAAGGGGGTTGTGAGGGAGAAGAAAAGGGTGATGTGAAAAGAGAAGAAAGAGTGATGTTAGGGTTTGTGAGAGACAATAAAAAAAAAAGGTACGTGTTCTTCGCCGGAGTTGAGAGTCGAGCATACCAGACAATTGGACGATGGGTGGGTCGAGTTAGCATCGTCGGTCATGGGTGTAGGTCGGCTCGGTGAGATGCGGCTGTCGTGAGGTCGAAGAATGTGAGCAGAAGGTTAGGAACAGATACAGAGAGTGATCGACAGACAAAATGGGGTGAGGCAAGGGCAATTTCGTCCAAAAAGAGGCAACGTGCAATGCTCTGAATAAAAAAGGTCATTTTTGAAATGGGTTATCAAAAAAATGTTACTTTTCAACAAAACCCTAGAAATTAAACGGCGGTGTGAGTGTTGTAATGGACAAAATAAGCTACCCAATTTAACATAGGTCCATTAATAGTGATAGACATGTAGCCCAAGTTAGCCAAAGATCAGCTCATGGACCCAAGCTAACCTCTTTATTCATCACTTGACTTGGTCAGAGAGAACCAAGTCAAGGGGGATCTAAGATCAAGGGATCACATCCCTTGATCCTAAAGCACCCACTACCACTAATGAGTGGACGCTCGCACCTATGAAAGGCATTTTTCAACCTATTTCAAACTCATTGACTGATACTTATACTGTTACTTTACAGAAATTGTTATAGAATACTTTTTCAAACTTTTTTTTTCTTTTTACTTGACTATTTCATTCAAACAATTAAAATGTGATCTTTTCTTCATTTGTTAAGTTTTTCAGTTTTGAAAAGTTTACTAGTGATTCATTTGTTATCAAAAAAGTATTGGTTTATTTTTGTCCTCTTCTTTTTCATTATTCTAAAACAATTATTAACTTTGAAGAGTCTTTAATTGGTACCACCTCAATGTCCAAGCATTGGACCTCATTTTCCTTGGCTTTTTTGTTGGTTGCTAGTGTCTAAGAAGCTAATAATAGATCCAACAGTCTACTTCAGCAATTGTAGATATTTGCAACTACAGTTTGGAGTGCCTACCATGGAGCCGTAGCAATCAAGACGTAAGAAGCAAAGCTATAGTATGACTAATCGTAAGATGGCAGAAAAACCCCAGAAGACACCGGTTGAAGCCCACGTTGCAACCTTGATAGCACAAATGAATAAACAACAACTTGAATTAGAAAACAAAGTAGTCTGAGTGGAAAATATTGAGCTGCAAACCAGGGTTGTGCAGCTGACTGTTGCAGTCACTCCTCATCCGGGGTTTAACCAACGAAACGGAACATAATCAGCACTCGAAGCAGAAAGAATACCACAATGCCTATGGATCGATGGCTAGGCATCCAATTTTCTAGCTTCATCGAATAGTTAATTAGCCAGAACATTTCATTGCATCAGGATCCGTCAGAGGTAATGCTGAAAATTCAATGCTCGACCATAAACCTTCGGAATCTAATGGGCGTAGACTATTGGGCGAACGACAACCAAATGTGATGCTTGACTTGAATGAGCATGTTCAACCAACGCAAGCTACATAACCAGCAGCGAAGATGGTAAGTGATGCAGCGGCTGCTGCGTAATAAGAAGCTGGGAATTTGGAATCAATCCCCAAGGTATCAACCGAATTCACACATAGGTTCGTGAAGATCGATGCGCTAATTCACTGGATTCCAGGTATGCCTGCCCCAATAAAGAAGAGTGCTGCAACCAGTTTGACGGACTCTCCATTTTTGGATATGATTGTTCTAGTAGAGATGCCAAAGAAGTTCAACTTGCCTAACATGAAATTGTACGACTAAAAGATTGATTCGGATGACCATTTTGCTTAGTACAAGTAGAGGGTGTTCACAATAGCTAACTCGTGCGACCTCAAGGAAGCGGTTATATGCAAAGGATTTGGATTAAGCCCAGTAGGGTCAATGCTCCAGTGGTTCATCAACCTACTGAACGACAGCTTAGACTTGTTCGCTCTGCTGACAAACATCTTCATTGAATAGTCGCCAGTAATAGAAAGCTGAAGAAACATTCGGACCACTTGTACTCTGTGGTTCAAGGTCCAGGAGAGCGCCTTGGAGATTACGTCAGGTGCTTCAATAAGGAAATGTATCTATCCCTAACTATAATATTTCAACTATTGTTTCTGCTTTCAAGAAAGGCCTGTTGCACAACTCCGACTTATACAAAGAATTGACGAAGTATCCCAAAGACAATGGAGCACGTGCTCACTAAAGCTTAGGTCTAGATTAAATTGGAAGAGGATATAACAAATCGTCAACTGAAGGAGTCAAACTCACCAGGTGATAACATCAGAGGTCGAACAGATAATCGAATGTCTACTTCAGCAACTGTAGATATCAACAACAACATCTTTATTATAAATACTTAGATTTTGTGGTTTGATTTGTTGATCTAAATGTTATTTGGTTTTATTCATGTTGATTAATTATTATTATTATTATTATTATTATTATTATTATTATTATTATATATTTTTTTGAGAATGCATGTTGATTAATTCTATATCTGTTGTGTGTATTTTTCGGATTCAGTAGTTGAGTTGGTAAAAGTCCAATTTAGGCCCATTTAAGATCCGTTTAAGGCCCGATAAGGTCAACGTAGTCAAAGCCCATCAGACGAGGCCCAGTATTGACTCAAAGAACATCAAGCCTTACAGCTGGCATCGAACAGATTTATAAACATAGCCAGGTCGCAGCTCGCCGCCTGCGCAGCTCGTCTCTCAGCGAGCTCGAGCTCGAGACCACCATGACACGTCAGCTCGCTCAGACACGTGATTAGTCCAGTATCTTCCAGGAAAGGCAGTTACCAAGTTCAACCATGATTCTCTCTCCGAATATGGCAATTGCCCAATCAAACCATGATTTCCTCATCAGATATGGAGATCAATTCGAAGTCAAATTCAAATCAATATTATCTTGAGATAATTATAGTAATTTCCTGATATTATCTGAATATGTTAGGAAGTGTAATTAATTTATAATTCTTTTCCTTATTTTTCTCAATTATTTAAGGAATGTAATTAACTCAGGATTCTTTTCCTAATTTTGCTACAACCAGAATTGTAACTCTTCTTTCCCTATAAATAGGGATTGAAATCATTGTAACATGATCATACAATATTCAATAATATACTGTCACTCTGCAGAGATTAAGAGTTGGACAGTCGTGGACGTAGGCCTTTTTATTGCCGAACCACGTAAAAATCCGGTGTTCATCGTTTGATCTTCTGTTTCTGTCTTTGTCTTTTCTTGGTATTTGTGTTTTCTCACATTGATTGCAGGTATTGGGCATTGATTTCTCGTCGATTGAATTCCAACGTCGACATTTTGGCGCTAGAAGGAGGGCCCAGACTGCAATCTTTTTCATCTCAGTTTATCAACTTTTGGTGATATGGCAAAGACTAGATCAAACAGGTTCCTTGGAGATGATGACCAGGCGGAAAGTCACGTGAACCAATCCCAGCAGAACTTACAGCCTGGGCAAGACGCAACCACGCATGCGGCAGGCCCGTCTCAAGGACAGATACTAGGGGCTGCGCCAGGCATTCCTCCTCTGCCTCACCGTCAAGCGGTCCCAATTGCCCCAACGGCCAAAGGGCAGAATGCATTGTTGCAGAGGCAGGAAGCGTTGGAAGATACGGTCAGACAGCTCACTGAAGCCGTCAATATGTTGGTGCAGGCTCAGGTTTAGAACGTGACTAGGGTGGATGTTCAGGCACCACTGGGAATGCCCCAGCCTCCTGAACCAGCGCGAAGGCCTGAAAGGCTAGCAAGGGAAGTCCCGCGACCTGCAGACTCGACTCGCTTATCTAATGCGCGTTCGAGGGCCGGAGGACACCCTATTCAACACGAAAGGGAGGTCGCACGTCCTGATAGCCTGGTAGCAAGACCGAGCCAGGAGGGAAATAGGCGGATAGAAGTTGGCCAAGGCAGAGTCCGAGCCGTAGCTCGTTATGTCGATGAGGTGGATGGGCAGCAGGTAAGATCCCATCGTCATGAGGGTCAATTCGAGGAAAACGAAAGGTATGATCCTGAACATCCAGCTCCAAGTCATGATCACAGGAGGAGATACGAGCTCCGAGATCCCCAAGTAGAGGAGCTCCTCCAAAGGGTCCAACAGTTGGAAGCACGACTTGGAGTTCCGGAACAGCGTGGGCTCTACGGAGATAGGACCCCATTTACAAGGGAGATTGAGACGCAGCCTCTCCCTCCGAGGTTCAAGATGCCGAGCATTCAGCAGTACAATGGGGACAGTGACCCATATGACCATCTAGACGCTTTCAACGTTCAGATGAATCTGCAGACAGGAAATCCAATGGTGAAGTGCCGAGTGTTCCCGGCCACATTGGGGGACATTCCGAGAACGTGGTTCAGAAATCTCCTAGCTCGCAGCATAGGAAGTTGGGAGCAGTGCCAACAGAAGTTCGTTGGTCAATACAGGGCACTGAGAAGGCAGCTCGCTCCATCCTGCCACCTAGCTACCATTTTTCAGCGTCAGGGTGAATCATTGAAGGAATACATCACCAGATTTAGACGCGAGGTCGCAAATGTCGAGCATCCATCAGATGAAAGCATTCTAACAGCGATCTCCGCTGGGTTGCGCAAGGATGGAAAGTTGTACGAGAGTATTTACAAGTCCCCGGTGAAGGACTTGGGAGAATTCTACGAGCGAGCTGCGAAAGAGATCAGGTGGGAAGAAACCTTCGGCCCGAAAAAGCAGAATAAGAAGAATGAAGCGGGCAGTTCCAGCTAGCCAAAGAGGAGAAACAATGGCCGGAACGAAGAAGGAAGAAACAACGGCTCAAGTAATCAGATCGCCAAGAAAGCAAGAAGAGAGCCAAGGTTTGAGCGACCTCAGCGTTGGGGTCGCCAGGAAGGATACAACGTCCTGACGGCATCACCGGACAGGATTTACGTTGCGGAGCGAAATAAGGAGGATTTTGGGAGACCCAATCCTATAAGAGCTCTCATTCAGTACAGAGATCAGAACAAGTTCTGTGCCTATCATAATGAGGTCGGGCACAGTACTTCAGATTGCTGGGCGTTGAAGAACGCCATTGAAAAATTGATCAGGCGAGGTCGCTTGGAAAAATATGTGGCAAGACCTGCTTACCAGCGACCTTATCAGCAACGACCTCAGCAGCAACAGCCAGCACACCAGCAGCAGCCCCAGCGAGCTTCTGAGCAAGGTCAGGAACCTGCGGTAAGAACCATTTTTACTATCTATGGTGGCCCCCATATCGCAGGTGATTCCAACAGGTCGCATGAGAGGTACGTCCGAGAGGCGAATCATTCATTTCAGCTCAATGGGTCGGAAGGACCTACCAAAAGAGCAAAGCCGACCTCGGACGAGATCGTATTCACAGAAGAAGATGCTAGAGGAGTGATCTGCCCTCATAATGATGCGCTGGTTATACGAGCAAAAATCAGCAATGTGGAAGTTAGACGCATCATGATCGATACCGGAAGCTCGGTAAATGTAATGTATAGGAGCTGTTTCGATCAAATGGGGCTGAGAGCAAAGCAAATGAGGCCATCCCCAGAGCCTTTATTTGGATTCACTGGAGATGCTGTAGTACCAGTGGGGCAGATTAAGCTGCCATTGACTCTAGGGGAGGCAGGTCGTCAGGCAACAACCTTGACAGACTTCTTAATAATCGATTGCCCATCGGCGTATAATGTGGTCCTCGGAAGACCTGCTATGAACGAGTTGGACATGGTTACTTCAACCAGAACTCTGACAGTGAAGTTCCCAACTCCTAATGGCATCGGATGTGTTCGAGGAGAACAGCACCTAGCTCGGCGTTGTTATGAAGATGCTGTTAAGATGGGCGTGAGAGGAAAAAAGGTGAACGTGGTCTCAGGGGGGGAGCCACGAGCTATGACTGAGAAAGGAGTCAGTCATGACCTGGACCCTCGCGAGATAGATGCAGATCGAGCTACCGGTCCGATTGAGGAATTAGAAGATGTACCAGTCAGCGAGGTAGATCCAGAGCGATGCTTGAAGCTGGGAAGAGAATTAACTCCGGAGCTGAGAACCCAGCTCGCTGAATTCCTGAGAGCGAACTTGGATGTATTTGCATGGAATCATGAGGACATGGTGGGAATAGACCCAAAGGTGATGTCTCACAGGCTGAACATTGATCCTCATTTCAAGCCAGTTCGCCAGAAGAGAAGGGCAATGACAGGGGAACGATACCTAGCACTAAAGGAAGAGATAGACAAGCTTCTGGTTAACAAATTCATCAGAGAAGCTTATTACTCGACCTAGGTCGCCAACCCTGTGCTAGTGAAAAAGAAAAACGGGAAGTGGAGGACTTGTATCGACTTCACCGACCTAAACAAGGCGTGCCCAAAGGACAGTTTCCCCCTACCAAGGATAGACCAGCTCGTGGATGCTACTGCTGGCCACGAGCTCCTAAGCTTCATGGATGCATATTCGGGATATAACCAGATCCCAATGAAGCCTGAGAACGAAGAGCACACCTCGTTCATGACTGATCGGGGACTATATTGCTACAAGGTGATGCCCTTCGGTTTAAAAAATGCTGGAGCAACCTATCAACGCTTGGTGAACATGATGTTCGAAGAACAAATTGGAAAGACCATGGAGGTTTATGTGGACGATATGCTGGTGAAGTCCAAGCAGATAGGTGACCATGTTGGCGACCTGAGAGAGATGTTCCAAATCCTGAAGAGCTACCAGATGAAGTTAAATCCGCTCAAATGTGCATTTGGAGTAGCTTCTGGGAAGTTCCTGGGCTTCATGGTCAACAGTAGAGGAATTGAAGCTAACCCTGAGAAGATCAGAGCACTGATTGACATGAGGTCGCCCACCAGGGTGAAGGATGTGCAGAGTCTCAATGGCCAGGTCGCAGCATTGAATAGGTTCATTTCGAAAGCTACAGACAAATGTGTCTCTTTCTTTGACATTCTGAAGAAAGCAAAGAGTTTCGAGTGGACCGAGCAGTGTGAAGTAGCCTTCCAGCAGTTGAAGGAATATATGGGACGAGCTCCACTTCTTTCCAAGCCCAAAGAAGAAGAAAAGCTGATCTTATACTTGGGAGTATCGAAGCAGGCTCTGAGTGCCGCTCTGGTGAGGGAGGAAGAAAAGACGCAGCTTCCAGTCTATTATGTGAGCAAACGATTACAAGATGCTGAAACCAGATATTCGCAGATGGAGAAGCTGGCTTACTGCCTGGTGATTGCATCAAGAAAGCTACGACCTTATTTCCAAGCTCATACTATCGAAGTCCTCACCCAGTATCCGTTGAAGCAAGTTTTGCAGAAAGCAGACACCTTAGGTCGTTTGTTGAAATGGGCAGTGGAGCTCGCGCAGTTCGATATCCAATTCAAACCGAGGACAGCTATCAAAGCTCAGGCTCTTGCAGATTTCATTGCAGAATTCACGGGACCTGTGGATGATGAAGCTGAGTCTTCTGAAGGTCCGGCCTGGGAGCTTTTTGTTGATGGATCATCCAGCGAGCAGAGGGCTGGAGCTGGAGTTCTACTGATCAGTCCTAAGGGCCACAAAATCCTCTGTGCTCTAAGGTTTGGCTTTCAGGCGACAAACAATGAAGCTGAGTATGAAGCTCTGCTCGCAGGACTGCGTTTGGCTAAGGAGATGCGAGCTGAACGCTTGAAGATTTTCAGTGACTCACAGCTCGTCGTCAGCCACGTAATGGGAGAATATCAAGCCAGGGGACCGAAAATGGCCCTCTACCTCAAAAAAGTTCACGAGCTGCTAGGTGCATTTCAGAAGTACGAGATGAAGCAGATCCCGCGAGCTCAGAACTCGCATGCTGATGCACTAGCTCGCCTCGCAACTACGCGAGATGCAGATTTCCTTGGGGCGATCCCAGTTGAGTTCCTACCAGCTCCAAGTACAGAAGAAAAGAATGTCATGATGGCCATATCCGTGCAGCCTGATTCCTGGATGAGCCCTATTCTCGAATACTTGCAGGATGGAAAACTTCCTAGTAACAAGCTGGAAGCCCGACGTCTACGAGCTAGAGCAGCCAGGTATTGCATTTATGATGATGCACTGTACAAGAAGGGGTTCACAGCACCGTTATTAAGATGCATTGATGGCCATGAGTGTGAAACAGTGCTAAGGCAGATACACGAGGGCCATTGCGGGAACCATGCTGGGGGGCTGTCTCTAGCTCAGAAGGCACTTCGCCAAGGTTTCTACTGGCCCACCATGAGGCAAGACGCCATTGACTTAGTGAAGAAATGCGACAAGTGTCAGAGGTTTGCTCACATTCCGCGAGCTCCACCAGCTTACCTTCAACAGATGGTGAGCCCGTGGCCCTTTGCGATCTGGGGGATGGACCTGATCGGACCCCTACCGATGGCACATGGAAGATGCAAGCATGCAGTAGTCGCAGTGGATTATTTCACTAAGTGGGCTGAGGCAAAAGAGCTAGCTGAAATCTCCACGGCAAAGATTGAGAAATTTGTGTGGAGCAACATTATTAGCAGATTCGGGGTCCCACAGCAGATCGTGACAGACAATGGGACTCAGTTCGCCAGTGACCAGTTTCTTAGATTCTGCAACGACCTCAAAATCGTTAAAAGTTTTTCAGCAGTAGACCATCCACAAGCCAATGGCCAAGTGGAAGCTGTGAACAAAATTATCAAGCAGACCCTGAAGATGAAACTGGAAGCCAAGAAAGGAGCATGGGTAGATGAGCTCCAAAAAGTATTATGGTCTTATAGAACCACAGCTCGCAGCTCCACTGGCGAGACCCCATTTTCAATGGTGTACGGATCGGAGGCTATGATCCCAGCTGAGTTTGAGGTCACCTCGCAAAGAAGAGCGACCTTCAATCCAAATGACAATAATCAGCTACTTGCAACAAACCTGGACCTGCTTGAAGAACACAGGGAAACGGCCAGGTTAAGAGTAGCCATCTATCAGCAGAGAATAGCGAGGTACTATAACAAGTATGCTCGCATTCGCAGATTCAATGTGGGAGACTTAGTCTTACGCATCATTCTACCAGGAGCCCGCAAGCCAAGTGACGGATCCTTAGGCCCGAACTGGGAAGGACCGTATGTTGTCAAAACAGCCTTGGGAAATGGAGCTTATCGCTTAGCCAATGTAAATGGGGCAGAAGTCCCCCGAGCTTGGAATGCCGAGCATCTCCGCCCTTATTATCAATAAGTTTTTCATTATTTGTAATATGGATTAATTGTAAATGATGGCTCCATTTTTCCCCTGTTTTTGATTCAACTTTCTTCACTAGGCTAACGGGCTCCGAGCTCAACAGTTCAAGAAAATAAAAGAGCCTAAAAAGCAAGTGACTAAGTGTCCTTGCATAGCTCGCCTAATGAGCCTAAAAAGCAGGCGAGGTGACGACCCCTGCATAGCTCGCTATAAATGAAAGAGCCTAAAAAGCAAGTGACTAAGTGTCCTTGCATAGCTCGCCTAATGAGCCTAAAAAGCAGGTGAGGTGACGACCCCTGCATAGCTCGCTGTAAATAAAAGAGCCTAAAAAGCAAGTGACTAAGTGTCCTTGCATAGCTCGCCTAATGAGCCTAAAAAGCAGGCGAGGTGACGACCCCTGCATAGCTCGCTGTAAATAAAAGAGCCTAAAAAGCAAGTGACTAAGTGTCCTTGCATAGCTCGCCTAAAGAGCCTAAAAAGCAGACGGCTAAGTGCCCCTGCATAGCTCATCAAACATTCTAGAAAACCCATTACTTATACTTGCAAAGATTTTGTTAAATGTTGCTTTTATTATTATCAGGTTTTGGGTTCATTGATTATCAGCTCGCAGGAAAAATGAAGAGCATGAAGTACATTGGCCTGAATAACATTCAACACAGAAGAAATAATGAAAGAATCTTCATTAAGTATTGGAACTGGTTACAAATTGGAAAATTAAAAGAAAATACATGAAAAAGGAAAGAAAAAATCAGTTCTCGACAAGAGGGTCTGGATCAGCCGGAGGTTCTGGACCAGTGGTGGACGAGGCAGCTTTTGTTTTGAAATCCTCGATGGTTTCAAGCCCTATGTCCCCAAAGATAGAGAAATCCATGTCTGGATGGGACATCCACAGTGTGTAGAGGAAATCGCGACCTGTTCTTTCCTCAGCCTCATCCCTTGCATCTGCAACCTGCACTTCCAATTCTTGAGCTGCTTGATCTCTAAAGGCCGTTAGCTCCTCGAAGGCATTATCAGCGAGACGGTTGACGACCTCAGCCTCTTTTTTCATGTCTTCAACTTGCTGCTCCGCAGCCTCAGCTCGCTGAATAGCCTCCCCCACTTGTTGCCTAAGCACCTCAGCTCGATGCTCAGCCTCCTTTGCACGGTTATCCGCGGTTGCAGCCTCCTCAGCTCGTTTGGTTGCAGCCTCCTCAACACTTTTAACTGCAACCCCCATCTCGTCAGATCGCTTCTTGGCCTCCTCGGCCTGTTTCTCGACAGTTTCAGCTCGTGCCAGAGCAGCATCGACCTGGCGATGAAGTACTTCAGTCTTCTCTTCTGCAGCTGAAGCCCGCTGCTCGTCCAGTGCCGCCTGTTGCTCAGATTGCTTCAGATCTTCTTTCACCTTGAGCAGCTCATCCTTTAGCATGGCGTGCTCATTCTCCATTTTCTTCAAGGCTTCCTCAGCTGCTTGCCTTGCAGCGTTTGCCTCAGCGATCTGAGCTTCCTGACCTTCTATTCTGCCCGAGGCTAAGCGAGCTAGATCATCAATGGCCGCCTCCAGGTCGAATTCCAGCTTCCTCATCTCATCCTTAGTAGCCCTTGTCTCCCTTCTTCGCTTCATCGCAGCAAGGGCACCCTGAAAAATATGAACAGATTAAAATATAGTCAAGGAAGGAAATCAGCAGATGAGAAAAAATAACTTACCAGCATGCAATGGCGAGCCGCGAACTCATCCAGATCCTCGCCCCTAAGGCACCTATTTTCCAAGACGTTCGCGTGATTGAGCATAATTGTTGACCAGCTGTCAAGGAAAGAATTCAAGTATCTTCCTCCAGGACCCAGCTCGACGTCTGATCTGGTGGGTGAAGGAGTTCTCTCGCGCTCCGGGATATCGCGCGCATCATCGTGAGAAGCACCACGTCGCGATACAACGGTACGCCTAGTTGCATGTGCGCCGGGGGCAGCTCGGGTTACCTCGGGAGCAACCTTAGGAGGAGCATCACCTTTTCCAGGCTACGAGTTGGAAGTCGGAGGTGACTGAAGACTTGTAAAAACATTTGAGAGGGGCACCTCGCTAGGAGCAGCAGTCGAGGGAGTAGTGGCTCCAGCAGCAGCATGCACCTCGCTGGGAGCAGCGGTTGAAGGGGCAGTGGCTTCATGACTGCAGGCACTTTGGTAGATGCAGCAACTGCAGGAGCCTGGTCCTGGCCAGATGGTTTGGAGCGTTTGGAGGGTGCCGCTGGAGTGGCCAAGTCTTCGGTGGGTCGTTTTGCTGAAGGAGCCGAGGAAGCTTGAAATTCAGTGGGACGTGCAGGAGGAGATTTCATGAGTACAAGTTTCCTCCTGTTGGCTGGGAGTTTCGTAGAAGAAGGAGCAGGGGCTGGAGCACGAGCTGGGGATGGCAGTGAAGCCCCTGGAGTAGACGTGTGATGTGGAGAAGAGGATGGGTCAGTCTGTGCAGTAGGAGCTGCAGGGACTGGGTCTGATCCTGTCCGAGCTGAAGCAGGAACAGAAGAAGAACTTTTTCTAGACGCACCCTTTGAAGAGGTGCGAGTTGAAGACGGTTTCGCCTTCGTTGGTGTGCGAGCTGAAGATGATTTTGCTTTAGACGAGGTGCGAGCAGGAGCACCTCGAGATGAAGTCTTCCGAGCTGGAGAATGAGAGCGAATGTTATCCTCTGATGATGAAGAGACTGTTGGCGGAGGTCGGGAAGTAGACGCATCCTGAACTGAAACCTCAAAAACAGAAGGAAGTCTAGGCCTGTCACTCATCTTGCCTATATCTTCCTCAGCTCGCAGAAGAAGAGATTCCTTAGAAGGGGCAAGCCTGTAAGCTCTAAGGATAGCATCGTCAAATCTGCTGCTGATGCCCGCGTCGTCCGATTTGGCGAGCTTGTCAAGAGCTCGTTCCTCCCCGCTGCTGAGAGGAGACTCGTCCATTTTCAGCACTGCACAGCAAATGATCAAAGAATGATAAGTAATGAGGATACAAAACGAAATCAGCTCGCTTTAGTTTTCTTATGAATACCTGGTTTCAGGACGAAGCTGAAGTTTCGGAGATCTGCAAGAGATGGGCACGAGATATAAAACCAACTCGTCTTGTACGGCCCAACGTTGGATTTGTCTTTCGCTTCTCCTTTGGGCAAAAGGTCTTTGTATTGCGACTGGCGGGCTGTGAGATAGTAGATACCATCTGGTTTCTCTCCTTCTCCCACAGCCAGGGCCTTGAAGGAGTAGAACTCTTGAATAATCCTCGGTGTAGGGGCATGAAGGCCGTTCCTAAGGAAGGCTATGGCCAGCGAGATCAACTGTGTATAAGAATTCGAAGTCAGTTGAAATGGCGCGAGCTTGACTTTGTTGAGAAATTCAATCAAGTACGATGAAACGGGGAACCGCAACCCCTGCTCGAGATGCTGGGTGCTGACAACGATGAATCCCCTGGGTGGATAACATGCATGATTGCTTGAATCAGGCAGCAATATGCGGCAACCAAAAGGAATGTGGAATTGCTTGACAAGTCCTTCCACCTCAGGACGCTTCAACGATGTGGGATGACGAGCGAACGCTTCACGGGCCTCTCTTCCCTGAATAGCATGAGCTCGGGCTTTATCATGCTCACGAGCTTCGTTGCTTGGAATCATTCCCTTGCGAGTTCCACTTGAAGACATCTAAAAATAAAAAATAGATAAAAAATAAATACATATATATCATTGCAGGAACAACAATGGTGATGGAGCAAGATGAACCCAAAATAGAAAGTTTGAAGAAAAAGAAGCCTCACCTTGAATCGTTGATGAGTAGAAGAACGGCGAGAAAGGCTGAGGATTTCGTAAAAGGTAGTGGGTCCTGGTTGCTTGAAAGCTTGAAACACTTGTTTGCTTTGGAAGAAAGTGACAGATGAAAGAAGAAAATGAAAAGGGACCAATGATTTATATAGACAAGTAAGCGTGAGTCCCAATCGTCAGATCTTTGAAAAGTGTAACCGTCATAAATCTGACGGTGCAGCGTAAAACGAGGCTTTGGAAATCATGCAGCCGTCAGTTGAAGGACGTGCGCATTAAATGTGCGAGTAAAGGACGTGCAGACGTCGCTTTAGTTACCACCTGCATGATCGCCACGTGTCGCAACTGAAAAGGTGGAATTTGAAAGTGCACAGAGGCGGTTATAGAAAGTAAGCGTGCCAAGGAAGCCAACTTTTACCAGCAAATTCAAGCTCCCAGCTCGCTGAAGCGAACTGAGAGCTGGGGGGCTAATGTTGTGTGTATTTTTCGGATTCAGTAGTTGGACTGGTAAAAGTCCAATTTGGGCCCATTTAAGATCCGTTTAAGGCCCGATAAGGTCAACGTAGTCAAAGCCCATCAGACGAGGCCCAGTATTGACTCAAAGAACATTAAGCCTTACAGCTGGCATCGAACAGATTTATAAACATAGCCAGATCGCAGCTCGCCGCCTGCACAGCTCGTCTCTCAGCAAGCTCGAGCTCGAGACCACCATGACACGTCAGCTCGCTCAGACACGTGATTAGTCCAGTATCTTCCAGGAAAGGCAGTTACCAAGTTCAACCATGATTCTCTCTCCGAATATGGCAATTGCCCAATCAAACCATGATTTCCTCATCAGATATGGAGATCAATTCGAAGTCAAATTCAAATCAATATTATCTTGAGATAATTATAGTAATTTCCTGATATTATCTGAATATGTTAGGAAGTGTAATTAATTTATAATTCTTTTCCTTATTTTTCTCAATTATTTAAGGAATGTAATTAACTCAGGATTCTTTTTCAAATTTTGCTACAACCAGAATTGTAACTCTTCTTTCCCTATAAATAGGGATTGAAATCATTGTAACATGATCATACAATATTTAATAATATACTGTCACTCTGCAGAGATTAAGAGTTGGACAGTCGTGGACGTAGGCCCTTTTATTGCCGAACCACGTAAAAATCTGGTGTTCTTCGTTTGATCTTCTGTTTCTGTCTTTGTCTTTTCTTGGTATTTGTGTTTTCTCACATTGATTGCAGGTATTGGGCATTGATTTCTCGTCAACTGAATTCCAACGTCGACAATATCTAAATTTTGAATGCATGTGAACTGATTTTGTGATTTATCATGTGTTTGACGTTTGTGCTCAATGAATAGTTGTAGATCATGCAGGGATTGTATGATAACAAGTCATTCGTCGCTTTAAACTCAAGTTTCTGAGAAGATCATTTGTGAACTATATCTTTAGTGCAGATTGATGGTTATACTTTAATTCTTAATGTCTATTGATCATTATGACATGACTGTGAGTCAATGGACATGGATGCGCACTTGGTGCACGTTGAATGCAGTCATGCATGCAGCAGGCGAGCACTAGGTGGATGTACAAGGTTGTTTGCGCTGGTCTTCGAAGCAGCTTAGTGTTGCAGTTTTTTGCAGGTGATCATGCAGTGCAGCGCACGTCCAGAAGCGCGCTGTCTACCCTTCTTGTGCACAGAGAAAGCGCTCTTATGAATTTGCGGTTCTCATTCTTTGGCCCCTCAACTCTTAACTTCTCTGTCAGTCTTGTCTTGTCCCACACAAACTATTTTCAGTGTTTTAATATTGGCACGGTGACGGACTGCCGGGTCCTCACCAGTAACTGCTCTCTTCTTGTTAGCCGCCAACGACTATAATACAGAGGAGAGGGCATTTATGACTTGATCTTCCATCTAACCATTATTAATACTCGTAACTCATTTTATTAATACATGCTATTATAAACGGTCAAATATTATGCCCAAACCTCTTTCAATAAATAAGTAAATTATATATATATTATGCCCAAACACCATTTATATTTAATTCAATGAATGAAATGATTTTTCAACAATATAGTGAAGAAAAACCAGTAATATTATGAATCATAAATGCCAAAATTAGACATTGTATTATACAAATTAACTAGGTTTGAAATTAATAATAAAAATTTATATAAGTACACAATAAAATTTCATAAAATGTTTGATACTCACCCACTGCCTCTTTGTTTCCTATATTATTATAAATTTATAATGACAGCCACAAGATTGAAATTTAACCTAATTAATGACGTAAATTCCAAACAATTTTTAACTTAAAAGTATTATTTTAAAAACGAAATTTCTTTGACTTGAATTTATCGTATGTGAAGTATTTTATTACTATTATAAATTTAATCAGAATCCGTTATATATGTAACTCACATTTTATTTAAAAATGTTAGCGCAAAACAATTTATAAATGCTTAAAGCTTACAATAAATCATCAAACGATAGATATAGGTATAAAGACTTTCGCAGGATTGTATCTAATTACATCAACATATAATAATTAATATAATGTCGTTGAAGAGCTTTGGGGCACCATAAATTTTTCGCTCGTATTATTTTATGGTATGAAGTGGCAGAAGAGCACCGTAGCCCATCCAAAGAATCATTCCTTCTAATAATCATGGGGAAATATTAATTTAGTCCCTAACGTTTAGTAAAATATTATTTTTTTACTAACGTTTGCATTTCGAATTCCTGTCATCCCTAACGTTTTGAAAATGTATCAATTTAGTCCTTCTGTTAGTCAAAAGTTAGTCAATCTTAACGAAAAGAGGGTTAGTTTGGTCATTTTAGTGATATATGGAGATATTAACACATGTTTGTAAAATGAATAGTATTTTGAGTTAAAAATATTTAAAAAAAAATAAACATAATAAAATAATAAATAAAAAACAATAAAAGTGAAAAAGCAATCAGATTTCCTCGTCCCCACCACTTCCTCTTAACACTGTTCGCCACATCCACTGTTTTCAACCATTTAAGCTGCCATTTTCATCCAGATTTTTTGCAACGGTTTGCTACATCGCTGACCAAGTAGGCAGCAAGGGGTTTTCAAGTAAGTATTTGATCACTAGTTTCGTTGTTTGTGATGAAATTGAACTCGGTTTGACATATTGTTTTGGGACTTTTAATTTTTTGTGTTTCAATATAATGGATTTTAAGTTGTTCAAGTAATTTATGTTGTTATAAACTTATTTGTATTTATGTGAATGTGGGTTTGAATTTTAGGGTTAAAATCTGATTTTTTTTTTTTTTTTTTTTCAAAATTTGGTTGTTTTGTAGCATAAATTTTGAGGTCTTTGCATGAGAATGGTGTAATAGTATGAGATGTTCCTTGTATGAAAAACTATATTGATTTTGCCATGTTTTGTTGTATTGAAGATTTTAAGATTTCTTTTTCATTCTGAAAAATGATTTGTTCTTTATTGTGGGGAGATTTTTTGCATGCTTATATTACATACCATTATGTTTGCATGGGGTGAACAGTAAATGATTCGTTGTCGTTGTCTTTGTGTTACATAACCGTGTTATCTTTGATTTTGATGTAGACAGAATGCTACCGTTTCATGAACCATTACTTCCTGATATGCACCAACCGAGAATAGAACCCCTACTCAAACCATTATGTACTGATGTGCACCATCCTACAACCAAACCCCCACTCGAATCATTATCTATAGATACACACCATCCTACAACCAAACCCCCTCTTGAATCATTACCTATTGATACACATCAACCTACAATCAAGCCTTTAGAAGAGATGGAAGATAGTGAAAGTGATAAGTTATTTGAGGAGGTGGAAGATAGTGAAAGTGATAGTAGTGTTAGTTTGGTTGATGAATGTGGAAGCTTAGAAGATGAAGATTCTGATGTGAATGGGCAGAATTGGTGTGCACCAGATGGTGATGAAATGATAACAAATGAGTATTCTGATGAAGACAATGGGATGGCAAGGATGGCTCATTATTGCAACAAACATCAATGGGCCCCCAATCCAGATGGGTCTATTAGCTTAAAAGAGGGAGATATATTTGACAGTGCTAAGTTGGTTAGAGACATCATTACGCGTTATGCAATTCAAGAAGGATTTGAGTTGAAGAAGATAAAAAATGATAGAATTAGGTTCACAGCAGGTTGTAGGAATGAAAGTTGTGATTGGAGGGTTCATGTATCATCTCTCCCGGATGGCACCACATTCATGTTGAAGAGTGTTCGTGGTGGTCATACAATGTGCTTAAGGAAGAGAACCAATAAAGATACCAATGCAAAGTGGGTTAGATCAGTATTTGGAGCAACAATTCGAGCAAACCCAGAAATCACTATGAAGACAGTGAGGACCCAGTTGCAAAACCAGTTTGCAGTGACATGTGACAAACAAATTATCTATCGAGTTAAGAAGACAGTGTTACAGAATTTAAGGGTGAACCATGTGCAGTCTTATGCCAAGATAAGGAGATATGCGAATGCAGTCATTACCATGAATCCGGGGTCATATGCCAAGGTTACAGTGGATGACAGAATTGGAGTGAACCCAGTTTTTCATAGGTTTTTTCTAAGTTACTGTGCACAACAAATTGACTTTGTTAGTGGGTGTAGGCCGTTCATTGGTGTTGATGGCTGTCATTTGAGTGGTCAGTTTGGAGGGGTTATGCTTTCAGCGGTGGCATTGGATGGGCATAGTAGTATATTTCCATTGGCATTTTGTGTTTGTGAGTCAGAGACATTAGAAAGCTGGCGATGGTTTTTAAGATTACTAAAGGAGTGTTTAGAATGGGATGACACTCGCAAGATCTGTTTTATGAGTGATCGCCAGAAAGGGATACTATCAGCTTTAGAAAAGGAATGGCCTGAGGCAAGCAATAGGTATTGTTTCAGACACATGTTGTCTAACTTCAAGGGAAACAAAAGTAATTCATTGAATGGAAAGTTTTGGAGGGCAGTAAGAGTTGGTTCTGCATCAGAGTTTAAGATTGCAATATTATCTATTAAAGAGGAATCAGTTGATGCATATGAGTGGTTGATGGAAGAACCGACACAAAAATGGGCAAGACATGCATTTGACTATGGCATCAAATCAGATCATGTCACTAATAACATGTCTGAAAGTTTTAATAGTTGGATATTGGAAGAAAGAGATAAGCCCATTCTTACATTGTGTGAGCATTTAAGAAGGAAAATAATGGTTAGATTTTGTGAAAAGTGGGATGAAATTCAGAAGATGAAGGAGAACATTACTTTTTATGCAAGGGGTGTTGTGAAAACAAATGAGAAGGCTAGAAGAGAGCTGCACGTAATTCATGGAAAGGGACAGTGGCATGAGACATTTGACAGTGGGGGAAAAATTATTCTTGTCAATATCCAAGAAAGGATTTGTGATTGCGGTTTATGGCAGATTTCTGGACTGCCATGCAAGCATGCATGTGCTGCACTCATTTATGAAAGATTGCCCTTATTTGCATATGTGGATTGGTATTATTCAAAGGATGCCATGGAAAAGACATACGGTGGTTCTATCAATCCCATTCCAGATGAAGCCAACTGGCCAGAAGCTGACTTTGAAGTGATAGATCCACCCCCAAAACGAGCTAAAGTAGGCAGACCTAAGAAAGCTAGAAAAAGGGCAGCGGACGAGCCATGATCATCTAAGAGGACCTTTATCTTACATTGTCGTAATTGCGGAGTTATTGGTCACAACAGTCGGACTTGCCCAACCAAGGTATTTAAATCGATAAGGTTTTTTAATTTGTCTACTAATCAATAATTTTTGCACTAATTACAATTACATATGATGCAGGCAAATGGGTTAAAATCAAAAGGAAAAGCAACTAGTTCATCGAAGCAATCAAAAGCTAAAAAGTCAAAAGAAAAAACAACTATGTATGAGTCTTTATTTTTCATATGTTCTAAGTTAAGATTTTAGCAAACTAATTATTATAATATCTAAACTACAGGACATATAGAACTGAAGTTACAGTAGATGGATTTGCAACTAGGAATGCAACCACAACAATTTTGAGGTAAAGCTTTCCTTTTAATATACAGTTTTCAAACATGTTCATATTCTGAATTTTTGAAACTAGTATTTGAATCTTCATGTTCTACAGTTTTGAAACTTCTCAGCCCAGCTCAAGCACAGCATATCAGCAAGAATCTGCTTCTAAAAGGTTGGTTGGTGATGTATGTTCTCAAGCAGGTTCAACTTCACAACCTTAAAGAATAGTTTCCTTAAAGCTGAAAATGTTTATTGTAGAACCTTGTCTTTATGCTTAAAAATTTATGTTTTTGTGCCTGATTTTGATAACACAAGCATTTTTTCCTTAAGTGTTTGTGATGTCAAAATCTAGTAGGAGTGAGATAAATATTTTGGTGTTTTTGAATATTCCCAAGTAACATTTAAATTTTCATTGTCTTATATTGGTGGATGGTATTTGTTCTTCCCATATGGGTGAGGAAGAAGATTACTTGAATATATTGCTTCTTTTGAAAGAACAGAACTGTTGACAGTTTCATTTTTACTTCAATATTTTTGTTTCCCTTACAGGGTTGAGAAGGAAAATGATATTTGTTTTTATTGTGGGATGTTTTGCTTGATGATACCATGCTTTGTGGATGTTTTATGGATGTAATGACACCTAAATTATTGCACAAAAATGAAATAATATGAGTAAACAACCATGAATGTGAAAAATAAATACTGATAATTTTTGAAGAAATAAGAGATTTTTGGAGATGAATGATTTGTTAATATTACACTTTTTTTAGAAAGAAAATAGTGAGGTAAAATGGAAATTTCACATGTACATAGCACAGCAGAGTAATGATATTCAAAATCAAGAAACCATCCTTGCCTGGAGAAAGTATGCAAACGTGAACTTGCAACAGAGGATCACCAACCAAAACAGCACATATCTGCAGCAATTTAAAACAGAAATGACCCCAAGGTTTTGTCGTGTTAATATCAAATGTCAAGTACCATGATATCCAGTGATCACCCATACTCTTCATTCACCAACAGAGTCTGTAAGTCTTAAAAATCAAAGAGAAACTTACATGGTGAACCATTCAACAAGCTTACAAGTACACAAAATAGAATATGATGTTTATAACTACACTGTTTGACACGTAGAAGTGACAAGAAACTTAAAAAGTATTTATGTCCATATTAGGAATTGAACAGCAATTCTACATACTTGTCCCATCATAGACACACATATCATAACCAAAATCAATATAGAATGGATTAAAATAAAGAAAACCATTCAGATACATAGAGACTTGGAGAATAGACAAATTAACAATCTACTATCAGCAAAAAATGACCTGCATTCCCTAACCGCTGACACAGCAAAGGAAGAATATAGAAATCATATATCTCTATCTTAAAATATCATAGAAAATATAACACTAAAAAATGCTAAAAGGATTAAATCCACATCCAGTAACACGCAGAGGACATTAAAGTCATCACAAAAATAACAGGGAAAATTCCCAATTTCATCAGGCACTATGACAAACCTGCAGTAGTCACTAATCTTCTCAACAAGACCTCTTCCAACATAGTAACGCTCCTGAAATATGTCAGTTACTTTTAAAAGAACGAATTTCTATACCCATCACAAAATTTTTGGCTATTATTTCCAGGTTAGGTAGATTAAACAGAAAAATACCTGATAAATCCACTTGAAAAATTGAAAGAATGACTGATCAGACATTTCAGACAGTGTACGACATGCTGGACATTTTAGTGCCAAAGCAAAGACCAGGCGCACAGCAGCATATATTTTGTAATTATAAATTTTTGAAAGGGTAATTACGTCATTTTAACCATTTTAAATTATATCAAAGGCAAATCTGTCTTTTTGTCATTTCTGTCATGTTTGACTGTTAATTTTTGGTCAAAAGGACTAAATCGATACATTTTTAAAACGTTAGGGATGAGAGGAATTCAAAATGTAAACGTTAGTAAAAAAGTAATATTTGGCTAAACGTTAGGGACCAAATTAATATTTTCCCAATAATCATAAGTAAATTATCAGCAATCTGATATCGTTATGTTCATATGTTAGCTAAATAAATATTTATATGAGAAAAAAGTTAATTTGTCTTTTCTTTAAATTGGCATCTAACAAGTCAGGTTTTTCAGTGCGGCGTTTTAAGATACTGAAAAAATATATAACTAGTCTTTTAATTTATATAATTAGGTTAACCTAATAATATATCTCTTACACCTATATCATTCGATAGTGGATTTGGATTCATCTCCAATTTTGAATTAATTCTAAAAAAAATAATACATTAATGTATTGAAAGAATATATTTGAATTATTTATTCTACTTTTGATTTCTTAACATGTAGCTAATCAACACCAACCTATATATTATAGGGCAAATTACATTAAAGGTAGACTTCCTTTTATTTGTAATAAGTCTGATATAATATTAGATTAAACTAATTTTTTTAATAAAAATATATTTAAATAATTTTTTATAGAGGCTTGTTTACACAGTTTCTGAAATGAATGGACTGGATCTACACCAACTTGCTCGGGCCACTGGCAGCCTGCAAAACAAAGGCAAGAAATATGAGATCGTGTGCTTAACACTGAGTTGGTATCGGCCAAAATACTTCCAACGTTCAAATCAGATTTGATTGAAAAATAGAAACAAAATAGAATAAATTGCAAGAAATACTTCCGATAGTCGTTCGACCATGTAAGTGAAGGATAGTAATCTATTGTCCGCCTAGACGAAGTAGTGATAATATAAAGATGATGCTGATCTGTGTCACACACAAAATCCAATGAAGAAATTAATGGTTTCGAAGAACGAGAAGCTTGTCTAGTGTATTACCGAATGAGTCCAAAAGTGCTTTCATCAACATCTCAGGAGATTATTCGCTTTAAATCAAGTGGCTCCGCACTTCACTCTAACGAAGTCTGGCGATTTAGAGTGGTGTTGTTTCTACCCCTCTAAAACTGTATATTCACCCCCAAAATATAACTATTTTAAAAATTTCAATATTACCCTTATAACATTGATGAAAAACTGACGAAGAACTTTGCTTTGCTGTATGGAAGTCGCAGTCTCTACGGCGGTACCAGAGATATTGATGCAATCGGGAACAACATAGCTTTGCTTTCATTCTCTGGCACCTCAACTATTGGAAACACTGTTGTAAAGAGAGGTAACAGCCTTGACAAGTAGGATGCGTTGCTTGAGGATTTATCGGAGGATTAGCCGTTTTTCGAATTTGAAGGAAGAATGAACTAACTAATTTGTCCAAAAATATTGCCTTCATTCTCCGACAGTTTTGGTCTGTCGTTTTTGTTCTGTTTACTTTGTAGATTTGTTTTTTGTTTCAAAGGATAGACTAATTCACCCCAAAAGATTGCTTTCATTTTTCGACAGTTTTGGGCTGTTGTTTTTGTTTTGTTTACTTTGTAAATTTGTTTTTGTTTCAACCTGTGTATATGGCTGCAAGTGGTGACATTTTGAATTGTAATTAGTCAAATCTTGCCGTTTTGTTCAGGTTTTTTCTTTTTTCAGAATGTGAATGCATTTTGGAATTTGCCAGGAAGAAGGTTACTGAGAATCTGGAATATATGGGGAAGAAATTTTGGATTTGATTTGTATATTTATGAAGAAGATGAAATGGTTGTACGAAGAATGAAAGCAATATTTTGAATCAACGCATGTTATTGAAGTAATAACCCAAAATTTTGACTAAAAGATGAAAAAGAAGTGCAGGGGACAGAATGTAAACTGTTCCAACTTGAATGTTTGTGAGGTGTCTGTGTTGAATGGCTGTAATTGAATGTAATACCCCAATATATTGCTTTCCAAATTTTGTAGATGAATGTGAAATGTTCCAACTTGAATGGCTGTAATTAAAGTTTGAAGCTCCATGTTTTTTTCTTAATGGAAATATTGGTGGAGAGCATGATGATAATAGTAGTGGAGATTAGAAAAAAGAAAAGGGTACGTCAATAATTTGTGAGACATAATTACAAACTTTAAATATATATTTTTTAAATTAATTGGATGAACATGTAAAAACGGATGCATATATAGTATTTTAGGGGCGCCAATATTACCACCCGATGATTTAACTTGATCAAAATGACATAGTTAAAGAGGCGACAGAAATCATCTATTTGACTTTAATAGAAGTTGGACTTGTTTGTTTGTCCTAAACAACTGGATTGTGGATCCAGGGATACCTTCTTTCATCTTGGACTTCCTAATGAGGAGGAAATTTTATCACTACATTTAAAAAAAAATTAAATTGATTTAAAATTAATTAAAAATAAAGTCTTATTTATTTTAATTGACATATAAAATATTAATTTTTAAAATATTTTGAAAAAATTATAATAAATTAATTTTTAAATATATTAAATAATAAAATAATAAATAATAAATTAATTATAAAGATTAAATAAATTATATTTGCTAATTGAAATTAAACTTATTATTCTCATAAAAGTATTTCCATTAAATTATATTAAATATATTTATTGTAATAAATACTAATATACTTTTTTAAAAAAAAAATATTTTTTAAAAATCAATAAAATTAAAAAAAAATTAATAATAATTGCGGCTGCGGCTGGTATTAAAACCCGCCGCCACCTTTCGGTAGGTTTTTAATTCTTGGCCTGACAAGATTTGAAGGTAAGGCCCACGTGGGTCAGGGAAATCCTTTCCCAGGCCCAAACGTAGAATTGATGGATTCGAGATTTCAATCCAATCTCTTCCCATTTAATCTTATGCGTGATTTGCCCTATATTATATGATCAACTACCACCCTGTAGAATTTAAATACAAACTTTGATGGAGTTGACTCAATGGAATACGACATGGCAGGCAGGCAGTCTGTGCGTCACTATTAAGTTTTAGAATATGCAGACATTACTACGGACACGTTTCAATACCGTCAAAAGTAAAATCTAATTTGCTTTCAGGGAACTCAGAACCTTTCAAATACCAGTAAATACTAACACATTGTTCAGATCAATTTGTATCAACATGTAAGCAATAATTTAGGATAAAAACTAATAGATAATGAGATAGATTGAAATCTAATTTAATTCTATTTTGAATCTAATGTCTGTCTTTATTATAAAAATTAACTATTGATTTTGTTTGAAGATTAAATAGCGTTAAAATTTACAGAAGATCAAATAATAACTGAAATTTGAAATATGAATAACATATATATATTTTTTTCCTAATCTCTTAATATATTATAAACTTATTTATTTTTTAAAGTTAAATTGTTTAAAAACTAATAATTTGATATTTATATCCATTATTTGTTGTTATGTAACTTTAATTAATTTAATATAAACAACTGAAAATAAATAATTTAATAAATTCTAAAATTTTTTATATACATATTAATAATCTTTTGTTTATAATTAAAAAATAAAGTAGCATTAACTATATTTATTTATATTTAAATATATTAATATATTTAAGACAGCAACAAAAAAAAAATGAATGTTTGAATTGTCAATTAAGATATTACTTTAATTTCAAGATAATTTGAGATAAGATGTATTTAGATTTTTCTTTTCAAATATATTTTTATAAGAGAAAAAAATGAAGAAAATTTGAATAATATAAAATTAGGATAAATTTAAAAATATATTATTTTGGAATGATATACTTGAAATAGAATATTTCAGTAATTTATAATTAAATAAAAGTTAAAAATTCTTCTTTTTTTTAGTTGTTTTTGTGTTTTGGATAATTTTAAGTAGTTTAATTATTTAAAAAAATAAACAAAAAAAAATTAATAATTACAATTCAATACCATTAAGTCGTAAAAAACGAACAATCAAAGAAACCAATGATTTTTTTTTTTTTTAAAGTAAGAAAACAGTGAATTGATATCGATCAGCCATTGAATAAAACCGCGTGACATGCACACCCATAATGGAAAGCGTGGTTTATAACTTATTTCTCTACAGTATACAATTAAAGCCTTGCCTTGCTGGTCTGCATGGCCGTTGCACCAATGAAGAGTTTATATAATAAGTGTCTCTCTGCAATGAGTAGTTGCACTTAAGAAAGAATACAAGTTTCATCAATGCTGAACAACAACAGTATCTTTCTCATTCTCATTTCTCTCCTACTCCTCTCATCCCACATTCACATTGTCACTGCTCCTGATTCTGAAGTTGGTATGGTCTACTTCTGCTTGTTTACTCTTCTGTTCAATGCACGCAATTATCCAGGGTTCTTATTTTTTGATTTATCATGCTTTCGATTCTTACTTTAAACTCAAAAAAAAAAAAAAAATCTATAATTCATTCAGGGAGTTGCTCATTGTGTCATCAATGTGATTAAAACAATACTAGCTCGGCTTCAAAACTGTTTGGGTGTATGTGTTTGTGTGCAATTCTGTTCTTGTTTTGATTACCTTTTTTGGTATGAATTAAAAAATCCGTCTTCATGGTTTAAATTGATGGCCACACATGTCTGCTTGAAACTATTATTATAAGATATTGATTTGTTTAGACAATAAAGAAAGGTGGTTAAATGGTTGTCATGATATGTCCAAACAGTTATTCCACCATCCTTTGCATGCTCTATCACCATCATCAGGTTCTGTGTTTATGCTTTAGAAAATAGAATAAAGAAATAATTAGCTTCTTTGCTTTGTAACTCTCATTGGCTTAATTTGATTCATTTCCACTTTTTTTCCTATGTATGCTTTTTGTGAAGTATTTATCCCTGATTACCTGGCTTACTTTTTGTGTCTTAAGAGTACAGAAAAGAAGCAATGCCCTCTCTCTATACTATTTCAACTTATCTTGGTTTGTTAAAATTTCAATACCTATACAATATAATTGCTATTTCAATGGATGCTGGCTAGTCTAGCTGGTAAAGTCCCTATTTGAATTCAAATCTCGTTCACTATTTAATAATTATATTGTTTCTCTTCAATATCATTTGCCTATTTGTCTTTCCTTTGTGAATGTGTGAATTCACTTTAAACCAAGAATAACTGAAGACAACTGGTTAACGATATCAACTAAAATTCTGATGTTTCCATGGACGGTTACAGATGATGAAAGGCCCTTTACCTATGTAGAAGGAAATGGAAAAGGGCCAAAGGAATGGGGCATAATAAACCCTGGTTGGCAAGCTTGCGGGAAGGGACACTCTCAGTCTCCTATTAATCTTCATGACCAAACGGTTCACATTTTACCAAGTCTGGGGGAATTGAAAAGAGACTACAGACCAGCTCCTGCTGTTGTCAAGAACAGGGGACACGACATTACAGTATACCATATACATTCTCATTTTAAATCTTTTCTCGTTTCTGTTGTAACTTTAAATATGTTATTGAAATCATTCATCTTGATACTTGACCATTTTGTGCGGTAATTATGTGTTTTACTTAAGGCAGATATATATTCATCAGAGAAACTTGTTCAAAAATGTGGTGGTGGATTAGATGGTAGCATTTAGTATGGTCATGGTCATAATTTAATTATGTGATACACAAATAGTATTAACGCTATTAACTTTTCGATATGCATTGTTTATTCATATATGAAATGAATGTTTCTTCAGGTGATGTGGAAGGGTTATGCAGGAAGTATTAACATAAATGGGACCTCTTACCAACTGCTTCAATGTCATTGGCATTCTCCCTCTGAGCACACATTCAATGGATCAAAGTTCATCCTTATCTTCTTTCAATTTACAATTCTATATTAAAATATTCTTTCCTTGCCTGAATATTTTTAAAATGGATCAAGGTGGGTTCATCCTTTTCTGATCTTTTATTTCTTGTGGCTTTAGGTTTGAATTGGAACTTCATGCAGTTCACAAAAGTTCTAGTGGAAACATAGCAGTTGTTGCAATTGTTTACAAATACGGTCATCCAGATGCCTTCCTGTCAAGGGTATCATTCAGCAATTTTTTGTTCTGTTTGCTTCTGCAAATTCATACATGTCTACGCATAAATGAATGTTTTGAACACATTCATAAATTATGTAATTTTATTGGCCAAACACTTGCATGAGCAGATGTGCATTCATTTAAACCTCAATGCTAGTAATAATTTGCACCTATGGATTCTGATGAGACTCACAAGTACATGAACATTTAAAAACCTGAAATTTGTTATGGAAATTCAACAGAACAGTCAATCAGATAAGTCAAGCTTTAATGGTTGGAAAAAGCCAGATTAAAATACAATTGAATCATTCAATCTGGCATGTGATGATTTATAATTTTAAAATGATCATGTTTAGATGGTTAATAAGCTTGTTGTATTATATGGCATTATTATCTGCAACCTGATTCAACAACATACAAAAATTTGCCACGGTAGAATGAAATGATTCAACAATTGTGTCCTATCACATTTTTAACAATTATGCTGAACTATTTGAGAGTTATTTTTAAATGTTCACAGGTGTTGAACCAGATAAAATCAGCTGGGAAGGAAGAAAAACAACTAGGGATTGTTCATCCAGGAGATATCGACTGTGGAAGTAGTAGGGGGTATTATAGATACGTAGGTTCTCTTACCGTTCCTCCTTGCACCGAAGGCGTTGTTTGGACAATAATAAAGAAGGTCTTCTCTATTCTCTAGACCTTAATTGATAATGTTTTAGTCCATTGGATACCAACTAACTATCATATTGTTTTGCTTATGCAGGTGAGGACAGTTTCAAGGGAGCAAGTGAGAGCACTAAAGGAGAGAGTTCACGATGTAAGTTTTTAATAATTGAGATGATTTAGTTGAATCCTAAACATAAAGTAATGGTCAGTTAGGAAACTGAATTAAGAATGATTGTCAATTAAGGGTCAAGTAATCAATCTAGAAATTCTTGATGTGTAGGTTGTTACTTGAGCATTTCAGACCATGTGACTTGCTCCTAAGTCCTAACACAGGGTTTCTTTTGTAGCATGCTTATAATGAGTGATTATGAACTCGTGTTTTTGGTATCCTTTGCAGTTTTGATTAACCTTGTCATTGTTGTGTATTCTTTTCCAGAATTTTGGTATCCTTTGCAGTTTTGATTAACCTTTTCACTGTTGTGTATTCTTTTCCAGGGACTTAAGGGAAATGCAAGGCCGACTCAGCCACTGGATGGAAGACCAATTTGGTTTTACGGTACTCCAGGAGTTAACTAGGGGGCGGTTTAACGTTATGTTTATCGAAAAAGTGATGAGAGTCTCCCACATGTTCATATATCATCCAATAATTTTTCTTGTATTTTAGACATTCTGTTAATGGTTCAAACTTCCATGTGTTAAATTGGCCGGTCTTGTTTGTGCACCTAGTTCTTTTACAAAATGACTTTGAAGGTTTGGTGATTTGCACTTGCCTGCACATATGATTTCTAATAAAATGAGCTAATAAATGGGATTAATTATCCGTTGTGCAAAATTTGCGCAAATTGTGGCTCCCAAGTTTAAGTTTATGAATTCTATTAGCTAGATTTCTAATGTTAAATATCAAATAAAAATAAAATTTTATTGGTCTCAAGTAATCTCAAAAATTAAAAGTGTTGGGGGAAATTTTGTCCCTTGTTAATTTGATTGAGCCCAACATTGAAATCAATTTCAATGTGAGCCCAAAATCAAGCCCTTAGGGACTATTTGAAGAACGTGGGTCTGAGCCCAATTAAACAATCAAAATAGGTTGAAAAAGACTGCTACCACTTGTAAAGGGACGGGAGAAACCAAAGGAAAGCTGAGTTAAAAAAGAGTAGAAAATCTCTATGACATTACTATGTTATTCCCCTTTTTTGTCAACTGGAAACAGAAAAATTAGACCTAGAAATAGGCCTAGGACTGATGCACTACAAGCACTAGGCAGTACGTGAAAAAAGGAAAGGTACTAGTCGTGCCACATGGCATGGAGAGGAAGCTAACAAAGGAAAAAGAGCCACGCATCCCTAAAGCTCGAGCTAATCAAGTAAAAGAGCAGGAAACACGGAAGAGTTGAAAGCAACCTGACCAAGAGAGGGATTAAGGAACACAATGCAGAGAAGCCAGCTAAAAGGTGCAAAGAAAGAGTTGACTATGAGAAAGAGAGGAAAAATAACCCTAAGCAGAAGGAGGATAGATATAAAAGCATTAATTGTTCAGAAGAGAGACAAGCAAGAGCTAGAGAGGCTTTAGACACTTTAAAATGGATAGGTACTTTCAAAAAGGGTAATCGCCCAAAGACAAGGGAAGGGGGCTCCAAAACCCAGTTTATAGGGTAGCCTATGTCTCTTTTGCTTTAGATGACTCTTCACCCTCTTCTGACAACTAGTTATCTATGGTCTAGGGGAAAGGCAATTCACCAAGGGGAAGAAGTTCCCTTTGGTCAAGAGAGATTTGGGCACATAAGGGAATCAGTTATATGAGAGAGAAGTGGGGCCACTTCTATAGAGAATTGTGGGGTTCAATTCTTTAATAACTCTCACAGAACCAGAAAAATATTCATAGCCAAAACGAACACAACAGTAAGAATTGAATTGTGTTAGAAAAGATTTTTATGTGAGATATATAATTATTTACATAAATGGCAAAATAGTTCAAAGACACCATGTCTATTAATCAGCTAGTGAATAAAATATATTTTCACAATGAAACGTGAAAAGGTCAATGCCTACTTATCCTACACAGATTGCGATCATTGAACTCTATCACCAAATTATACACGTTTTTTGAGTTATAGTTTTTGTTTCATTTATCAATTTTATTCATATGAGGGATTGTTGGAAAATTGAAACACAAAAGTCCAATTTCATTAACCATTTTGATTGATATTTTATTCTCAGTTTTGGAAGATTAAAATAGATTTGTGTTCTCCTCTACAAGAACATCAAATTTATATACTTGTTAAGTTAAAATGGTATTTGGTTGAATGAGAAATTAAAACTCAAAGTGTACCCATTGGAAAAAAAAAATAAGGTCTTTTGATATTTGAAATTTGAATTATGTAGACATGTTTAATTCTGAATTGAATATGCAATATTAACTATTAGATTAATACTTTGTAATTATAAAATCAATATAATTAAAATCGAATTAAAATATCATTATTTTTTGTTTTCAAATTATCCACATGAAGTCTATAAATTGACATTCTTTTTAGTTGTTTTGAGATAATTGAGAATCCATTTTATTTTTTAGTTTTACTTTATCTAAAATATTGTTCTTAGTCATAAGTTTCCAGAGTGATAGAGATTTGGACTCAATTTGATTCCTGAGAATTTGGCATTATTATATATTGAGAAACAAATGTTGAACAACATAGACAATGAGCAGCAAATTTATCTTAAGGACGCTATGTTATACACTAGCCTCAATACTTTTATTTTATATTTCTATTATTGCAAATTTAAAGTAATTTGAAGAGTATCCACAATTTTAATTTTTATATTATTCCTAGTTAATATTATTATATTACTAACAATATGGATAGAGAGTGACAAAGACGCAAACAAAACAATGAATTGAGATCAACAAGCAATTGACTAAAGTGAGGTGTTTTTTTTTTTTTTTTTTTTTTTTTTTCCGTAGCACTAAAAAACCGTTGCATATTTTATTTGCACCAAGAAACTAAACTTATGTTTTCTAACACATTTTTACAATTCAATTTTTTAATGACTAAACTGTCATTGTTTTAAAATTTTAGAAAATTCGCACAAATTTTTAATTCTCGACACCAAAAATAGAATGCGAGGTAGTGTCCTAACCCGTTCCACATGATGCGGAACCCACCTAAAGGGCACAAATCGCTCTCAAAACTACTCCACTCCATAAGACATAGATAACACCCTAATAGGGTGTGGATAACACCCTAATAAAGCACAGATAACACCATCAAAGTGGGTCAAATGACCTGTGCCTATACTGGTCAAATGCGTTAATATTAGGGTGTGTTTAGCTCGTGCATTGATACTAGTGCATTGCGCACTAATATTAGGGTGTCTTTAGCCCACACCCTAACATAGGACGTGATTTACATTCTCTTTTATTCATCTATTTTTTTTGTTTTTTTTTAAAAGGTGTTTGTCACAACTCATCTATCATCGTCAACAACATTATCACCCATTCATTTCTTTCATCCATTCTCCCACTACAACAACATCAACAACACACACACAAAATTAAAATAAAATAAAATAAATGATCAAATAAAATAAAAAAAATCAAATAAAAAAAAAAATCAGAACCATCTAGTTTTGACCAACCCAGAACCAGATGGTTCTTCCATTAACAACATCGAAAAAACAATATCATCACCCAAAAACATCTCCAAAAACCTTCCATCAACATCATCACTCATCTATTTCATCCATTCTCCCACAACAGCATCACCAACAACATCAACAACTACATCCACAAGATAAATAAAATAAAATCAGAAGATGTGATAAAATGATATAAAAATAAATAAATAAATAATCATAAGAGGGTGGTTCTGGGTTCCAACCCCGAACCAAGTGGTTCTGGGTTCGATTCAAACCCAGAACTAGCTATTACAAAAAAAAAAAAAAAAAAAAAGATGATGAAGAAGAAATGACAATGGAGAAGGCTGTTGGTCGATGGCAATGGAGAAGGAAACGATGATGTAAAACGAGTAGAGAGAGAGGAAGAGTAAACCTAGATATAGTGCTTTTTTTAAAAAGAAAATAAAAAATAAAAGTACTATGATCTTTTTATTTATAAAGGTGCTACAAAAGTTTATTCCAATTCTTCGGTGCTAGGTAAATATGAGATTAGTTATTCGATACTGTTAGGCGTCATTTACTCTTGAGTAAAACCGCGTGACATGCACATCCACAATGGAGAGCGTGGCTTATGGCTTATTTCTCTACGGTTTACTATTAAAACCTTGGCTTCCTGCTCTGCATTGCTGTTGCACCCATGAAGAGTCTATATAATAAGCGTCTCTCTGAAATGAGTAGTTGCACTTACGAAAGAAAGCAAGTTTCATCAATGCTGAACAACAACAATACCTTCCTCATTCTCATTTCTCTCCTCCTCCTCTCATCCCACATTCATATTGTCGCTGCTTCTGATTCTGAAGTTGGTATGGTCTACTTCTGTTAGTTTACTCTTTAGTTGGATACATGCAATTATCCAGGGTTCTTATTTATTTGATTTATCATGTTTTCAGTTCTTACTTTAGACCAATCCATCCAGAGAATTGCTCATTTTGTCATCCAAGTGATTAGACAATACTCTCTCGGCTTCAAAACTATATGGGTGTATGTGTTTGTGTGCAATTTTGTTCTTGTCTTAACCAAACTTTTTTGGTATGAATTAAAAAAACTGTCTTCGTGGTTTAAATTTATGGCCACACATGTCTGCTTGAAAGTTGAACGAATTATTAGAAAATATTGATTTTGCTTAGACAATAAAGAAAGGTGGTCAAAAGGCTGTCATGATAAGTCCAAACAGTTATTCCACCATCCTTTGCATGCTCTATGACCATCAGGTTCTATGTTTATGCTTTAGAATAAAGAAACAATTAGCTTCTTTGCTTTGTAACTCTCACTGGCTTAATTAGATTCGCTTCCACTTCTTTTTCCTATGTACTGCTTTTTGTGAAGTATTTATCCTGATTACCTGGCTTACTTTTTTGTGTCTTATGAGTAAAGAAAAGAAGCAATGCCCTCTTTCTTTGCTATATCACCTCATCTTGGTTTGTTAAAATTTCAATACCTGTGCAATATAATTGCTATTCAATGGATGCTGGCTAGTCTAGCTGGTAAAGTCCCTAGCAGTTGTAAAAGGTCTAGAATTCAAATCTTGTTCACTATTTACTACATAGTTTTTCTTCAATATCATTTGCCTATTTGTCTGTAATTTATGAATGTGTGAAGACAACCCGTTAACGATATCAATTAAAATTCTCATGTTTCCATGGATGGTTACAGGCAATGAAAGTCCCTTTACCTATCGAGAAGGAACTGGTAAAGGGCCAAAGGAATGGGGCATAATAAACCCTCATTGGCAAGCTTGCGGGAAGGGAAAATATCAGTCTCCTATTAATCTTCATGACCAAACGGTTCACGTTTTACCAAGTCTGGGTAAATTGAAAAGAGACTACAGACCAGCTCCTGCTGTTGTCAAGAACAGGGGACATGACATCACAGTATACCATATATTTTCATTTTAAATCTTTTCCCGTTTATGTTTTTACTTAGAACATATTGAAATCATTCATGTTGATACCCGATCATTGTGTGAGGTAATTATATGTTACACTTAAGGCTGATATATATTCATCAGAGAAACTTGTTCAAAGATGTGGTGCAGAATTAGATGGTAGCATCTAATATGGTGATGGTCATAATTTCATTGATAGTAATAACACTATTAACTTTTCGATATGCATTGTTTATCCATATATGAAATGAATGTTCTTTAGGTGATGTGGAAGGGCTATGCAGGAAGTATTAACATAAATGGGACTTCTTACAAACTGCTTCAATGTCACTGGCATTCTCCCTCTGAGCACACATTCAATGGATCAAGGTTCATCCTTATCTCCTTTCAATTTTCAATTCTGTATTAAAATATACTTTGCTTGCCTGAAAATAATTTTACAATGGATCAAGGTTGGTTCATGCTTTTCTGATCTTTTATTTCTTATGGGTGTAGGTTCGAATTGGAATTTCATGCAGTTCATAAAAGTTCTAGTGGAAACACAGCAGTTGTTGCAATTGTTTACGAATACGGTCATCCTGATCCCTTCCTGTCAAGGGTATCATTCAGCAATTTTTTGTTCTGTTTACTTCTGCAAATTCATACATGTCTATGCATAAATGAATGTTTTAAACACATGAACACATTCATAAATTATGTAATTTTATCCGCCAAACACGTGCATGAGCAGATGTGCATTCATTTAAACCTCAAATACTAGTAATAATTTGCATCTATGGATTTTGATGAGACTCACAAGTACATGAACATTTAAAAACCGGAAATTTGTATTGGTAATTCAACAGAACAGTCACTCAATCAGATAAGTCAAGCTTTAATGGTAGGACAAAGCCAGCAATTCCCTAGGCATAGAAATAAAAAGAATTTAAAAAAAAAAAAATGAATTATTCAATCTGGCATGTGATGATATATAGATTAAAATGATCATGTTCAGATGGTTAATCAGCTTCTTGTATTATGTGGCACTATTATTTGCAAACTGATTCAACAATATACAAAAATTTGCCACGGTAAAATGAAATGCTTAAGAATTGGGTCCTGTCACATTTTTAATAATTATGCTGAACTATTTGAGAGTTATTTTTATATGTTCACAGGTGTTGCACCACATAAAATCAGCTGGGAAGGAAGAAAAACAACTAGGGATTGTTAATCCAGGAGATATCAAATTTGGAAGTAGGAAGTATTACAGATACATAGGTTCGCTTACCGTTCCTCCTTGCACCGAAGGCGTCGTTTGGACAATAGTAAAGAAGGTCTTCTCTAATCCTACACCTTAATTGATGTTGTTTTAGTCCACTGGATACCAACTAACTATCATATTGTTTTGCTTATGCAGGTGAGGACAGTTTCAAGGGAGCAGGTGAGAGCACTAAAGGAAAAGGTTCACGAAGTAAGTTTTTCAGAATGGAGATGATTTGGTTGAATCATAAACATAATGTAATGGTCAGTTTGGAAACTAAATTAAGAATGATTGTCAATTAAGGGTCAGGTAATCAATCTAGAAATTCTTGATGTGTAGGCTGTTACTTGAGCATTTTAGACCACGCGACTTGCTCCTGAGTCCCAACAGAGTTTGTTTTTATAGCATGATTGTAATGAATGATTATGAACTTGAGGTTTTGGTATCCTTTGCAGTTTTGATTAACCTTTTCATTGTTATGTATTCTTTTCCAGGGATTTAAGGGAAATGCAAGGCCGACTCAGCCACTGGATGGAAGACCAGTTTGGTTCTACACTCCAAGAGATAACTAATGGGGGTTTGGTGAATGCACTTGTCTGCACATATGATAACAAAATGAGCTTATAAATGGGAATAATTACTCTTTGTGCAATATTTGCTCAAATTGTGGCTTCCAAGTTTATGAATTCTGTTTCCTAGATTTTTAATGGTAAATATCAAATAAAAATAAAATTTTATTGCCCTCGAGTGACCTCAAAAATTGAAAGTTCATGTAAATATTTGAATATTCTTTCTTAGTAGGTGTTTAATTTGTGTAACTTCATATTTTGACATTTTTGCTTAATATGTGGGTTTTAGGATAACATAATTCTTAATTATATGATTAGATATTCAAATGTGCAATTGAAAATAATGATTAGCTACTTGTGCAATGAAAACAAACAGTGGCAAGTAAATTAGCCAGTGCCCATGATAACCTCCTTCATTACTGTTTCATTAATAGTTGGCTTACTCTTTATTAATAGTTGCCGCAAGAACTCATGAATTTGCAGAACCCTTTTAGTCGATAGCCTTATTATACAAAGCAGTAAAACATAACCACAATAAAAATTCATAGAAAATCTAGCTAACTAACCCAGAAATTACTAGTCAAAAAAAAAAAAAAAACCCAGAAATTACATGACAAAACACACAACCTGATCGTGACCTTTAAAAGTGTTAAACCTAGGCAGTGAGGAAGGGCAGAACTGTTAGCATGAAAGTCTCATAGGTGAAAGTCGCAGAACCTGTGTACCCAGGATCCTTCGCCTTAAATTTCTCCGACAATCCCTGCAAGTTCAACAATAAACAGCAAACAATTTTGAGTGAACCTGTAATATAAACTAATGTTCGAATTGCATCTCATATGATGAAAATGTGTGTGTACTTATATTTGTTTAATGTTGTAGCAAGTATAAGCTTACCTTAACAGTGAGACAGCACCTGCATTAGGAGAAAACAATAGAAACATTATTAAACAATCATTTTAACATGAAAAAAAAAAAGAAAGAAAGAAAGAAAGAAAGAAAGGAATTCAGTTCCTTATATTTCTGATTAAAATGTTTGCTAAAATAGATTGACATCAAATTAAGTAGACCTCACACATATAAATCAAATGAACTTATGAATTCACGTGTTCCACTTACTGATTGTATGACTCATATTTATACATATATATATATGTGTGGGACTAATTGAATGAGCAGAGGGGACAGACTGATAGGCCCGGACCTAACTACTAGTGTAATTCTATTGAAAGTTTAATGGAATTTCTTTCAATTATTTGAAAGTGGATGTGGGCACACTGTCACACCATTAAATTCTGTGTGTTGATTTTTCTTTTTCATACTTTTATTATTTATGTCTAAATTGCGCAGCACCACTCGAGTAAACATGTTTTCTTTCCTAATTCCGTTGTTAATGAAACTTGATTACTTTCAATGAGTAAATGCGTTATATTCGAAATGAAACAATAGCAGTAAAAGGGTATGCATACATACTCGACGAAATTATCATATTCAATGGCACATTGACGGCATCCTGTTTTATCATACTTAGAGACGAGCAAATTCAAAATGGCAGGTGAAACCGCATAGCCTACACTCAATAAAGCTTCTCGCAACTCATTGGAATCAATCTTTCCACTCCTGTCTTTGTCCGCTCTCTCAAAGATGTCCTGCACAACAACAAGAAGAAAAATTATAGCAAACTCTTCTCAATTTAACAAAACAATACAAAAAAACTTCAATTTATTTGCCCCCCAATGCTGAAGACTGTGAAACACTTGAATGAACTCCTTGGGCCTGAAAATTAAAAGAAAAGAAAAGGAAATTAAAAATTATGACACATTCTGCATGGGGCCCATGCAGTACATATTATAAAGGATAATTCTAAAAAATCTGCTCTAATTTGAAAAAATGTCTATTTTTTCAACTAAGGTTTCATTTTTGTCCAAAACCTTCCGTACCGTTAATCTTTTAATGAAAATATTAGAAAAAGTTAAAATATCCAATTTACCCTTAATTTAAATAATATAATATAAAATTTAAAATAAATAGTATTAAATCCAAATAATATTAAAAAAAATAAAAACTGAAGTTGAAAAAAATTGAACCAAAAATAGAAAAATTAAAAAAAAAAAAAAAAAAACCCTAGTGTCCAATGTCCTGATCATCCATCATCAAGCTAACTTTGTCATTGACAAATTTTCTAGGAAACCTATATTCACAAACTCAATATCTCAATTATCATCATCAATCCCAAAAACTCAATTACAACAATAAACCCAGAAACCCAATCAAACCCATACCCAACCATCAAACTCCAACACTACACCACCAATTCATAGCAACAAACCCAAACCCCAACATCACCACTGCCACCATTGTCGTCAAACCCAATCAAACCTACCACCATCACCATCAACCTCAATCCCAGGATTCATAAACCCAATATCCCAGTTATCATCATCAATCCCAAAAACCTAATCACAACAACAAACCTAGATACCCAACCAAACCTAGAAACCCAACCAAACTCAGAAACCTAGCCGTTAAACCCCAACACCACCACCACTAATTCACAGCAACAAGCCCAATCAAACCCAAATATCCAATCGTCAAACCTTGCACTACTACTACCGATTCATAGCAACAAACCCTCTTATACCTAAACCTCAACATCACCACCATCACCTCTGCTGTCAAACCTACACCACCACCACCATCAACCCCAATCAAACACAAACCACACATCACTCGACGCGGTAAAACTAAAGCTTTGTTAATAGTTCAAACTTCCATGTATTAAATTGATCGGTCTTGTTTGTGCACCTAGTTCTTTTACAAAATGACTTTGAAGGTTTGGTGATGTGCACTTGCCTGCACATATGATTTCTAATAAAATGAGCTAATAAATGGGATTAATTATCCGTTGTGCAAAATTTGCGCAAATTGTGGCTCCCAAGTTTAAGTTTATGAATTCTATAAGCTCGATTTCTAATGTTAAATATCAAATAAAAATAAAATTTTAGTGCTCTCAATTAATCTCAAAAATTAAAAGTGTTAGAGGAAATTTTGTCCCTTGTCGATTTGATTGAGCCCAACATTGAAATCAATTTCAATGTGAACCCAAAATCAAGCCTTTAGGGACTATTTGAAGAACGTGGGCCTAAACCCCATTAAACAATCAAAATGGGTTGAAAAATTTGCGCAAATTGTGGCTCCCAAGTTTAAGTTTATGAATTCTATAAGCTCGATTTCTAATGTTAAATATCAAATAAAAATAAAATTTTAGTGCTCTCAATTAATCTCAAAAATTAAAAGTGTTAGAGGAAATTTTGTCCCTTGTCGATTTGATTGAGCCCAACATTGAAATCAATTTCAATGTGAACCCAAAATCAAGCCTTTAGGGACTATTTGAAGAACGTGGGCCTAAACCCCATTAAACAATCAAAATGGGTTGAAAAAGATTGCTATCACTTGTAAAAGGGCGAGAGAAACCAAAAGAAAGCCTAGTTAAAAAATGAGTAGAAAATCTTTATAACATCAGCATGTTATTCCATTTTTTTGTCAATTAGAAACAAAAAAATTAGATTTAGGAATAGGCTTAGGATTGATGCAATTTGATTGAGCCCAACATTGAAATCAATTTTAATGTGAGCCCAAAATCAAACCCTTAGGGACTATTTAAGGAACGTGGGCTTGAGCCCTATTAAACAATCAAAATAAGTTAAAAAAGACCGCTACCACTTGTAAAGAGGCGGGAGAAACCAAAGGAAAGTTTAGTTAAAAAATGAGTAGAAAATCTCTATGACATCAATATATTATTCCATTTTTTTTGTAAACTAGGAATAAAAAAAATTAGACCTAGGAATAGGCCTAGGACTGATGCAATTTGATTGAGCCCAACATTGAAATCAATTTCAATGAGTGCCCAAAATCAAGCCCTTAGGGACTATTTGAAGAACGTGGGTTTAAGCCCAATTAAACAATCAAAATAGGTTAAAAAATATTGTTACCACTTGTAAACGAGCGGGAGAAACCACAGAAAAGCCTGGTTAAAAATTGAGTAGAAAATCTCTATGACATCAGCATGTTATTCCCTTTTTTTGTCAATTGGAAATCAAAAAATTAGACCTGGGAATAGACCTAGGATCAATGCAATTTGATTGAGTCGAACATTGAAATCAATTTCAATGTGAGCCCAAAATCAAGCCCTTAGGGACTATTTGAAGAACGTGGGCCTAAGCCAAATTAAACAATCAAAATAGGTTGAAAAAGACTACTACCACTTGTAAACAGGTGAGAGAAACTAAGGGAAAGCCTAGTTAAAAAATGAATAGAAAATCTCTATGACATCGGCATGTTATTCCCTTTTTTGGTCAACATTAGACCTAGGAATAGGCCTAGGACTGATGCAATTTGATTAAGCCCAACATTGAAATCAATTTCAATATGAGTCCAAAATCAAGCCCTTAAGGACTATTTGAAGAACGTGGGTCTGAGCCTAATTAAACAATCAAAATAGGTTGAAAAAGATTGCTACCACTTATAAGGAGGGGGGAGGGGGGGTGGGGGGGTAGGGGGGGAAAGGGCAAAGGCGGGGTAAGAAGGGGCGAGAAATAAAACGAAAGTCTAATTAAAAAATGAGTAGAAAATCTCTATAACATCAGCATATTATTCCCCTTTCTTGTCAACTAGAAACAAAAAAATTAAACTTAGAAATAGACTTAAGACTGATGCAATTTGATTGAACCCAACATTGAAATCAATTTCAATGTTGAGCTCAAAATCAAGCCTTTAGGGACTATTTGAAGAACGTAGGCCTGAGTCCAATTAAACAATCAAAATAGGTTGAAAAAGACTACTACCACTTGTAAAGGGGCGGGAGAAACCAAAGGAAAGCCTAGTTAAAAAATGAATAGAAAATATCTATGACATCAGAATGTTATTCCCTTTTTTGTCAACTGTAAATAGAAAAATTAGACCTGGACATAGGCCAAAGATTGATGCAATTTGATTGAGCCCAACATCGAAATCAATTTCAATGTGAGTCCAAAATCAAGCCCTTAGGAACTATTTGAAGTACGTGAGCCTGAGCCCAATTAAATAATCAAAACAGGCTCAAAAAGACCGCTAAAAAAATGAATTGAAAATCTTTATGCTATCAGCATGTTATTCCCTTTTTTTGTCAACTGGAAACAACAAAATTATACCTAAGAATAGGCCTAGGACTGATGCAATTTGATTGAGCCCAACATTGAAATCAATTTCAATGTGAGCCCAAAATCAAGCCTTTAGGGACTATTTGAAGAACGTGGATTTGAGTCCAATTAAACAATCAAAATAGGTTGAAAAAGACTGCTATCACTTGTAAAGGGGTTGAAGAAACCAAAAGAAAGTTTAGTTAAAAAATGAGTAGAAAATCTTTATGATATCAGCATGTTATTCCTCTTTTTTGTCAACTGGAAACAAAAAAATTAGACCTAGGAATAGGCCTAGGATCGATGCACTGCAAGCATTAGGTGGTAGGTGAGAAAAGGAAAGGTACCAATCGTGCCACATGGCATGGAGAGGAAGCTAACAAAGGAAAAAGAGCCATGCATCCCTTAAGCCCGAGCCGATCAAGTAAAGGAGCAGGAAACATGGAAGAGGTGAAAGCAACCAGACCAAGAGAAGGATTAGGGGGCACAATGCAGAGAAGCCAACTAAAAGGTACAGAGGAAGAGTTGGCTATGAGAAAGAGAGGGAAAATAACCCTAAGCATAAGGAGGACAGATATAAAAGCATCTACTGTTCAGAAGAGAGGCAAACAAGAGCTAGAGAGGCTTTAAACACTTCAATATGGATAGGTACTTTCAAAAAGGATATTCATCTAAAGGCAGGGAAAGGGGCTCCAAAGCCTAATTTATAAGGTAGCCTAGGTCTCTTTTGCTTTAGATGACTCTTCACCCCTTTCTGACAACTAATTATCTATAGGTAAGGGGAGAGGCAATTCATTAAGGGGATAAAGTTCCCTTTGGTCAAGAAAGATTTAGACACATAAGATAATCACCTATATGAGAGAGAAGTAGGACCACTTCTATATGGAATTATAGGGCTTAATTCTTTAGTAACTCTCACAGAACCAGACAAATATTCATAGCCAAAATGAACATAACAGTGAGAACTAAATTGTATCAGAAAAGATTTCTATGTGAGATATATAATTATTTACATAAATAGCAAAATAGTTCAAAGACACCATGTCTACTAATTAGCTAGTAAAGAAAATATATTTTCACAAAGAAAGGTGAAAAGGTCAATGTCTACTTATCCTATGCAGATTTCGATCATTGAACTCTATCACCAAATTATACACGTTTTTTGAGTTATAGTTTTTCTCTTATTTGTCAATTTTATTCATATGAGGGATTGTTGGAAAATTAAAACATAAAAGTCCAATTTTATTAACCATTTTAATTGATGTTTTATTCTCAGTTTTGGAAGATTAAAGTAGATTTGTGTTCTCCTATATGAGAACGTCAAATTTATATATTTGTTAAGTCAAAATAGTGTTTGGTTGAATGAGAAATTAAAACTCAAGGTGTACCCATTGGGAAAAAAATAAGGTCTTTTGATTTTTGAAATTTGAATTATGCAGACATGTTTAATTCTGAATTGAATATGCAATATTAACTATTAGACTAATACTTTGTAGCTGTAAAATCAATATAATTAAAATCAAATTAAAATATCACTATTTTTTGTTTTTAAATTATCCACATGAAGTCTATAAATTTGACATCCTTTTTAGTTGTTTTGAGATAATTGAGAATCCATTTATTTTTCAGTTTTACTTTATCTAAAACATTGTTCTTAATCATAAGTTTCTAGAATGATAAGAATTTAAGCTCAATTTGATTCGCGAGAATTTGGCATTATTGCATCTTGGGAGACAAGTATTGAACAACATAGACAATTGGTAGCAAATTTATGAATGCTATGTTATACATTGGTCTCAATACTTTTATTTTATATTCCTATTATTGCAAATTCATAGTAATTTGGAGAGTCTCCACAATTTTAATTTTTATATTATTCCTAGTTAATATTATTTTATTACTAACAATATGGATAGGGAGTGACAAAGACAGAAAGAAAACAATGAATTGAGATCAGCAAGCAATGGACTAAAGTAAGGTTTTTTTTTTTTTTTTTTTTTCCTTAGCACTAAAAAACTAGTTGCATAATTTATTAGCACCAAGGAATTAAACTTATGTTTTCTAACACATTTTTACTATTCAATTTCCTAATGACAAAATTGTCATTGTTTAAAAATTTTAGAAAACTCGCACAAATTTTTAATTCTCGACACCAAAATTAGAACACGGGGTAGCATTCTAACCCATTCCATATGATGTGGAACCCACCCATAAGGCATGAATCGCTCTCGAAACTGCTCCATAAGACATAGATAACACCCTAATATGGCGTGGATAACACCCTAATAAAGCACAAATAACACCATCAAAGCGGGTCAAACGACTCGTGTCTATACTAGTTGTTATGTCCGTTTTCTCGATATGGATCAAAAAGGTCCAGAATAGGAACGGAGGCCCAAAGAAATCCAGAAGGCCCAACCTTCAGATCGCTGCAGTGAGCTCGCGTAACACCAGGATAATCTGAGCACATTTCCAATCTATTTCAGCATCTATTCAGCTCGTGTAGCTCGACAGACCCGGGAGCTCGCACCAAGTGTTACCTTGTGTAGCAAGTCACCAGATCTGCCTAATTCTCTGATTTTATACCGGTGCCACTTACACAGTTACCAAAGAATATTTGATATGACGGTTATGCATTTAAGGAAAAGAAAACTTCTCCTGGTGCATTTAATGTTGTGTGCGCATGAAGAGAATAATGATTGTCTTCACAATAAAAGTAGTATGGTTTATGTCAGAATTAGTGGAAAACAACCATGATTTGTAATATGTGTAACACTCTTTTATATCTCTCCCTCTCTATAAATAGGAGAGATTTTTATTGTACTAACAAGTTAACAATACTAGTATACCGTCTCTTTACCGAAATTAATTCAGAATGATCCGTGGACGTAGGCCCACTCGTCGAACCACGTAAAAATCCTTTTGTTTGCATTCATTTTTCCCCCTCATTTCTTTATTAATTACTCCATTACTGCTATTCATCTACCATAACCAATATTCCTCTATTTTTAATACAATATACCAACCTTAAATTTCATTTACTCTACATTTATTACAGTTATCACTATTTATTACCACGTTCGCGGTCTGGGTCTTTAAATATCTGAGTCAACCATTTTCGGATGTCGACACTAGTCAAATGCGTTAATGTTAGGGCGTGTTTAGCTCATGCACTGATACTAGTGCATTTTCGCACTAATATTAGGGTGTGTTTAGCCCACACCCTCGCATCCTCTTTTATTCATCCTTTTTTTTTTCTAAATTTTCATTCATGTTCTGTGTTAAAAACATGTTGTGTTTCTTTTATATAAATAATAATATAAAAAAGGCGTTTGTCACAACTCATTCATCATCTTCAACAACATTATCACCCATTCATTTCTTTCATCCATTCCCCCACTACAACAACATCAACAATAACTACGTCCATCAACAACATACACAAAAAATTAAAATAAAATCATAAAAATGATCAAATAAAATAAAAAAATCAAACCAAATCAAATCAAAGAAAAAAAAAATCAGAACCATCTAGTTCTGACCAATCCACAACCAAGTGGTTCTTCCATCAACAATATCTAAAAAACAACATCATCACCCAAAAACGTCTCCAAAACCCTTCCATCAACATCATTACTCATCCATTTCATCAATTTTCCCACAACAGCATCACCAACAACTACGTCCACAAGATAAATAAAATAAAATCAGAAGAGGTGATGAAATAATATCAAAAAAATAAAAAATAAAAAATCATAAGGGGGTGGTTTTGGGTTCCAACCCCGAATTAAGTGGTTCTGGGTTCAATTCGAACCCAGAACTAGATATTACACACAAAAAAAAAAAAAAACAAAAAAAGGATGATGATGAAGAAACGACAATGGAGGAGGCTGTTGGTCAATGGCAATGGAGAAGGAAACGACGATGTAGAACTAGTAAAGAGAGAGAGAGGCGATACAGAGAGAAGGAGGGAGATGGTAGAGAGAGAGGGAGAGAAAACCTAGATATAGTGTTTCTTCTTTTTTTTTTTCTTTAAATAAAGGTATTATGGTTTTTTCTTTTAATTTATAGAGGTGCTATAAAACTTTATTCCAGTTATTCGGTGCTAGTTAAATATCAGATTAGTTATTTGATGTTGTTAGGAGTCATGGACTCTTGAGTAAAACCGCGTGACATGCACATCCACAATGGAGAGCGTGGCTTATGGCTTGTTTCTCAACAGTTTACTATTAAAACCTTGGCTTCCTGCTCTGCATTGCTGTTGCACCCATGAAGAGTCTATATAATAAGCGTCTCTCTGAAATGAGTAGTTGCACTTACGAAAGAAAGCAAGTTTCATCAATGCTGAACAACAACAATACCTTCCTCATTCTCATTTCTCTCCTCCTCCTCTCATCCCACATTCATATTGTAGCTGCTTCTGATTCTGAAGTTGGTATGGTCTACTTCTGTTTGTTTACTCTTTAGTTGGATACATGCAATTATCCAGGGTTCTTATTTATTTGATTTATCATGTTTTCAGTTCCTAATTTAGACCAATCCATCCAGAGAATTGCTCATTTTGTCATCTATGTGATTAGACAATACTCTCTCGGCTTCAAAACTATATGGGTGTATGTGTTTGTGTGCAATTCTGTTCTTGTCTTAACCAAACTTTTTTGGAATGAACTAAAAAAACTATCTTCGTGGTTTAAATTTATGGCCACACATGTCTGCTTGAAAGTTGAATGAATTATTATAAAATATTGATTTTGCTTCGACACTAAAGAAAGTGGTCAAATGGCTGTCATGATAAGTCCAAACAGTTATTCCACCATCCTTTGCATGCTCTATGACCATCAGGTTCTATTTTTATGCTTTAGAATAAAGAAACAATTAGCTTCTTTGCTTTGTAACTCTCACTGGCTTAATTAGATTCGCTTCCACTTTTTTTCCTATGTACTGCTTTTTGTGAAGTATTTATCCTGATTACCTGGCTTACTTTTTTGTGTCTTATGAGTAAAGAAAAGAAGCAATGCCCTCTTTCTTTGCTATATCACCTCATCTTGGTTTGTTAAAATTTCAATACCTGTGCAATATAATTGCTATTCAATGGATGCTGGCTAGTCTAGCTGGTAAAGTCCCTAGCAGTTGTAAAAGGTCTAGAATTCAAATCTTGTTCACTGTTTAATACATAGTTTTTCTTCAATATCATTTGCCTATTTGTCTGTACTTTATGAATGTGTGAAGACAACCCGTTAACGATATCAACTAAAATTCTCATGTTTCCATGGATGGTTACAGGCAATGAAAGTCCCTATACCTATCGAGAAGGAACTGGTAAAGGGCCGAAGGAATGGGGCATAATAAACCCTCATTGGCAAGCTTGCGGGAAGGGAAAATATCAGTCTCCTATTAATCTTCATGACCAAACGGTTCACGTTTTACCAAGTCTGGGCAAATTGAAAAGAGACTACAGACCAGCTCCTGCTGTTGTCAAGAACAGAGGACATGATATCACAGTATACCATATATTTTCATTTTAAATCTTTTCCCGTTTATGTTTTTACTTAGAACATATTGAAATCATTCATGTTGATACCCGATCATTGTGTGAGGTAATTATATGTTACACTTAAGGCTGATATATATTCATCAGAGAAACTTGTTCAAAGATGTGGTGCAGAATTAGATGGTAGCATCTAATATGGTGATGGTCATAATTTCATTGATAGTAATAACACTATTAACTTTTCGATATGCATTGTTTATCCATATATGAAATGAATGTTCTTTAGGTGATGTGGAAGGGCTATGCAGGAAGTATTAACATAAATGGGACTTCTTACAAACTGCTTCAATGTCACTGGCATTCTCCCTCTGAGCACACATTCAATGGATCAAGGTTCATCCTTATCTCCTTTCAATTTTCAATTCTGTATTAAAATATACTTTGCTTGCCTGAAAATAATTTTACAGTGGATCAAGGTTGGTTCATCCTTTTCTGATCTTTTATTTCTTGTGGGTGTAGGTTTGAATTGGAATTTCATGCAGTTCATAAAAGTTCTAGTGGAAACACAGCAGTTGTTGCAATTGTTTACGAATACGGTCATCCTGATCCCTTCCTGTCAAGGGTATCATTCAGCAATTTTTTGTTCTGTTTACTTCTGCAAATTCTTACATGTCTGTGCATAAATGAATGTTTCAAACACATGAACACATTCATAAATTATGTAATTTTATCAGCCAAACACGTGCATGAGCAGATGTGCATTCATTTAAACCTCAAATGCTAGTAATAATTTGCATCTATGGATTTTGATGAGACTCACAAGTACATGAACATTTTAAAACCGGAAATTTGTAATGGTAATTCAACAGAACAGTCACTCAATCAGATAAGTCAAGCTTTAATGGTTGGACAAAGCCAGCAATTCCCTAGGCATAGAAATAAAATAAAAATAAAAAATTGAATTGTTCAATCTGGCGTGTGATGATTTATAGATTAAAATGATAATGTTCAGATGGTTAATCAGCTTCTTGTATTATATGGCACTGTTATCTGCAAACTGATTCAACAATATACAAAAATTTGCCACGGTAAAATGAAATGCTTAAGAATTGGGTCCTGTCACATTTTTAATAATTATGCTGAACTATTTGAGAGTTAGTTTTATATGTTCACAGGTGTTGCACCACATAAAATCAGCTGGGAAGGAAGAAAAACAACTAGGGATTGTTAATCCAGGAGATATCAAATTTGGAAGTAGGAAGTATTACAGATACATAGGTTCACTTACCGTTCCTCCTTGCACCGAAGGCGTCGTTTGGACAATAGTAAAGAAGGTCTTCTCTAATCCTACACCTTAAATGATGTTGTTTTAGTCCACTGGATACCAACTAACTATCATATTGTTTTGCTTATGCAGGTGAGGACAGTTTCAAGGGAGCAGGTGAGAGCACTGAAGGAAAAAGTTCACGATGTAAGTTTTTCAGAATCGAGATGATTTGGTTGAATCATAAACCTAATGGTCAGTTTGGAAACTAAATTAAGAATAATTGTCAATTAAGGGTCAAGTAATCAATCTAGAAATTCTTGATGTGTAGGTTGTTGCTTGAGCATTTTAGACCACGTGACTTGCTCCTGAGTCCTAACAGAGTTTGTTTTCGTAGCATGATTATAATGAATGATTATGAACTTTTGGTTTTGGTATCCTATGCAGTTTTGATTAACCTTTTCATTGTTATGTATTCTTTTCCAGGGATTTAAGGGAAATGCAAGGCCGACTCAGCCACTGGATGGAAGACCAGTTTGGTTCTACACTCCAAGAGATAACTAACTGGGGTTTGGTGAATGCACTTGTCTGCACATATGATAATAAAATGAGCTTATAAATGGGAATAATTACTCTCTGTGCAATATTTGCTCAAACTGTGGCTTCCAAGTTTATGAATTCTGTTTCCTAGATTTCTAATGTTAAATATCAAATAAAAATAAAATTTTATTGCTCCCGAGTGACCTCAAAAATTGAAAGTTTGTGTAAATTTTTGAGTATTCTTTCTTAGTAGGTGTTTAATTTGTGTAACTTCATATTTTGACATTTTTGCTTGACATGTGGCTTTTAGGATAACATAATTCTTAATTATATGATTAGAACACAAACTGTGGCAAGTAACTTAGCCAGTACCCATGACAACCTCCTTCATTACTGTTTCATTAATAGTTGGCTTACTCTTTATTAATAGTTGCCGCAAGAAGTCATGAATTTGCAGAACCTTTTTAGTCGATAGCCTTATTATACAAAGCAGTAAAACATAACCATAATAAAAATTCATAGAAAATCTAGCTAATTAACCCAGAAATCACTAATATATTTTAAAAAAAAAAAAAAAAAAAAACACCAACCCAGAAATTACATGACAAAAAACCGGACACACAACCTGAACATGACCTTTAAACCTAGGCAGTGAGGAAGGGCAGAACTGTTAGCATGAAAGTCTCATAGGTGAAAGTCGCAGAACCTGTGTACCCAGGATCCTTCGCCTTAAATTTCTCCGACAATCCCTGCAAGTTCAACAATAAACAGCAAACAATTTTGAGTGAACCTGTAATATAAACTAATGTTCGAATTGCATCTCATATGATGAAAATGTGTGTGTACTTATATTTGTTTAATGTTGTAGCAAGTATAAGCTTACCTTAACAGTGAGACAGCACCTGCATTAGGAGAAAACAATAGAAACATTATTAAACAATCATTTTAACATGAAAAAAAAGAAAGGAATTCAGTTCCTTATACTTCTGATCAAAATGTTTGCTAAAATAGATTGACATCAAATTAAGTAGGCCTCACACATATAAATCAAATGAACTTATGAATTCATGTGTTCCACCTGCTGATTATATGGCTCATATTTATACATATATGACATGTGGGACTAATTGAATATGCGGAGGGGACAGATCGATAGGCCTGGACCCGACTACTAGTGTAACCCCATTAAAAGCTTAATGAAATTTCTTTCAGCCATTCGAGAGTGAATGTGAGCACACTATCAAGCCATTAATAGTGTAACCCTATTGAGAGTTTAATAAAAAAATTTTGCTACGTGGGCGCACTGTCAAACCATTAAATGCTGGGTGTTGATTTTTCTTTTTCATACTTTTATTATTTATGCCTAAATTGCATAGCACGACTCAAGAAAACATGTTTTCTTTCCTAATTCCGTTGTTAATGAAACTTGATTACTTTCAATGAGTAAATGCGTTATATTCAAAATGAAACAATAGCAGTAAAAGGGTATGTATACATACTCGACGAAATTATCATATTCAATGGCACATTGACGGCCTCCTGTTTTATCATACTTAGAGACGAGCAAATTCAAAATGGCAGGTGAAACCGCATAGCCTACACTCAATAAAGCTTCTCGCAACTCATTGGAATCAATCTTTCCACTCCTGTCCCTGTCCGCTCTCTCAAAGATATCCTGCACAACAACAAAAAAAAAAATTATAACAAACTCTTCTCAATTTAACAAAACAATACAAAGTAACTTCAATTTATTTACCCTCCAATGCTGAAGACTGTGAAACACTTGAACGAACTCCTTAGGCCCTGAAAATTAAAAGAAAAGAAAAAAAAAATCACTATGATTATTTTAAAATTATTACACGACCTGCCTGGGGGCCACGCAATACATAACAAGGATAATATCGTCAATTGATCAGACAGGACCAGCCACGCGTAACACGAAGAATCACGACCGGCAGGTACAGAGAGTGCGTCCTGGCCTCCCAGCGCAATATAGTATAAAGAAAGGTAATAAGCTAACGAGCGCAGAGAAGGAAGAAGAAAAACTGACCTATCTTTCTGGTGTTGGTGTTGGTGAAGGTGTAAATGAGAAGATGAACAGTTCTGATGCTGAAGCTCTGGTTGTAGGAAGACAAAGCTCTCTGCAGCTCCTTGTCGTCGATGATACCGCTTCCGTCCTGATCCGCCACTTGGAAGCACGCTATGATGTTCGGATCAGTGCCCGGCGGGAACGACGACGGCATCAGAGACGCGAACGGGTTGTTGTACGGGTCTCCTGCTCCAGGGTACCCTCCGGGGTGAGGTGGAGCGTATCCTCCGGGGGGAGGCGGCGCGTATCCATGAGGAGGAGGCGGCGCGTAAGGTGCGGATGACGGTTTGGGGTGGGGTGGGGCGGAGGGGGCGGCGTAAGGCTGAGCGGTGGGTGGGGCGGAGGGAGCGGCGTAAGGCTGGGCGGTGGGGGGCTGCTGGCCGTAGCCGTAGCCTGAGCCTGGTGGAAATGAGTACCCGGACATCGTTTTTAGAAAGAGAAAGACAAACCTTTTTTTGTTTTGACTTTTGGGGTTGTGATGATGGGATAGCTCTCATAAATTTGTTCAAACTTATAATGCTCCTCCGCGTTGGACATTATTACGAAACTGCCATTACCTAATAAACTATTCTCGTCAACTTCAAATTTTGAATCTGTCCCAAAAAAAAATAAAAAATGGGAAATCAATTTTGAAAGTTCACAGCTGTATTGAACAAGCGGTGCGTTCTTACTATGGGCTAATTACGTGTAGCGAGCGGTGATGACTTTGCTTTCTAAAGTTCTTTCTTGCGGGAAAATGTTCAAAATATTCTAAAAATTTGACTGTATTTCATATAAATTTAAGTAGAATCTATTAAAATTTAAAATTATTTAGATTTATATAAAAATCATTAAAATCTAAATATATTTAATTTATATTTATATAAATTTAATAAAATTTAAATATATTTTATTTGAATTTGTAAAGAAGACAATGAAAATACGTTTATTATTCGGATTTATAAAAAATACAATGAAATTAAGGTGTCTTCAAATAGTCATTGACTACTTTGATTTTATTTAAATAATAGATCTAGATGAATTCTATAGTGATTTTTATGAAGAAAAAATCTACAACAAATCGTACTATTTTCTCAAAAATTTTATTGGATTTTATAAATAAAATTAATAATAGAGTCAATAGATTTCATGAATTTCATCAAAATTAATCATTAAAAAAAATCCATCAAATTCAAATAAATTTTAAATTGAATACATCATCCTTAAATCTAACATCAATTGGTCAAAGAATAATGGTAGACATCAAATGTTTTTATCCTACTTTTTTCATCAAATATCATGTGAAAGTGGATATATCATTCTTATGTCAAACTCTTGTCAATTTCAAGAATAATGGTAAACATCAAATACTTTTATCCAACTTTTTTATTCAACTTTATGTTACACTTGATGTGTTATTAAATATTAGGATTTAAGGTTGACAACACAATTAGTATGAAAATAACATATCAACCATTACGTAAGGTTAGATAGAAAAATTGAACAAGAATGTCAAATGTCTACCACTATTTCAACCGTAAACCTAAATATTTAACGATACATCATCTACTACATAAAAGCGGATGAAAAAGTCATACTAGAATATCAAATGTCTATCATTATTCTTGATCAAATATACCAGTACAAGTATGATTCAAAAAACAACTTTTACTATACAGGGAATTTTTTGTTGTTTAACAATTTAATTGATAAAAACTGGATTTATACCCTAACACATTTATGAATAAAAGGTATTCAATAACTTTATTAAGAACGGATGCATGATGGTTATTTCATTATGCAATTAAATTTAATTATCTCATTTGAGTCCCATTGATATTATGGTAAATTAGATCCTTGTGTGAATAAATATATGTAGGACATGTCTGGCAAAAATTTTTCCTTTAATTTTTAGATTTTAACTATCCAATAATGTTAATGGGTCCAGTACCATGCATCGAATCGAACCGAAACAGAACCTAATTAGAGAGAATACTTAATTGTATTGGTTACCCCAGTGACAAACTTTATATTAGGAAGAATTCAAATAATACCCCTGAGATTTGACCAAAACTTTATTAAAAAGAATAAAAATTATACTCTAAAATTAGGTAGTTATAACCTCCTTGAGGTTTTTGGTGAAAGAAATACTTAATTGTATTGGTTACCCCAGTGACAAACTTTACGTTAGGAAGAATTCACATAATACCTCTTAGATTTGACCAAAACTCTATTAAAAAGAATAAAAACTATACTCTAAAATTAGGTAGTTATAACCTAGCTCCTTGAGGTTTTTGGTGAAAGAAAAGGATATTTTCCTTAGTTTTTTTTAATTTTGAAATAATAAAATTATTTTTTGAATTTGATCAAATTTTAGGGGTTTTTAATTTTTAATCATATTATGGATTCTACATTATTAAGATAGATGAGCACCCTTTAGTATCAAACCATATTGGGCGATACCTTATTTTACTATATATTATTAGACTTTGTTTATTTTTATCCTAATTTTGCATCCAATTACCAAAATCATATCAAATTATGTATAATGTAACTGTTTTTTTTATAAGTATTATTTATATTAAGTTAAAGGGTTGTGTTAAGGGCACAAGTTAATAATTAGAAAATTGAAATTAAATTTGTAAACAACCAATCAATTTATAGATTCACTTATTTATTTTTTTCTCTTTCTCTTTCTCTACATCCATATATTGGATGACTGTGCATACTAACATGTGTTTATAGGGAACTATCCTAAGTTAAAATTATAAACCAATCTAATTTCGATAATTGAAATTACAATTACGAAGTCTAGCATTATTTATGTTGATCTTATTACAAATGTGCAACATAAAAATAAAAGGGAAATTCAAACTATCCAAATTCAAATGAAAAATAGGCTTTTAATCCATTTCAAGGAAAAATTTGTTTTTACTCTCTTAAATAAATTAATTATACCTTCAAATAAAAAACCCTTAACTTGGAGGTACAAACTATCCAAATTCAAAAGAAAAATTGGTTTTTAGTTCATTCCAAAGCAAAATTTGTTTTTAATCTCTTAAATAAGTTAATTGCACTCAGTATTCCCTATTGACCAAATTCCTCCAAATAAAAAACCTTGAAGGTACTGTAACAGGAGACGCTCTCATCACGATCCACTATGATGAGAGGCTCGTCTGTTACGATGGACTGTGATGAGAGGCTCTTCCATAAACAACGCTCTCCTATGACAAGAGGCTTTTTCATCAAGGATGCTCTCCCATGCTAAAAGGCTCGTCTATCACAAATGCTTGTAACGAGAAGCTTTCTTATCATAATGGTCTATGATAGGAGAGTCTCCCATCACAGTGATTCATTTTAGTCATAGGAATATTTTGGGGATGACTGGTTATTGAGTGTAAATAATTTATTTGAAGGGGTTGAAAATAAATTTTCTTTTCAGATGGACTAAAAACGATTTTTTATCTTGAAATGGGGGTAGTCTTTGAAATTCTCACTAAAAAATTAATGATTAGTTCACCTACATTTTTTCAAGGCAGATTAGTTCACCCACTTGAGGGAAGACTTAAAACAGATCGAGATAGGGTCGACGAAGATAAATAATGCGGAGTTCTGTACTACTCTACTACTAAAACGCTTCAAAACCAAAATGCCAAGGTCGCTCTAATAATTACTTTCCAGTATTACCCAGACTACACCTATGGATATTAACCAAGAATGTTGAAGTCTCTAGTTGTAATTTCAGCTACTTGTTAGCTTCGTTCCTAACCCTATGAAATTTATTTATTTATTTATTTTGAAGTGCTAACCCTATGAAATTTATTAATCACGTGGAATGCTAATCGTATTCGATTCAAGCACATGATGAACTAAAGTCTTGTTCAAATGAATTAATTACAAATTAAATCTAAACCTTCTATTCATATGGATTATAATCACTAATTTGCAGCTGGAAAAATGTCCGACTAATAACGAAAATGTTTAGAGAGGGAATTAAAATATGATTCAATAGAAATATATTTTTAAATTTTGGAACAATAGAGTTGATTTTTTTGTTTTTTTATTGGGACTAGTTTAATAGACAATTGAGATCAAATTGATAGAATACTGATGACATGATAAGGATAAACAATTCTCATCTGGTTGGGAGTAACTCACACGTGGATGAAAAATAATTTACATACATAGAAAAAAATCTCACCTTTTTAAAGAGGTGGCAGAACCTTCACTTGATCTTTTAGTTTCTCTGGTTATGTGACTTTTTAACGAATTTAATAGACGGAATCTAAGTTTTATAAGATGTATTTTATAAATTTATATGGGAAATTCTCGTATTTTATGGAAGTCTGAAATTCAGAATAAATATCTTAATGTGTAGACCAGACAAGTAGGTTGAGTGCTAGTTTAAAATAAAGTCTGTGCAAGGGCGTATTTAAGTTCTTTGATAAGCCACCTCCCGCCACGTCTATTCCCACTAGGCCACCAAGCCACGCTTGGACTTATCAACTTGTTTACAGAATAAACTCTCAATCAAGAGAGACAGACGACTTGGTTGACTTTTGGTTTGGGCGACTCTCGATCGTGGACTAGCACACATTTGATTGACATCTCTTCAGTTTTTAATGTTTTATGCCCTGCTATCATTACAACCTTTTGTTTATGCAATTGGGCTTTGAATTGGGGGCCAGGTGCCGTGATTAGGCCAGAACCATTTCGATTCATTTTATTTTAAGTATCGCTAGGTTATCTAAATTTTGTACCAAAACATATATATAAATTATATGATATGTGAGTTATCAATATCTTATAAATTATGAGATTATACGATAATTAATAGGATATTAACAACTCATATGTTACATCATTTGGATATGCTTTTGAATACAAAATTTGAAAACCTAGTATTACTCTTTTATTTATTTTTTTATTTAAGAGAAATTTCATTTTCATCTATGTCTTTTAGGAAACCTTCATTTTTTTAAACGTGAATTTATTAGGAAAGTTCATATGGTCAACATTGAGGTTAATCTTCCTGATTATTTAGGCTGGTATTTCTCCATATTTGTTTCCACAAATTTATTCATTTACAAATTTTTCTCCTTGTATTTTCAATTATTGATTTTATTCCTTGTATAGCTCTTTGTAAGTTGACTTGATTTGTATATATACACAAGCAATAGAATGAGTAGATATGCTTCTGTCCAATAATTGTCTTCATTTCTTTTCATGGTATCAGAGCACCCTATTTGTGTATAGGTCGCGCAATCCCGTCGACCGTTTCATTTTTTTTTTTCTCATCCTTCAATCATTCATCGTAGCCTTTAGTTTCTCTTTTACTATGGCTAAAGATGGTACCAACAATCCATTCTATTTGCATCATTCTGATAGTCCAGGATAGTCCAGGATCTATGCTTGTGTCTCAAAGTTTGATTGGCGATAATTACTCAACCTGAAGCAGGGCTATGCTTATGGCCTTGAGTGCAAAGAACAAAGTTGGGTTTATCGATGGTTCAATTAAAAAACCAACCTCAACAGATCCAACTTATAGTCTTTGGAATCGTTATAACAATATGGTAAAATCTTGGATTCTTAATTCTTTATCTAATGATTTAGCCAGCAGTGTTATTTATATAGATACAGGGGCTGAAATTTGGTCTGATCTCAAAGAGCATTTTTCTCAACTAAATGTTCCTCGTTTTTTTCAAATTGAAAGAGACATCATCTCATTAAAACAAGATCAATTGTCTGTTGTTACATATTATACACGTTTGAAGGCTTTATGGGATGAACTTACAAATTTGCAAGTTTTTCCCACTTGCACATGTTTGGCTAAGAAAGCACTTGCAGATTATCAACAACATCATCTCATTCAATTTTTAATGGGTCTTAATGACTCATATTCAGCTATTCGTGGACAAATTCTGCTTATGGATCCTCTTCCATCTGTTAATCGAGCATATTCTCTTATTTTACAAGAGGAGAGACAAAGGAATGTGGTTGCAACAGGACAACCAACTATTGAAACAACTGCATTGGCAGCCCAACAACACTATCAAAGTGCAAAGAAGCAGAATTATAAGGGTTCAAATTCTAAAAAAGAATGTCCCACTTGCTCTCATTGTGGTTGGGTTGGTCATGTAATTGACAAATGTTATAAACTTCATGGGTACCCTTCTGGACATCGTCTTCACAAAGAAAACTCTCAACCAATTGTTAATCAGGTTACACAACAATCATCCACAAGTAGTAACTCTATTGCATCACCTTTCACAGCCGAACAAGTTCAACAATTACTTTCTTTTCTTAAACCTCAAGCCATGGCAAATCAAGTAGGTAGCAATTTTTCCACCACTAATCTCTCAGGTATTTGTTTAAATTCTTCATTTCAAAATGCCTTTTGGATATTAGATAGTGGTGCAACTGATCACATTGTGAGTTCTGTTACTCTTCTTTCTTCCATAACATCAAATTCTTCTGCTACTATTAAACTTCCTGATGGTAGTCTTGCTTCTATAACACATGTTGGTACTGTATTATTAACTCCTTCTGTTATTCTTCATAATGTTCTTTGTGTACCTTCATTTCACTTTAATCTAATCTCTGTTAGTAAACTCACTTGCATGTCAAATTGTTCTCTAATCTTTCATAAAATTTTTTGTCTTATCCAGGACCTTGCATCGAGGAAGATGATTGGCAAGGGTGAAGAACACAATGGATTATATCGCTTCATTGTCAATGATATACCAACCTGCAATTTAGCAACATCTCTTTCTTCTGCTGATGTTTGGCATAGACGTTTAGGACATTTGTCCTCAAAAATTTTTAATTTATTATCACCTTCTATTCCTAGAATAAATGGTTCACATTGTAAACAATGTGATGTTTGTCCTCTTGCTAAACAAACTCGCTTACCATTTTCTCATAGTTCTATTACAACTCATGCTCCTTTTGAACTCATTCATTGTGACATATGGGAAAGTTATCATACGTAATCTCTTTCTGGTGCAAAATATTTTTTAACCATTGTTGATGATTATAGTCGTGCTACATGGGTATATCTAATGTCTCACAAATCTGAAACTCGTGTCATTTTGCAATATTTCATTAGACTTATCAATAACCAATTTGATCGGAAAATTAAAAAAATTCAATCCGATAATGGAGAAGAATTTTGCATGACTAATTTCTTTCAAGAGCATGGTACTATCCATCAACAAAGTTGTGTGAACACTCCACAACAAAATGGAGTCGTTGAACGCAAACATCGTCATCTTTTTAATGTTGCTCGTGCTTTGCGATTTCAAGCACATCTCCCTATTAAATTTTGGGGTGATTGCATTCTAACGGCTGCATATTTGATCAACAGAACTCCATCATTAATTCTTTCAGGACAAACCTCATATGAGATACTTTTTTCAATCAAACTATCATATTCTTGTTTGAAAGTTTTTGGGTGTCTTTGTTTTGCTTCAACTCATGCTTTAAAGCGAACTAAATTTGATGCATGTGTCAAACGTTGTGCATTTATTGGATATCCATATGGTAAAAAGGGTTACAAAGTTTATGATATTGAAAATGATACGACTTTTATTTCTCGAGATGTTATTTTTCATGAAGACATTTTTCCTTATGCTCATATGGATTTGGAATCCCCTTCAAGCCTTGTTCTTCCATTACCAGTAATAGATTTTGCTGATTCTTCTTTTTCACCATCCAGTTCATTGTCATCTAGCGCTCTATCAGCATCTCATCTTCGCCGTTCTGAGCGTCAAAGTAAAAAACCCAATTATTTGCAGGATTTCCATTGTGGTACAGTTACTCTTTCCAGCCAATCATCTTGCTTGAAGAATGGTCCCTCGGTAAGCACTTCTCATCCTTTATCTCTTTATTTATCTTATTCTTCTTTCTCTCCCAATCATCATGTTTTTAGTGCAGCTATATCTTCTTTGTCAGAACCAAAATCTTTTAAACAGGCCATCCAAGATCCAAAATGGTGTGATGCCATGGCTTCTGAAATTCGTGCTCTTGAGGCAAATAAGACTTGGAATCTAGTTAAGCTTCCTCTTGGAAAGAATGCAATTGGTTGTAAATGGGTTTACAAAATAAAATACAAATCTGATGGTACCGTTGAACATTATAAAGCCTGTCTTGTGGCTAAGGGATATAGTCAATTAGAAGGGTTTGATTTTCATGAGACTTTTGCTCTTGTAGCCAAATTAGTCACTGTCAAAGCTATCTTGGCTGTTGCATCCATAAAAAATTGGCATCTTCATCATGTGGATGCTAATAATGTCTTTCTTCATGGTGATCTAGATGAAGATGTTTACATGCATATTCCACCTGGTTTTCATCACAAGGGGGAGACTCGAGTGTGTAAACTTCATAAGTCTATCTACGGCCTTAAACAAGCATCTCGCCAATGGTTTGCAAAATTATCCAATGCTTTACTTGCTGCAGGATATATTCAGTCCAAGGTTGATTATTCTCTTTTCACAAAGACTTCCGCTAATTCCTTTATTACCATTGCTATTTATGTTGATGACTTATTGGTTTGCGGTAATGATTTATCTGCCATTTCGTCTTTGAAGACTTATCTTCATGATTGCTTTACTTTGAAAGACCTTGGTCCTCTTAAATATTTTCTTGGACTTGAAGTTGCTCGCTCAAAACATGGCCTCTATCTTTCTCAACGAAAGTATGCTCTTGATATCTTGGAGGATACTGGTTTTCTTGGTTCTCGACCTGCCAAAATTCCTATGGAACCTAATCTTCGACTTACTTCTATTGATGAAGAACTCTTGTCTGATGCTTCGATTTATCGTCGACTTATTAGACGTCTCATTTATCTTACCATCACTAGACTTGATATTGTTTTCTCAGTTCAGATTCTTAGTCAATTTATGGCTAACCCAAGACAACCACATTTAGATGCTGCTCATCATTTGCTTCAATATATCAAACAATCACCTGGTCAAGGCATTTTGTTCTCTTCCTCTAGTACATTGCAGCTAAATGCTTTTTGTAATTCTAATTGGGCTGTTTGTCCCGAAACTCGACGTTCTATTACTGATTATTGTATGTTGTTGGGTTCTTCTCCTATTTCCTGGAAATCCAAAAAGCAAAATACAGTCTCTCGCTCCTCTGCCGAAGCAGAATATCGTGCAATGGCTATTACATCTTGTGAAATCACATGGCTCCTTCATTTATTGAAAGATTTACAAGTTTCTCATCCTCAACCAGCCAACATGTTTTGTGACAACAACGCTGCACTTCCTATTGCTGCGAATCCTGTTTTTCATGAACGAACTAAGCACATTGAGATTGATTGTCATGTCATTCGAGAAAGAATTCAAGCTGGTTTAGTTCGTACTGCCCATGTTCACACCAAGAAGCAATTTGCTGACATTTTCACGAAGGCTTTAGGAGCTACTGTTTTTTCTTCAATCATTAGCAAGTTTGGTGTTTGTGACCTTCACACTCCAACTTGAGGGGGAGTATTAGAAAAGTTCATATGGTCAACATTGAAGTTAATCTTCCTCATTATTTAGGTTGATATTTCTCCATATTTGTTTCCACAAATTTATTCATTTACAGATTTTTCTCCTTGTATTTTCAATTATTAATTTTATTCCTTGTATAGCTCTTTGTAAGTTGACTTGATTTGTATATATACACAAGCAATAGAATGAGTAGATATGCTTATGTCCAATAATTGTCTTCATTTCTTTTCAGAATTCGTTAATGGACTCGTTATCTCTAAAGTTTTAGAAAACTCATCACTTTCGTCCCTATCATTAATCAACTATTTGTCAAACATAACAGCGATAGTAGTATTTTGGACATTACAAACTCAATTCCATATATGAGACACATGGTGACAAAATAAAATTTCAACCAACCAAATAAAATAAAAAATCTTTAATTGAAAGACAAAATTACCCCCAATTACTTGCCACCCAAACTTCACCAACCTAAAACCCTATTAAAACTGGTGACGATAATGACCGACAATGATGGAGAAACAATCATAAGGTTAGTCTAACGGCATTGTTAGTGTTTGTGAAGGAAAATCCACATTTTATTTTTTGGGTTTTTAGGTGAAATCATCAACATATTGGAAAGAATGCATACAAGATTGAGTTGCCTGACCCTTATGGAGTTTCTACAACATTTAATATTGTTGATATATCTCCTTGTCATGGTGATGCTAGCAGTTCAGACTTAAGGATGAGCATTTTTCAACCCAGGGAGATTGACATGAGAATGACCAAATACTTGAATTCGGACCAAGAAGTAAAAGGGTCTCAAATTCTCATTATGGTTTGTTGAGTAGTCGATTATGCACGAGGGGTAATTTTGGGATTTCATATATTTTGATTGCAAATGAGTTATATATAAAGCATGTCATAAGTCATTAGAAAGACCAAATTGTTAAATACAATTTCATATTTTGTTGTGCATCATTGGAGTTTTCTAGAGAAAGTTATTTCTAGTTTTTCTTTAAGATGGCCAACAATCAATAAATTCGGGGTTTTCTATAAATTTAATTATTTCATGTAGTTTGTGGTTTTAATTTATCTCTCTTAAGTTTCTATGCTTAGAGGGTTGTTTCAAGGCTATATAAATATTAGAACCTTTTGTAGGTCTGGAATTAACAATCATATTGTTGTTTTGAATTAAAAGTATTGTTCTCTTTGAGAATTTTAAAAGACTTTAAATGGCTTACATATACATATGTGTGTGTGTGGGTGTGTGTGTGGCAATTTCAAAAATTGCCCCAATTTCAAAGCCAAAAATTGTTTTTATCCCCCACTTAAAGCAATTTTTTTTAACCATTCCAAGAAATTATTTTCATCCCGGGTACTTCCAAGAAATTATTTGCACCCTATAACCCATTCTTCCCAAATTGTCCCTACAATTAAATTACCTCACAATTATGAAACTATATACCCTCCCTTTAAATAGACCCATCCTTGTCACGACTCACTTTCTCTAATCCCTCATGACAGTTACATTTTGCATTCAGCAAGATCTCATCATGAAATGAGAAAACCCACTGCATAAGTTTGAGAAAAGGTCTTTGAGGAGGGAGGTGAGGGGACAAATGAGGAGTCAGGGTTGTCTTATAATGAGGAGATGTGGTTGTCTAATGATGAAAATTTTCCCCACGGAAGTCGTTAGTCGGACACAACAAGGTTGAGGGGGGAAAGCGTCCACAGAAGTCATCTATCTGATAGAGCATCAATGTTAGACTTAAGATAGATTACTTGGCACAAGCCAACACTAAGTCTTACGGGCCACTCCATGACAGATTGACTCCACTAGATCATGCACCTAAAGAGAATAAGTCAAACAAGGTGCACGATACTTCCAGGACTGTGCATGGACAATCTTATCCTCTAATATGTAAGTTATATTATTATTTTATTAATTTGTACATGCATATTTATTTTGTTGAATTGAAAAGTTTTGGAATTATTGTGTGGTAGTATAGAGTTGGACAGACAAATTAAGTCTCTAAACATAATAGACGAAATGTAATTATTAAATACTAGTTCTATTAATTTTTTTTTTTAACTTTCTACAATAGTACCATGATAAAGAGTCTCCATTAGGGTGTACACTTGCAGAGAATAGGTCAAACAAGGTGCATGATACTCCTAGGATGGAGCGTGGAAATCTTATCTTCTAGTATGTAGGTTATATGATTATTTTATTAATTTATACATACATATTCATTTGATTGAATTAAAAAGTTTTTGAATTTTTGTGTGGTAGTATGAAACTAGATAGAAAAATTGAGTCTTTAACTATTTAAATCGAGTTCCATTTGAAGTGGTTTATGGGAAGAATCTTATCAGTTCTTTCGATTTGGCTCTGCTTGCTACTAATAATCATTTCAGTGGTGAAGCTTATAAGAGGGTTAGAGGTATAAAGAAGTTGCATGAACAAGTTCTAGAGAAGGTGATTTGGTGTGGGTTTATCTTCACAAAAGATTGATTCCTTCTTGGAAAGCATGATCCATTCAAAGTTCTTCAATGTATGTATACAAGGTTTAGTTGCTTAACACTTATGGAGTATCTCTATAACATTCATATGTTGTAAATCTATCTCCTTATTGAAGGGATAAATAAATTTTAGGCTAATGCAGAAACACGAATTTTAAAAATTTTTCAAACAAAATGTGCTTGATCGATGTTAGTAATAATAATTCAATAAGTAAATTAATAAGATTAAATAATAAATTAATGAGATCGAATTTTATATTGCATGAAGATTGAATGATCAATTTTGATTCGCAAATTCTTTACCATCTGATTTTCCTTGTTATAATCAGAGATGACAATGGATTGGATCGGATCAGATCTGATTTGACTCTTACCAAGGTCGACCCGAAATTTTTGAAGGGTGCCATAAACCCAACTTATGTCCCAAACGAATCGCCACTTTCCACCTAAACCCAAACTCGATAGGAAGAACTTGTCTCGAATTTGACCCATTGACTTGATTTAGTTTTTAATTAATGATATAATTAATATAAAAAAAAATAATATAAAAAAAGAGACAAATTAACTATAATATACTTGATTCTTCTAAAAGAATTCTAAATTCATATAAAAACTCTGACAATTAAGAGTGTAAGACTTGGACACCATGTTAATAAGTCCCTTTAATATACAATCGCAAATTTAGAAATCTTTTATGTAATATAGACCAGATTACTGGATTGAATCGAGTCAAGAAAGCTTACCCCAAACCCAATCCAAAATTTTTTAGGATTACCTCAAACTCAATCCATGCCCCAAATGAATCACTATTTTCCATCCCAAACCTATTCTAAATAGACCGGGGTTTGGGTAGGTTTGGATCGGATAAGATATTTCTATCATCCTAGCTATAACTCTTCACAAAAGAAATTGTATGAGCATGATCTCGAAAAATCAAATTACAAAATATTTTCTTTAAAAAAATCTGCAAAAATCAATAAACGATTTTCTTGATTTCTTTTGAAACCTTTGCATCCATTTACAGACCAAAAACAAATTTTTCATTACAATATTTCCATTCCCTAAGCCTCCTTTGTCACGAGAATAAGAAACAATATCTCAACTTATTAAATAGATCTTCTTTTCGTCTCCAATTCCATCCCACAAAAAATTATCTTTTGTAACCACGTTTTAAAATTGGTGGAAAACATTAAATTGTTGCTTTCAACATTTGAGTAATAAATAAAAACAATGCTTTCTTATTTTTAAAACCAGCTTTCAGAAAACACCTTAGAAAACATTAAATTCTTGCTTTCAACATTTGAGTTATAAATAAAAACAATGCTTTCTTATTTCTAAAACCAGCTTTCAGAAAACACCTTACCAAACACTTTCCTTTTCATAGCTGTTTTATGTTTCTTAAATGACTAAAACCAAACAGCCACTTAACATCTGTAAACTAGGTTGATGTGAATAAGTATCTTAACCCCATATAGATTATGGAATAAAGATGAGATGACTACATAAAAAAAAATGCTTAAAAATAGAGTATTGACCAATACCCAGTAAATAAATTTGTGTTAGAAATTTAAGGACAGCCACGCCAGCAAAAACAAAACTATATCTATATAATATAGTAAAATGGAGGATTGAGAAATCTCTCTCCTATTTAATATCATCTATTAATAATTATTATTTTTAATTCAATAAATAATCTAATTAAAATTTTAATTTAACAAATAATTCTTTTATTTATATAATTAGAATTAATTATTAGATATTAAAAAATTAATAAAAATTCTTTTATTTATATAATTAGAATTAGTTATTAGATAAATTTAAAAATTAATAATATTTAATTTAACAAATAATTCTTTTATAATAATTAAATTAAAATTCCTCCTATTTATGAATCCATATATTATTAATTGATCAGTTGTTAATTGAATAAATAATTTAATTCTAATTCTAATTTAACAAATAATTCTTTTATAATAATTAAATTAAAATTCTAATTTAACAAATAATTCTTTTATTTAAATAATTAGAATTAATTATTTGACATTAGGAAATTAATAAATTTTAATTTAGAATTAATATTAACAAATTAAGTTGTTGATTCAACAAATAATTTAATTAAAATTTTAATCACAATATATATTGATCAACAAAATATTAATGTACATGTTTTATTTATATTTTGAATTAATTAATAATTAAAAGTATAATTTAAGAAATAATTCTATTTACATAATTAGAATTAATTAATAAAATTTAATTTAAAAGTATGATTTAACAAATAATTCATTTATTTATATAATTAGAATTAATTAATAAAATTTAATTTAAACAAATGTATATTGATTAAGTATAAGTACAATGTCTATTGATTAAACTTTTAATTAAAAAAAAATATTCATGAACATGTTACATTTAACTAAAAACTATGATTATATAGATTAGAATTAATTAATAAAGTTTAATTTACATAAATGTATATTAATTAGGTACAAATACAATGTATATTGATTAAATTTTTAATTGAACAAAATGTATATTGATTATATTTTTAATCCATATTCAACTAATAATTCTATTATTTATGAAGCATTAAACAATATAATGTATTAAACAATACAATGTATTTTGGTTAAAAATTTAATATTATATGTCACGTTTCATTAGAATCCATTATTATGTTATTAGAATTAATTAGAATTAATTTATAGAATTTAATGAATTCATAAAGTATATAAATGATGAAGTTTTTAGGCTTCACAAATAGGTATACTACAATATGTTCAAAATCCTTCTTTGTCAAATCTAAATTGTTCTAAATTTTCATTTTCATGTGTTGTCAATTTTTAGTAGATTACAAATTGAACAATGAATAGTAGAAATAATAGTTTGTCTCATATAAATAAAGAGAGAGATTATTGGAAAATCATGATAAGAGTATCAAGAAAGTGGGAATAAAAAAATTTCTACTCAAACAACGTGTATTCTTTGGATATGTTACTATTAGATGAACTGATACGTTTTCCTTAATATATTGTCATTTCATACTTTATTTTAATTTATTTTAAACTAATTAAACTTTTTACCAGGGACACCACATTCATGCTTCGATTAAAAAATTCTTAATACCAAAATTTTCTAAACTGTTGGATGAAAGAAATATTTATTCTATGAAGAACTTCAAAGTTGTTGATAACAACGGTAATTACAGGCCAGTTTCACATCAATTTAAGTTACTTATTTTGCCTATAACAATCATCAACGAATTAAGAGAAGATTATAGTTCAATTCCTACTCATCAATTTGAATTTCAAAACTTTGAAGATTTGGAAAAGAGAGTAGACAAATGCATACAACCCACTGGTAATATAATATTATTATCTATTTCGTCCACACACTTACATATATACATGCAAACATATTCTGCAACAAATTTAATATTTTTTTCTCATAGATGATGTAGGCCACCTTACAGCGATGTCTGGTGTCAAGAATCAAAAAGTTAAAGGATCGTCTTCAATATGTCAAAAACGGGTGCTTCAAATTCAGAATATCAAGTATGCAATTCAAATACTTTTTATTTGCTATTACAGTTTTATAGTTTTAATGTAAAATAAATCGATTTGCAGTGGAAATAAACTTGAAATAACACTTTGGGGAGAACGAGCTCATCACATAGATAAAGACATGTGTGACAAAATTTTGAACCCACTAATTGTGGTAGTCACATCAACATTGGTGAAATAATTCAAAGGTAATCAAACCATCATATAACTCTTTATAATAACTTATATACAAAGTAGTGCATACTAAATAGTTTTTGTAGATTAATAACTAAGTTCTTTACAGGAGACATATGTCTATCTACTACAACTGTAAGCAAGGTTTATATTAATCTTGATATTCCAGAGGTATCAGGCCTTATGCAAAGGTATTAATATTTTACACAGACTCAATCTAATTATTTTATCTGAAAATGAAAGTGTATGAAAATAATTGTTATATTCAACAGTGTTCCAAATAACAAGAAACACGTGGAACAACTATCAAAACAGGATTCAAATAAAATGGACGAAGACAACTTTTCAATCTTCCCAAAAACAATACAAGAAATCCTACTTATGACTTCAACTTCTGAATCTGAGGTATATGACTTTTTCTAACTTTCATACCTGCCTAAAGCAGTAATCAAAAACAAGATTTTGTTTCATAAAAGTTGAACTTCTTTAAGACTCTAAGTGGACAAAATTTGTTTCAAAATGTTCACCTATTGTTTACTCCAAAAAATGTATATATATAGTAATAATAAAAAGAGAGAAAATTCTTATTCTCTACATTTTTTATTAATAACATATTAAAATATAAAAAATCTTTTTTTTTCCTATTTCTTTCATGTCTTATTTTTTAATTGGTATTAATAATATGAATAAATCAGATAATAACTATAATATGTGAAGCCAAGATCACAAGAATAGAAGAAAAGTACGGATGGTCACTACAACAAAACAGGTTAACCATACCGGGCAATGCCCGGTATGGTTGACTATCCATACCGGGCAACCCGTCCGGCGTGGTTGCCGTCGGTATGGATACTTTAGTATCCATACCGGGCGGGTGCCCGGTATTGATAATAAATATCCATACCGGGCAGGACCCGGTATGGATATATTAATGTGATGGGTCGACCCATGGGTCGACCCGTGAGTTGTTCAATATCCATACCGGTCAGGTGCCCGGTATGGATATTTATTATCCATACCGGGCACCTGCCCGGTATGGAAAATATTTTAATTTTTAAAAAAAATTAAATTAAAAATTTGTAATTTAATATTATAATAAAACTATCAACATACATAAATGTTAAAAATATATATTATTTAATATATTAACAACATTTAAATTACATATTCTAAAATTAAATATACAACATTTAAATTACATACTCTAAAATTAAATATACAACATTTAAATTACATACTCTAAAATTAAATTATATTTAAAATACATACTCTAATTTAGACCAAGTTCGAGATGATGAACTTTAGCATAGAAGTCATCTGAGTCAATTTCTGCTTCCGTCACCATTATTCCTTCACCCATCCAATCTAATAATTTACAGTGGTTGCTATTCGATCTACCAACTTGGCTTGAGGAACCCTAAGATATGGACTGTATGCACAAAAATTTAAATATTTACTCCTATCAACAAATTTAAATAATTACATTTATATAATATATATATAATTAAATTGAAACAATAAATTCAATCAATTTTATGAAAATTTTGACGAAATTTTCCCTATTTTTCAACCTTACCAAAAATTTAATTCACCTGCAATATAAATAACAAAATAATTTCACAATATATCCAACCACTTCAGAGACTCTATCTCCCCACAAACATAAACACAAATAATATATATACACATATATTGCAAAAAATAAGAAAATATGATTATACCAAAATCATAAAATACATACCATCTCGACAGATATAACAACGGAAGAGGAGTAAATTGATGAATACAACGCTTCCAGATAAAATAATCGAATACGATGTATCCAGACAGTGCTAATCCTTAGCATAACTGAAAAAAAAAAAAAAAAAGTTAAGTAAAAAAAATAAGAAAAAAAAAAAGACGACCGGACTACCGCATCGGCGGTCGGACGGTAGTCCGGTCGTCCTATGAATGAAAGAAGAAGAAGAGAAGATGAAGATGAAGAACAAGAACAAGAACAAGAACAAGAAAAAGAAGAAGTAAGGTAGAAGAAGAAGACATTGAAGAAGAAGAAGAAAATGAAGAAGAAGAAGAAGAAGAAAATGACAAGAAGAAGAAGAAATGATGACTCACCGGAGCGACGATCGGCGATCGAGGTAGCCGGCGACGGCGTCGGTCGGCAACCGGAGCAGCGACAATGGTGGGTGGTGGCGGCTAGGGTTTCTAGAGAGAGAAGATGTGAGAAAGAGATAGAGAGAGAAGAAAAATGGAGAAAATGACGAAGGGGAGTCGGGTATAAACTGCCCAGATTATCCATACCGGGCGGGTCCTCGCCCGGTATGGATAATCCATTTTATTTTTATTTTTTTAAAATCCAAATTATCCATACCGGGCGGTCGGGGCGCCCGGTATGGATAATCCGATTATCCATACCGGGCCATTAGTGCCCGGTATGGATAATCCATATTATTTTATTTTTTTTAAAACTCAAATTATCCATACCGGGCGCCCCGACCGCCCGGTATGGATAATCCATATTATTTTATTTTTTTTAAAACTCAAATTATCCATACCGGGCTGTCGGTGCGCCCGGTATGGATAATCCATATTATTTTATTTTTTTTAAAACTCAAATTATCCATACCGGGCTATCGGAGCGCCCGGTATGGATAATCTGATTATCCATACCGGGCCATTAGTGCCCGGTATGGATAATCCATATTATTTTATTTTTTTTAAACTCAAATTATCTATACCGGGCGCCCCGACAGTCCGGTATGGATAATCCGATTATCCATACCGGGCCTTTAATGCTCGGTATGGATAATCTGATTTTATTATTAAAAAATTAAAAACAACTTATCCATACCGGGCCTTTAGTGTCCGGTATGGATAGTCCGGTATTAATAACCTGTTTTCTTGTAGTGGGTATTATGTATCTTACAAACAATGCAGTAAAAAGTTACATGAGATTAGATCAACTTTTTGGTGTGACAAGTGCAATACTCAAGAACAATTCCCAACACCTAGGTACAAACATATAAACACCTTAATCGGCCTTTATAATTTACATTACTTAGAAAAATGAATTTTTCTTCAGATACAAACTGCATGTAAATGTTGAAGATGAAACAACAAGCACAACATTCATTGTACAACATGTTCAAAATATAGTATATGATGAAGTATTTTAGATATCACAAATAGATATAGTACAACATGTTCAAAATTCTTTTTTGTGAAATCTGTATTCTTCTTACACTTTACATGTAATTTATTTTGTTTTGTATACAAATATAGTGCTTTTTGCCTTTTTTTATATAGACCTAATCTAAAATCATATTATGCTTTTTGTTTTCTTTTCTTTTGGTTGGGTTATACTAATGTTAAATACAGAATTCAACATCTAATTTTAAACTTCGACTCTGAATTGAAATAATACTATTAAAACATCTTAGGTTTTATATTTAAATTTTTATAAGTATTATTTTTAACATAACTTAAACTCAATCATGGTTTCAACTTCGTTCATAATTTCATATTACACTCTAAATTGAAATACCTATAAACATAGCTCTAATACATATTTTTATTTACAATTAACAAACAATAAAAAATTTAAAAGTATTCACATTATGTATTTCATAAACCTCGCACGTTTTGCGGGTCTAAAAACTAGTAAGAACAATGATGGTTTGATTAATGAATTCTGAGAAGTGAAGGTTTCATTTGATTCGCATTATATTGACATGAGAAACTTGTTGACCCATGAAGTGCAATACATTTGATGAATTAATTTGTGGTAACATCAATTGACAGATGGCACAATGCTCCACAATACGTTTTTCAAAATTTCGAGATGAATGCACGACATGGAATGCTAGGTGTCTTAAGCCCATTGCACGAATTAAGGGGGATTATTTATTTCAAGAAATAATAATTTCTTTGTTTCTCCGTCTAAAGTAGAACTGAAGTTAGGCTGATACGAATGAATAAAACCTAATTTGTTTGTTTTTTTATTATCAAGTCTAAGTACAAACATCTAATAATTGGTAACAACACATTTATACCCTCATAACTATTGATTCTACATTTATGGTTTAATATAATTAATTTGTCCAAATATTTATAATATTTTCAATTAATTTAATTCAAATAATATTTATGAAATTAATAAAAGTTAATTAACTTTAACAAAATAATTTAACAGATGATATGTAGAGTGTTAAAAGTTAAAAAATATTAAACCTCAAACTTAAATAATTATCTCGTTTTAAAGGAATAATGGAGACGAAAAAGAGAGCTCACCTTTGTTTCCAATAGGAGTCCGGAGGCTTGCCGTACTACTTTTGACTATAATAAGGAGAGTTTTATTTTTATTTCCAAAAAATTATTACTGAAATTTGTTTAATTGTGAAAGAATAATTTTGAGAGAAATGAGTGAATCCATTGCCATGTCTTAAGTTTGGACAAAAGTCAAGTCTTTCTACTAATTATTTTCACATACTTTTTTGTACCTTTGCGAATGTCAGACCACTTAAAAAATAAACATAACATCTTAACTTGTCTCAATGAAAAACAAACAGGCTGGGTCTTTTTCGGAAGGGGAAAGATTATTAGACCAACTCCATCACTATGCCTCATCATAGCTACAAAAGGAATTCTCTCTCCTTCTCTCACCAGTCTGGCTCTCTCTCTCTCTCTCTCTCTCTCTCTCTCTCTCTCTCTCTCCTCTTCTCTCTCTCAACCAGATTCTAAACTTAGAGTCAAATAGGGTTTTGGTGCCAACCAACGAACGGGGCTGCTTGTATCTGTAGCAAAACGATCTAGATGCGTAATTGCAGTTCTTGCAACCACGACGCTCTTAGTCTCTTTCTCTTCCTTCTCCCATGGTGGTCGACTCATTCCAGCACTGGTTTAGCCGACTTCAATGTCGATTTCAATGTCGAAGCTGATTCTCAACAAAGGCTCTCCTCTTTCTCTCTCTCTCTCTCTCTCTTTCTCTCTCTTTCTTAACTAGCTTTCTATCTGTTTCCCCTTTTTCCTCTCTCTCAATAGCCTTCCTGTCACCTTCGCGTGCTTCACCTCGAGGTGGCCCTAAGGCGATCGCTTCACCCTTTAAAGACATGATTTTTCGTCCTTGCTGACCAAGACGGTCGCTTTATGTAAAGCTTCAATCTAACTGAATCCAAGAGATTAAGTAAAATTAAATTTATTGTTATTAATTTAATCTGGTTTTAGTTTTAAAAGTAAAGA